>JACEII010000004.1:12350929-12389924 GCA_014332785.1 Antheraea mylitta | reverse complement strand
CGTGTATGCTTGGTACACATATACGTTTCAACAACTCATACATATATTTATTATCGGAAAATTGAGAGTTTTTCAGTTCGATAAGGGAAAAAACGTAAACCCTTCCACTTTCATGTGTAAGCGTGTAGGCGTGCACGTGTGTGGGGGTGATCGTGTAGTGTTGTAGCGGTGATGTATATTTGTGTGTCACCGTATCGCGCAAGCAACGCACTCAAGGGCTCCCTACCGAGGGATCGAACCTAGGCTTGAGCCGCTGCCGTGGGAGGCCTAATCGGGTGATTACATACAACATATATGCATATGTGCAAGCTAGTTGACATCAGCCCACTTGGTTTGACTTCAAACAATGATTATCGAGAGTTAAAAGAATGTAGCCTAAAACCAATTTTTTTTTTTATTGAAGCACGACAAATTGGAATGCACTATGCCTGATGGTAAGCATAGTACAATCCAAAAACAGTGGCGACCACCGAGAGACAGATTATCCATCGTCAGTCGCCGCTGTCATGCCGGCCATAATGACGAAAGTCACTGGATATGTACAGGCTGATCCCGAAACGCGACGCGCAAAAGCGAGTCACTATGATGGGCTTTTTCGCCATGTACATGGTGGTTGCGACCCAGTCGGGCTGTAAAACCCTATCACCCCGCTTTCGCCATTCCCTCGTTCGTTGATCAGCAGGGTGCACCACGTGCAGGTGAGGTTGGCTTGGGTGTCTCAAGTCTTAAGATGTTACTTGAGACCCCTTACACCCCAAAGAAAGATTGCACGTTGAAGTCATATGCCGATATGCTAAAACTAGCATTTATAAGCCTAAAAAACTGTATATTTATTATACTTATACTAGCTGTTTCCGCGACATCTTCCGCGTGGAATAATTAATTTGGGCTAACACGCAGCGAAAGCTCTCAAAAGGAAAAAAAAGATTATGAAACATTCCCCATTGGGGCTCCGCTCGTATTGATCTTAGTCTGAAGATATATAGCTTTCCTCACTAAATGAGCTATTTAACCCTAAAATAATGTTTCAAATCGAATCGGTGGTTCCTGAGATTAGTGCGGACAAGCAAACAAACAAAAACATTCCTCCAGCTATATAATATTGGTATAGATATGTATGAAAATATATGGCGTAAATATATACATACATGATTAATAAATCGCTTGAATAATTAGTTTCAATTTCGTGACATTTGCATACAAGGTTATACAAATCGAGGTCTGAACATTTTGGTAAATTTGCGCTAGTTACCATTTTGACGCGTATAGTTCGGTGAAGCCGTAAAGACCTTTCCAGGTCAACAGCGTTTTTATTTCGAAATTAAAAAGAAAAAAACACTTTGACGCGTTTGCTCCAAAACCCGATGAAGCTGTGAACGTTCGCACAACAAAATAACTTTATTGCCTTGGTCATTTAAGTTTTAATAACGATAAAACAACTCATTATATTCTTTGTTTAGAAAACGAGAAATAGCAAAACTATTTGCACGATTGTTTTTCAAATGTATGTTTATTATTTGTCCAGATTTTAGTACCTATGTATTATCATATGTATACAGTAAACATCTGAAAGTATAATTAGATACAAAATTACTGTTACAATATTTTACATAGACTAATAAAATACAAGCAATATAATTAAGCAACTGTTAAGTTAAATCTTTAAAAATAAATTATCCACAAAAACACTGCAATAAAATTTGTTTAGATAAAAAAATATATATTCTATAGTCCACGTAAACGGAATCACGGACACAGCTTATCTTCTATACTAAGAATAAGCTAAATTAACTATAATAGGAATGTAAATCTGACGTGTCTGTACTTTTTAGATTTTGTACAAAATATGTGACGGGTGTCTAGGTATAAGTAATGAAATACATTTCAATTCATTTCAGATAATATGTCTGTCTATCTATCTGTGTGAACACGCATCACTGCTAGCATACTGCGTCCATAATAAAATCTATTCAAGAAAATTATAAAACATATCTTCGAGTAACATTTAATCTTTGTTTCATTAGAATCGGTTCGGTATATCAAGAGTTATTGTAATTTTAATGACGACAGGACTTAAGTACGAGAGAAAAGTAGTTAAATGGACTTCATACACTCCCAATCCGTTAGTGGTATCCACCGCAAACTATGAATCCGTACCTAACGCTGCGCGTTATAAAAGACGTCCGCGATGCATTTTTACCGACCCTCCTGATTTAATCACGTCAGCGAACGATCAGTACCAACCTGTCCCTCGAAACAGAGCGTGCTCACGCCCACGCCCGCGTAACCACAGATCACGCCGCCGTGGTCTGGGGGTTAATTTCGCTCCCGCACACCCGATTAGGCCTCCCCCGGCAGCGGCTCAAGCCTAGGTTCGATCCCTCGGTAGGGAGCACTTGAGTGCGTTGCTTACGCGATACGGTGACACACAAATATACATAACTGCTACAACACTACACGATCACCCCCACACACATGCACGCCTACATGCTTACACATGAAAGTGGAAGGGTTTACTTTTTTCCCTTATCGAACTGAAAAACTCTCAATTTTCCGATAATAAATATATGGAGGAGTTGTTTAGGCGTGTATGCTTGGTACACATATACGTTTCAACAACTCATACACATATGAATAGTTAGCTAGGTTAGCTAAGATAGGTCGCGATTTTGCATGCAACAGGCAACAGCCAAGCCGAGGTGTGCCGTGCACCCTTGAGCTGGTTGCCAAAATAAAATCGGCTGAGTGCCTTAAGCGCTCGCCTTGGTAGTCCGGTGAAGCTGTTAAGATCTTGCTGGGTCAATAGCGTAGACATTTCGAAAAAAAAAAAGGACTTTATACATTCAGATAACTCTATTAATCGCTGTTTTTACATATAATATATAAAAACGACATGCACAGCATATCTTCTTCATGATTTCCATATCTCCTGAACTAAGTATGCGCATTGAGGCAATTAATATGATGTAAAAACAATTGACGATTGGCAATTGGATGTTTAAATACTGTCTTCCGTGTTCCTCTATTTCTGTTTATAGCAGTGTAATCTCTTTGTTTTCTATGTAGGCATCTAGCCATATCAATAACAACTCATTCGAAATAAGGGTCACTCTTAAAATGAATGATTTATTTTAAACATACTGAAGTGGTTCAAGTGTTAATAATTTCTTTTTTGAGAAATTGTTTTAAGAGATTCTTGTTTGTTTCCGCATAAGTGTTTTAACATGGTTTCGATTTTTTTTACTTGCTTCTATCTTTTTTACTAGCGACCTGCCCCGGATTCATATGGAATGTAGTAGTGTGGCGCCGTGTATAAATAATTTAGATCCATTATTGTGGACCTCAATTTTTACAATGTTTTACAAGCATCATCTGATGATGACACCATCATCAGCCTTTTTTATGTTATAGGGGGCAAACGAACAGATGGGTCACCTGATGTTAAGTGATCACCACCGTCCATAGACACTTGGAACACCAGGGGAGTCGCAAGTGCGTTGCCAGCCTGTGTTTGGGAGAAGGGTGGAGGAGCAGAAAGGGCAGGAGGAAAGGGAAGGGGAAGGTAGGTGGGTCTCCGGCTCTCTCACTGACCGAACGAAACTCAACAATGCAAGCACTGTTACTTCATGTCGGTTTTCTGTGAGAGGGTGGTGCTTCCCCGGACGTGCCGACCCATTAGTGCTGAGAACAATAATAGCTTCAGCTTGACTCTACCACCACTAAGAAAGCCTGTAAGAAACCTACTGCAGGGCTTCAGGACGATCCGAAACAATTGCAAGTATTCGAACTTACGGCCATTGACACTGTATCCGAACACGCTATCAGCTAAATCACAGCAAAAGTTTTTTAGATAATAATGTTAGGTTTTATAACAACATCCTAAAGCACATTACCGATTTGCCGGATAGTGAGTTCAAGCATTATATCAAACGGGTTATAGTATCTAATGGATCGATATGTGAACGATAATGACGTCTGAAAAAGACGCTCCTCTCTGTACAATGTACATCCACCATAAATAATTCTTTTTGTAGAAATATGTATGATGTAAATATAAACGTAGTCCGGTGAAGCTGTTAAGACCTTGCTGGGTCAATAGCGTAGTCATTTCGAAAAAAAAATGTAAACCAGATTCAGTTTATTGCCTGCCTATTCTTCTCGATGACTGGGTTATTTTGTTTAGCTTTGGCATTCATAAGCGCCTTCTCGTGGCCTAAATAGATTTTCTTTTATTTTCACACATCAGAGTCACAGAAACTAAGCAAAATAAAAATCTTTACACAAATATATTTTTGTAGCGCATGGTTTTAAACATATGTCGTCTTATTACAAAAGGATAAACACGCGTTGAACACTTCTTTTAAAAAAAGTTTGATCACAAGAGATTTACTTATCTTTGTTTAAAAGTAGATATATTTTAAATTTAAAAACATGGTCTAACGCGTGTTTAATTTGACAGTTCTTACTTTATTGCTGTGATTTATGGATTTAGTTAAAATTACAAACATAACAAAAAGAATTATCCAAATAAGCAAGGTAGTTATGAAATTATGTGCTTACATACATTTGCCAATTAATTTTTGATGAAATAGACTGATCTTATAGTGTACGTCTTGTTTTAAAACCAGAATGTCCTTGTATTTCCAGCTTCAAATCGTGTCTTTGAAGACTTGACTATTCCAACCGTAGATCAAAGTCGTATATCAATATTTATTGGATTCAAGACCACCAATCTTTCGATCATAATCCGGGTAAATTAAAAATGTTGAATAGTTAAATAGAAATTACGTAGTTGTGTGTCAACTAGATTCGTCCGGTTAACGTCACCAGGTTCCAGCCCATTCCCGCCAATTAATGAACGCGATGCCAACCAATTGAGTTTATTACGCGTTACTTGACTCACTTTATTCTCTTCTGTTGTTTATTGTCTTTCATTTATTACTAGCTAAGCCCGCGACTTTGTTCACGTAAATACTTATGTAAAAAAACGGTGATTAATAAAATCATCGAATGTACTAAATCCATTTGCTTATCTACTTTTCTCTCGTACTTAAGTCGCGTCGTCATTCAAATTACAATAACTTTTGACAGAGTGAACCGATTTTAATAAAACAAAAACTAAATGATACACAAAGATACGCTTTATTATTTTCTTGAAGAAGTTTGATCATGAATACGGTATTTTAGCAGTGATACGTGTTCATACTATAATATATAGTTTCTATCAAATATTTCATATCACATAGGAATGTATTTCATTACTTATTCCTAGACATTTGTAACATTTATTTACAAAAATCTAAAAAGTACAAACTAGTTAGGTTTACATTTTATTATACGTATAGACTAGCTTTTACCCATGGCGCGCCGTGCTTTGCGTGTACAGTATGTTGATAAAATTTCAACATCTTCTGGACTATCCTAATAAAAGTTAGCGGGATTCAAGTCGGAAGTAAATTTTTTTGCTTAGTTTCTTAGTTATATATCTTTATATTCGTTGCAGTTAAGGTCAGAACACCCTTTGTAATAGTACGATACAAAAGGGACAGTTCGAGAAAGGATCTTTAACGACGAAACCCAAACACGTGTGCAATTTTAACATCTTTTTACTTTACGGTCTATTGTTTTTAAATAATTTTAACATTCCTTTTTATTCGTTTGCACAACTCAAGTCATGTAAGGGTGCCATCTTTTTATATATTTTTATTTTAAATGATAACGCTGTTGACCTAGAAAGATCTTTACAGCTTCACCGAACTATTGAGGCGAGCGCTAAAGGCACTCAGCCGATTTGGGATGTTTGGGCGACTAACTCAAGGATGCACGGCACACCGCGGCTTGGGCTGTCGCCTTTTTTGTGAAAAAATCGCGACCTATCTGAGCTAATCTAAGCTAAGCTATCTAGATATACGTATATGAGTTATTGAATCATGCATGTGTGCCTCAACAATTCCTATATGTATTTTGTGTCGGAAAAATTCCTCTAAACTATTTAGGATAGGATAGGGAAAAATGAGGGTAAAACTCTTTCTCGTTTATTTCTCTGAAAAAGAAAATCAGCGTGTAAGCATGTAGGCGTGCACGTGTGTATAAGTGATGTGTGTGATGTTGTAGTAGTAATGTAAGGTTTTGTATCACTGTATCGCGTGAGCATCGTACTCAAGGCTTCCACGCCGAGGTAATGGACCTAGGCTTGAGACGCTGCTGAGGGGGGCCTAATCTGGTGTTCGGGAGCGAAATTTACCCCCAGACCACGACGACGTGGTCTTCAAACAAGCTCTGTTTGAAACGACAGGCTGGTAGTGATCGTTCTCTCACGTGATTGAATTAGGAGGGCGGTAGAAGGTGCCATCCTTTTTTATTTATCTATACTAATATTATAAAGAGGTAAAGTTTGTGAGTTTGTGACGTTGTGACGTTGTAGGGTTAATCTCAGGAACTACTGATCCGATTTGAAAAATTCTTTCGGTGTGATATAGCTTATTTATCGAGGATGGTTACAGGCTATATGTCATAACGCTAAAACCAATAGGAGCGGAGCACCAATGAAGAATGTTTAAAAGTTGGATTTTTTTCCTCTTCAGAGCTTCCGCCGCGTGCTAGCGTTAACTCAAAGTATTAATACCACGCGGACGACGTCGCGGGCTGAGGCTAGTCGCAGAATAAACACAAAAAAACCACAAATAGAAATTAAAAGAGCAAAATAGTTTTTATTTTGAGAAGGCACTGTAAATCGGTAATGGTTATATTATCATTGGATTATAATATTCCTATATAAATAACTCCCGTTGACTTGACATATTAATTATATTAAACCTACTTATGTTTATATAAAGGCGCTGATCTAACAATGAAACATTTTTATTATTTAAAAAGAAAAAAATCACCGATATCTACGTATTCCAAAAAACTGACAGTTTTGTTTTTTGACGCATCGTAACTCAATCTTTCAGTTTGTTATTTTGTGAATGTATTTTATGAAATTGTAAAAAGGATAAAAAATTAGTTCGGTATTCATTTAAAAAAACAATAGTGTTTTTAATCGTGAACTGGATTACTTCATTTTTATGTAAGTTATTTAAAATCAAAAAATATTGCTGTTTGTTCTGCGTAAGTACTAAAACATGTATTTATAATCTTCAACCACGGCTTTTTTTTTCTCGGACTGACTACGCTATTGACCTAGCAAGGTCTTAACAGCTTCACCGGATTACTGTTCAACCACGGCGTATCTCTTTCTTGATAGACACAAAGACTCAATATATAATAAGAAAGTAAATCTAACATGTCTGCACTTTTCGATTTTCATAAAAAAAAAATGTTAGAGGTGATTGGGATAAGTTATAAAATACATTTTAATCATTTTTACAAATGTCTGTTTGTATAAACACGCATCACTGTTAAAGTACTGGGCTTACAATAAAACCTCGCTAAGAAAGTCATGAAACATATCTTCGAGAATAATTTAGTCTTTGTTTTTTTTTTTTTTTTTTCTCGAAATGTCTACGCTATTGACCCAGCAAGGTCTTAACAGCTTCACCGGACTACTAAGGCGAGCGCTTAAGGCACTCAGCCGATTTTATTTTGGCAACCAGCTCAAGGGTGCACGGCACACCTCGGCTTGGCTGTTGCCTGTTGCATGCAAAATCGCGACTTATCTTAGCTAACCTAGCTAACTATTCATATATGTATGAGTTGGTGAAACGTATATGTGTACCAAGCATACACGCCTCAACAACTCCTCCATATATTTATTATCGGAAAATTAAGAGTATTTCAGTTCCATGAGGAAAAAAAGTAAACCCTTCCACTTTCATGTGTAAGCGTGTAGGCGTGCACGTGTGTGAGGGTGATCCTTAGTGTTGTAGCAGTGATGTATATATGTGTGTTACCGTATCGCGCAATCAACGCACTCAAGGGCTCCCTACCGAGGGATCGAACCTAGGCTTGAGCCGCTGCCGTGGGAGGCCTAATCGGGTGTCTTTGTTTTATTAAAATCGGTCTACTCTATGAAGAGTTATTGTCATTTTAAATGACGACGCGGCGTAAGTACGAGAGAAAAGTAGATAAGTAAATGGACTTAAAATACATTCAGGTAACTTTATTAATCACTATTTTTACATAAGGTTCACGCGAACGAAGTCGCGGGCACAGCTGGTATGTAATAAAGTATATTTCAATCATTTTTAGTATTGTTTGTCTGTCTGATTGTCTCTTTGAACACGCATCGCTGATATAGTACTGCGTCCATGATACAAACTCACTGATCTGGTTATCTGGGATAGTTTTAATCTTCTCAGCGTGCTCGTAGTTTTTCTGATGGGCGCGAAATTTAAAATAATTGAAAATATAGTATTATCGGGTGGGCCAACTACAAAGACCCACAAAGGTTGACTATAGCTGCTCTAAATAAACATAGATGCGCAGACCACATATATATGGGTTTTATTTTTCCCCTAACGAACTGAAATGATTTAGAAATTTATTTGACACAAAATAAATATGAGTTGTGGAGGTATGTATGCATGGTACACATATATGTTTCAATAACTCATATAACTAAGAATATGTAGCTTAGCTTAGGTTAGCTCAGATAGGTCACGAATTGCATGCATCAGGTAACAGCCCAAGCACAGACAGAAGCAAGAGGTGTGCCCTGCATCCTTGAGCTAGTTACCCAAATAAAATTGGCCGAGTGCCGCAAGCGCTCGCCTTATTAGTCCGGTGAAGCTGTTAAGACTTTGCAGAGTCAATAGCGTAGTCAGTTCGAAAAAAAAAAACATATATAGATATGTATAAATAACTATCATACTTTATACATAAAATGAAAACAACCAAAAAATAAATAATTGTAAATTTTAGATTACTATAAAATAATATTTTAACTCAGTTTTATATAAAATTCTTCACTAAACTATGCGCAAACTCGAACGGATATTATTCACAGCAGCCAAAGATTGGCGAGTACTCTAGCTATAATTATACATATACATAACTAGCGGTCCCGGCAGACGTCCTGCCTTGATAATAAAAAAATCCTAAAAGTCAACCGTAACGCCACCTATCGGGTCCCATTGAATCTAAACTATTCTCGGATCCACTTAAATACGCACGCAAAATTTCATCAAAATCGGCCCAGCCATGTAGGAGGAGTTCAGTGGCATACACACGTCAGAAGAAATTTTGAAACCTCACTCAATACACACATATGTTTACGATGCCAAACAGTCTGTACCGCAAGGCCTATACGCTTTTGGAAACTATGTAGGATAATTGAGACATTTAAAAAAGTGAATATCCATATCTATACTAATATATAAAGCTAAAGAGTTTGTTTGGTTGAACGCGATAATCTCAAGAACTACAGATCTGATTTGAAAGTTTCTTTTAGTGTTAGATAGTTCATTTATCGAGGATGGCTATAGGCTACATATCATAACGTTTAAACCAATAGGAGCTGAGCACTAATGAAGAATGTCTCAAAATCGGGCTATTTTCGAAGCTTTCGATGCGTGTTAATGTCAGTACTATATGCGTTGCCATGGTAACGCGATAACAATCTCTCGCAAATATTTTCATGGTTTATTTCGTGTTCCTATTAAAACAGTTAATTCTACGTTATTTTTGTTTCCAATTTTTAATTATACGCGGTACGTTTATATCGCAAACATTTCTAAAGTTTATTTTGTATCGCTATTCAAAAAGTTTAGTAGTAATAATATTCATCCAATAAGATAGTCAAAGGAATTAATCCATACTGCCAATTCTGAAGTAGTTAATATAGGTAGTTTTTTCTATATCCAAGATAATGTAAAGGTATAAGCGCCAAATCCTCTATGTAATATTTCGTAAATTTTTATCTTCTTAATTTTCAAGACAACAGAATTCATGCTTGGCGGTATTATTTATCTTTCATTTCATTTATGCACAATAAACGAACCATATTACATAAAACTCTACCAATTTAACACAATATACAGATAAGTAAGACAAGATTATGAATAAAATATAAAATCCACTACATGACAGACTAAAATCCCGCCAAAAACTCATCAAAAACTTTATTCTACGTTAGTTTTGTACCCAATTTTTGATTTGTGATATATTACGTATAATAAAAGTAAAGTGAGTGTATTTTATATTAAAAATATCCGTGATGCTACAAATATCAACATTTTTTTTAATTCTGTGGATATGTCTGTTTTTTTTTTATTTGTTACGGGTAAAATCCGAAACGGCTGGACCTATTTGAACGGTTTTTTTTTCTTAGAAATGACTACGCTATTGATCTAGCAAGGTCTTAATAGCTTCACCGGACTACAAGTAATATTTGAACGGGAATTTTACGGACAAATAAGTAACTAATTGGCTGTTTTATTTTAAGCTAGCGGGTTCAGCAGACGTTGCCCGCCCTGATAATAAGACAAACTATACCTATACCTTGCCCAATAATCATTTTATATATTGGTGAAAACGGCATGAAGATGCGTTCTGTAGTTTTTGATCTTATCGCGAACAGACATATAGACAGACGTGGAACAGGACTTTTTCTTACACTATGTAGTGATAAGCTGTTATCCGTGCCTTCGCCCATGTGAAATTAATGAAAAATATGTTGTTCACTGTAAACATACACGAGCTGTACTGGACTCCAAGATTTTTTTGTACCGAAAGGCAGCAAACAGGCTGACGGCCCACCTGATGGTAAGTGGTTAACGTCGCCTATGAACACTGTAACACCAAGGGTATCGCTGTTGTAATTGAAAGTCATATGTTTATATGTGATTTAAATTATAGCAAGGTATGATAATAACTTAATTATATCGACACTATGGACATATTATATCTATATAATAAAAGATTTAACACATATTGTTCGAAAATGTATAGCTTAATATTTTCATTACTTTCTTATATAGTGTAAGTGGGCACTAAGGGTCATATATAGCAGTTTATAGTTCCAGTTATGTGGCTGATGATAAATCTCTTCCCATTCGATTCACTATTCGTATTCACATATATAATGTACAAGTACATGTTACCTGTTACAGTAGATGATGTGCGTGTGATACTTACAAATATTTTTGAAAGAGTATTATTGTAATTTACACTAGATATGTGATCAAAATTTTACATTTATTTAATATATTTAAAAAAAGCGCGTGCGGAGCCGCGGGCAACAGCTAGTATTATATATTCGTAATAAGAATGTATATAAAACTAAAGTGTCTCTCCTTTTGAGAATTTTTGTAAAAAAAGTTGTTGCATATATAAGAATAAGTATCAAATTACATTTCAATAATTTTTTGGAAATGTCTGTTTTGTTTGGACACGCATCACTGCTAAAGTACAGTTCACGAATGTAGTCCGGTGAAGCTGTTAAGACCTTGCTAGGTCAATAGACTACGCTATTCGCAGTTCGAGAAAAAAATACAGTTCACGATAAAACCCCAAGTAAAATCATAAAGCATATCTCTTTCATTAAAATCGGTTCATTCTACCAAAAGTTATTAGCGGTTTAAACACAAGTGAAAAGTAAATAATTAAATGAACTTAATGCATTCAGATGATTTTATTATTCCCTTTTTTTTTTAATTAGATTCCACGCGAACGGAGTCGCGGGCACAGCTAGTTTAATATATATTTAAATGTCTAAACATGCTAAGGTTGTACAATGTACAGTTTAAAGTCTAAATTCTTTGAATTGATCACGAGGGGAGCGTAACGCTCATTACAACTCAGAAAGTATATAATGCTGGACCCACACCAACCGAACCCGGACGAGCGTTAGAGATAGCGCATTCGTTCGCGTTCGCTGTTGTGTCCATTTAAAATGAACACGGTTAACAACGTTCCGCGAAAAACAACGATACCTTATGAGACATTTCAAGCATCGTTACTATTTTTTATACATTTGAAAGATAACTTGTAAATCAAATCCTTTTTTCTCGAACTGACTACGGTATTGACATAGCAAGGCTCACAGCTTCATTGGATTAGAGAGTCCTTTGTGCAGTTGTCTTTCACATATATAACTTTTTGTATTGCTATCAGCTGGTATGAAGTTTAAAACGGACGCTAACAAAGTCATGTAATGGAGGAAAACCAGAAATGTATCCACGCTGAAGAAATCGTTATATATAAAATACTACAAGTTATTATTTATCACCTGTAAAATATCTAAAGGGATATAATTCCATTTCGAGGGATAATTATGATAACATAGTAAAAATTTCAATGCGTCATCAATATCTCACCCTTACCCCATCTAAGTAGAGTCAGTACAACATGCTTTCCTTTTCCACTCCTGCCTACCACACGTCGTGTCAGTATTCACACCTTTTACACAATTATTTTTTACACAATCCATTCGTACCTCTCTTAGTCTTCCTCTACTCCTATATCCATCCTCCGTCATACTCAAAACTTTCCTAGTTACATGGTTTTCATCTCTCGTCATGACATGCCCATACCATGCTAACCTATTTCTCCTCAACTTCTCTATCACTGGTGCTAATTTCAAACTTCCTATGATATGTTCATTTTTAATTCTATAACTTCAATACGTATTACCGTAATTTCATGATGATCAGTTGAATAGAACGAGGAAACAAATTATCAAACTTGTGATTATACGTGAACATAAAATTAGTCGAATTATTAGAAAACTAGTGGGACATTGTCCTGTCCTGAAATTAGAAAAAACTAATATTGGATTCAAGATGACTAATTCAGAGTAGGTAAAAGTCTTAGCAAATCAATGCTAATGCTAGCTTTTGCCCGCGTTTTCGCTTTGTTTTTCTGAATGAATGGTATCCTTTGCTCTTTTTTGTATTCGTTTCTTTTATTCGAAGTACCATCAAAATTTACACCAAGAGAGTTTGATACATGCGTTGAGAAAGAATGACTTTTTAACAAGTGCAATATTAATTATAGGTGTTTTCTACGTATTATATGGTAAACAAAATAACTAAAAATTTTATATCTAAGCCTTCCTCGTTAATCACTTCTTTATCTGCTGGTGAAATCAGCATGAAATCCGTTTAGTTGTTTTAGAGTTTATTGCGAACAGACAGACAGACGTAGCAGAGGACTTTTTTCATATCATAAGAGGCAAACAAAACGGCAGGTCTCCTGATATTATGTGATCACAGCTGTCCATAGACACTGGCAACACCAGGACAGTCGCAATTCGCACTCCCTCTTTGAGGGGTCTACCATCTTTGACACCTCAGACCGCACTCAGTGCCTCTTAGAGAGCTCACACCTGTCGGAGAGTAGACGCAGTGCTAGTCGGCAGTTCCTGCTCCCCCGCCAGTAAGGTGTATGAAGGCACCGTGGAGTTTTAGTCCGTGCAAATCGGACATGACCCATCCTCAGCTGTCCCACGGGATGGGTATCCGTTAGGGATTTCCCCATGTTAAAAAAAAGGACAGTCGCAAGTGCGTTGCCAGCTTGTGTTTGGGGGGAGGGTGAGAGGAGAGAGGAGGGGCAGGGAGGTGGGTCACCGACATTCTCACAGACCGAACGAAACGCAACAATGCAAGCACTGTTACTTCACGTCGGTGTTTCTGTGGGACGGGTGATAGTACCCAGGGCGAGCACTCATTCATGCTGAAACCAATAATAGCTTCAGTTTGGCTCTATCAGCGACTACCTACCACCTTGTTTTTTTTTTCTAATATTGAATGATTATTCTTTTCAGCTGTCAAATAGGTTTAGTCAGTCTGTGCCCAGCATAAGGCATCTCTATGAGAGAACGGAATTCGTAAGCCGATATCTTGGTGTTTAGGTTACTACGTCGCAGTCGCGGTGTGGCGCGATTCGTCGCTGACTCCGCTAAACGTTATCGCTTCTCGGTAACGTGTCGATTACAATGAGATCTTTTCACAGCGTTTCAGCTGATGCAAGCTTCTGTGAACTCTATCGCGAACGCTTTTTAACTTATACCGCGTAATGTTATCTCAGCAACAATGTAAACACTGGTGTCTAATAACCAGAGACCTATGCTTATCTACTAGCTGACCCGGCGAACTTCCTACCGTCTCAGAATCAACAAATATTGTGTTAATATATTAGCTGAATTAAATTCAGATTTAAAGAGAGACTTTTTTTCGATCGCCTTAAATTTTGTCGTCCATCTATCGCTTTTAAGTGGTAAAGCCACAGTTGAAGCTGTTATTGGCTTCAGCATGAACAGGGGTAATACCATCCGACCCACAGAAACAGCCAGTTGAAGTAACAGTGCTTGCATTGTTGCGTTTCGCTCGGTCAGCGAGAGCGCCGGACACCCACCTCCATTCCCCTCCCCTCTCCTTTCCACCCCCTCCCCTATTTCTCTCAAACAGAGGCTGCCAACGCACTTGCGACTTCCCTGGTGTTGCTAGTATCTATGGACGGCGGTGATCACTTAACATTAGGTGACCTTTTTGTCTCTTATAATAAAAAAAATACAACCGGCCGTGGAGTAGCGGTGAAGTGAAAGGCGCTAGGCATAGCAGGCAAGGCTAATATGGGGACGCCCATGACTCCATCCAAAATTATTCAATTATTTAAATAAATATTGCCCTCAGTTTTTTAGTACAACTTAGTATAAAAATCTAACAAATTTGTTGAATGCGTCATCGAAATATCGCTCTAAATTCGAAGCTGTGTTATAATCTTCTTATAAATATTATTAACAAGTGATACCCGCGGCTTCACCTGTGTCGTTTAAAAAACCACCACACCGCTCGATCCACTTCTCCACTGCATGAAAACACACACACGCACATCATAAAGAGCGTATTTTTTAATTTTTGATCATCTTTATCGTGAATCTCTAAAGGAACCAATGCGGGGCCATAGGCCTATTCCTCAAGAAAGATATGGGCATAACTCTATGTACTACAATAATATTTTTTTCGGATCAGGCTTCCTTACGATATTTTGCTTCACCGTCCGTCGATGCGGTTATCAATTTAAATTAGTAAAGATACGTGAGGTTTTAACTGAACGCAGTAGTTTAGCAATGATGCGTATTCCAACAGAGAGAACGACATTTCTAAAAATGATTGAATTGTATTTGATTACTTATTCCAAGACACAAGCAACATTTTTTTACAAAATATCTAAATTGAACAGAAAGATTACATACACATTCTTATTTTATATATAGATAAAAGATAAATCAAGGTACCTTAGTGTTTTTGAGATAAGGACCAATCGTCCTATGAATCAAATTTGATATACTTAGATAAGATTTTTTTTTTTTTTTTTTTTATGGATATTAGTTATACTTCTTACACATTCTGGCACAACTTGCCAGGACAAAACCATTCCAAGGAGCTCATCAGGGCCTTTAATCAGCGATATGCTGGTAAAGCCCTGTCACTCGGTAGGAATCAAATACGGGTATTAGTGAGAGCACTCACTGGACACTGTTGTTTTAAAAAGCACTTGCACAAAATTGGTGTCCAGAGCACAAGAGAGTGCAGATTCTGTGATAGTGCAGATGAGACCCCCAAACACCTCTTGTGCGAATGTGATCCACTAAAGCATACACGAAACCGGATTCTAGGAAAGCATGTATTGTTTCCGGATGAGGTACAGATGCTCTCAGCCAAAAAAGTCCTTCAGTTCTTAAATACTATAGGACTAGGCGGGGAGCTTTAGTAACATTGGGCGATCACAATAGATCACTACTGGTCGCAGTGATACAGGACCATTAACGGCCTGCATAGCCCCATTCTCCAGAATAAAAAAAATATATACTTCTTACACGCAAAAATATTTAAATTATTTTGATGAAACTTCCATTAACATAATATGTACATCAGAATTTTTTATCTTTAAACGAGCAATTCTTGTATATTTTTATATTTGTATATATTCAGAATCTCGGAAACGGCGTCATCTATTTCCGTGAAACTTAGTATGTAGGTATTTTCGGGAACGATAAATCGATCTGGCTAGATTTTATTCATAGAAAATTTTTGTTAACTGACTTTCTAGACAATGAAAGAATATAGCTAGAATATAAAGGTAAATTTCGCCAGCGCTGTCAAAACAAAAATAGCTCAGATGGAAATCGGTTGCTTCGAAAACCCGTCTAAGCCCAGTTCAAGTGACAGCAGAAGAGATATATATATATATAATTTTTTATTTTTTTTGGACAAAGACGTTAATCTTATAATGCAAATATAAATATGTTTTTTTAATTTATTACTTTTTTTTAAGAACCGAGCTAGACTCGGTCGCCCAGGTAATAATACATATAGTGATAGAACCTAAAATTAATAAGGTTATTGTTTAAATTGGGCAAGATATTACAATAAATGTTTAGTAAGTTGGAAAGAATGCTGTAAATCTGAAAGGTCAGGCATGCACTGTATAAAAAAACTAGAGTTACTCGCATATAACACATAGTGTCAACATTTATACAAACACAAACACAGGCGAAGTCACGGACGAACGCTATATGTGCATGTATAATTTAAGTTTCCAAAGAATTTTAGAAAAAAAAAGAACTTGGGTACTCGACCAAAATGTACTCTTAACCTTTCTACATCCGATGTTGTAAATAAATGTATACACTTGTCACAGTAATAAATAATCTTTTTTTTAAATTTATTTTAAGGGTTTCGCTCTCGACTCTTTAAGCTTGATTGTAATTAAAAAAGTCGAGGTTGTCATAAGAGCTGCCAACATAAGTGAAAATTCAAAACAATGGAATTTAAACCAGTGTTCTCTTTTGAATTTTTGAATAATTATAGTGTGAATTATTTAAATTTCATAATTTGTATTTTAAAATTATTATATTATCATTAGTCTCTCTTTCAGATCTATTGGTACTCCGAATAATAGTCGTATACTTTTTTATACAGTTTTATTATTAATTCATCAAACATATAATGGGCTGCAAAATCTCAATATTAAATATAAATATTAGATGTACACAGGCTCTTACCCTATGCGTAGCTAGTCTGGTGCCAGCCGCGCAAGAGCAATACAATCGGTCATGCTTACTAGCGTGTCATGACGCGAAATTATAAATTCATATCCTTCCAAAAGATATCGCTCTAAGCGCGTAAAAAAGTTGTCACAACAAAAACATTTTGACACTAGTAACCGTTCACGACTTCATCCGTGTTTATGTATTTATTTATATTTGGTCATAGCTTATTAACAAGCCTACAAAACAGACGGCTGAAAAAAAATTACATGTGGTTAGAGATACGAATATGTTAAGAAGGATGTGTGGTGTAACTAGAATGGATAAGATTAATAATGAGTATATCAGATGAAGTTTTGGAAATAACACCAGTGACAGAGAAGTTGAGGGGTACCTAATAGGTTAGCACGGTTCGGGTACAGTACACATAACAGACAGTTTGGTAACTAACCTATAAATGTTCGTACCGGCACACTCAGACAGCCATGCGTATCGACGAGACCCCTAAGCGGATCTCGCGGTGCTATCCATAGAATTATTTTCAAAACCTCTCGTCGATGCGCATGTTTGTATGAGTGTACCGTTTTCGAGCGTTTGTAGTAGTTCGTAGTGTCCTTTTTTTTTTCTCTAACTGACTACGCTATGGACCTGGCAAGGTCTTTACAGCTTCACTAGACTACGAAGGCGAGCGCTTAAGGCACTCAGCCGATTTTGTTCAAGTAACATGCTCAAGGGTGCACGGCACACCTCGGCTTGGGCTGTTACCGAAGAAAAAAAAATCATGTAACTAGAAAATTTTTGAGTATGAAAGTGCACGGATATACGAGTAGAGGAAGACCAATAAAGGTATGGATGGATTTTGTGAAAAATGATGTATATAAAATGTATAAATACTGAGATGTTATCTGACAGGGGAGAGATGAAAAAAAAATATGTACCGACCCTACTTAGGTGGGATTAGAAGCTTACCAATAAAGTTTATCTGTTTTAATTATCAGAAGCGGTGAGTAAATAATGAGAAGAATTAATTCAATGCCATAAATTATTCATTGTAGTTCTTAACTAATATTATAAAATGAGAAATTGAGTTTCTTTGTTTGTTAAGCATTCAGATCTTAAATATCAAACCGATTATCATAATCTCTTGCATACACTTTGCCATTGGTACAGAAAAAAACACAGAGTACCGAATTTTCATAAAAAAGTATACTTTTCGTGAGAGATATATGGAATCTACATTTAAGCAAAGTTGCGAGCAAAAACTAGTATATTATAAAATTTAAATGCATTTTTAGGTTATTAATGTATTTAAGAGATTAAAATGAAACTGTTTAATAAAATAAATACCTACCCGAAATAACTCCCAACATTGTTGCCGATATAAGTTGGAGACACATCACTGATAAATATACTGCATTCAGGATAAATCTCAACACGAAAAAATCGTAAAGCATTATCATTTAATCTTGGATTCACTAAAATCAGTTAATTATATCAAAAGTTATTGCAATTTGAATGACGACACGACTTTGTTTTCGTTTTTTCCGCAGTATCAATTAAAATTAATCTTAGTGACTGTAATTAAAATCAAAATACATATTAAAGTAATTTTAGGCTCACAATCAGCGGTTTTGAAAACGATTTTTGTGTACTTTGATTTAAAAAACTTCCCCGATTATACGTATAGGCTTAATAATACGCGGAAAAACGTAAAAAAAACGTACTTAATCGGGGTGGTCGTGATCGTTACGTGACCGTCGGTCGGTTGTTAACCCCTCGCGTGCTTCTCAAGGTTCGGTCAAGAGGTTGGTCGTTACTAATAATATTCGTTTGAGAGTTTCTTGTGGTGTTTTGAGGTTAATTCTTATTATAGGCAAAAATAGGAATGATTCTTTTTCAAACTACCCGTAGTTTTATGTTGTCCATATTTACTAATATCTACATTCATTTTCCTATACGCATAGGATTGCAATTGTAATTTACATAAAGTATATAAGATAATATAATAAATCAGTTTTTGGCGGGATCTCAGTCTATCATGTAGTGGATTTTATATTTTATTCATAATCTTGTGTTATTGGACTCTATATTTTGTAAATTTGGTGGTGTTTTGCGTAATATAGTTAGTTTCTTATGCATAAGTGAAGTGAATGGAAAATAATACCACGGAGCATGAAATTCTGAGATGCCACAAAAACTCCCTGGAAGGTTCTAACAAGGGATCCACCATCTTGTTAGAATATTGACTCACACGACGCAATATTTAAGTAATTGCACGACGCTTGTAATATTATTGACTACGTGGCAATGGCAGTAATAATCTAAACGATTGATTGCCAAAAATAAAGATAAAAAAAATATATATATATAATAAATAGTAGTAACAATATTTGTCCAATAGGACAGGCGAAGGAACTAATCCATACTGCCAATTCTGAAGTTGTCAATATATGTGGTTCCTGTATATTCTTTATTGAGTTTTATTCTGTGTTCAAGTTAATATAAAGGCATACGTGCCAAATCTTCTATATAATATTTCGTAAATTTTTAACCATCTTTTTTATTTTAATTTTCAAGTTGTTTCTTTTGCCAATTCTGAAGTTGTCAATAGGGATAGTTCTTATGTATATTTTAGTTTATTCTTCTATGTCCAAGTTAATGTAAAAGCATAAGCGCCAAATCTTCTATATAATATTTCAGACATTTTTTATCTTCTTAATCTTCGAATAATCCTTAAAAAAATGTTCTGATATCTCAAAGTGTTGAGTTGATAAAGTCAAAGTTAGGTTTAAAATTATTAGGGTAAGTTAGGAGATTGATATTCAAGTAAAGTGTCTTGCGGTTATTTCAATGTTATAACAAGATGGTGGTTCTCTTGTTACAACTTTCCTGAGAATTTTTGTGGCATCTCAGAATTCATGGTCCGTGGTATTATTTTTCATTCACTTCACTTATGTACAATAAACTAACCATATTACATAAAACACCACCAACTTCACACAATATGGAGTCAAGTAACACAAGATTATGAATAATATATAACATCTACTACATGACAGACTGAAATCCCGACAGAAACTCATATAATAAATATAAAACATTAAAGTTTTGTTTTGTAGCATTTACCTTGCGAAAGAATTAGCCAGTGTCAATATTTCTTCCCAAATAATCTATCTATAGTACTACTATACATATAAGAATGTAAATCTATGATGTCTGTGCTTTTTAGATTTTTGTGGAAAAAATGTTGCAGGTTTCATGGAATTAAGTAGTAAAATACATTTTAAATATAGATATGCTGATTAATAGGCGACTCTCTATTTTTTTTTATCGCTCAACGCGGGTAAAGAAGTTTTATAGAAAAAGTTATACAATCTCAATTATCAAAGGCAAATGGTCTAGTTCTTATTTACGTATTTTCTGTATGTATTTTAGTGAAGGGCAATTACGACACGAACAACGATATATGAGTTAGTGAATTTTTTATTCTTAATTAATGTCACAGAGCAAATTATATGTTACCAATTTGTTTGTCATATCGTTACAATATTGTTTATTACTTTTTAACTAATGGAGGCATAATAAATTAGTAAACCATTATCTACAGTGTAGGTATTTGAACTTGGACCACTTTAATAGTTCTAAGGGATACTTTGAATAATTAACATATAGAAAAAAAATGTGAGAAAAATCAATGAAAGATCAATGATTATTCAAGTATCCTGATCTATTATTGTCTTAAACCAAACTAATGTTATGAATGCAAATTCTAGATTTGTTTAATATGCTTTCACTTTTAAGTATTTATTTGATCATCAAGACCTTTCATCCAGATGAAAAATAGTGTTCCATAGGATATATTGAAAGTATATAAAGGCGGGTGAAGTCACGGGAAAAGTTAGTTTTGTAATTACTCCGAGATCTAGACACGCGGTAGCGTGTCAAGCCAAGTTCAGATTAACAGAATGGAGAGCGCGCTCTACCGTGTGTAACATTACACGAACCATTTGGAGTCACTTTTGACCCCTCATATCTCAAAAACTATTTCCTATATGTCAAATTTGACTCATGTATTGAGAATTGCGAGATAAGACTACTATCAGATGAAGGCATTTTTGGAGTGTTATATAGGCTTCGTTTAATTAATTTGAATATTATTTTTTTTATTGAAGCACGACAAAGTGACTGCACTATACCTAATTGTAAGCATAGTACAATCCAAAAACAGTGGCGACCACCGAGAGACAGATTATTCATCGTCGGTCGCCGCTGTCATGCCGGCCATAATGACGGAAGTCACCTGGTACTGGGTATGCACAGGCTGATCCCGAAACGCGACGCGTAAAAGCGAGTCACTATGACGGGCTTTTTCGCCATGTACATGGTGGTTGCGACCCAGTCGGGCTGTAAAACCCTACCACCCCGCTATCGCCATTGCCTCGTTCGTTGATCATCAGGGTGCACCACGTGCAGGTGAGGTAGGCTTAGGTGTCTCAAGTCTTAAGATGTTACTCGACACCTCTTACACGGTTTCTAAAGTCTAACCGGCTCACCGGTTATTAAGTAGTAAACAACTATACGATTATTCTGAACAGTATTATTACAATACGGTCGCTGTATTAGGGTTGTCGGAGTGCGCTTCCGTGATTTCTTTGATTTATAACGGGGTGATATTTCTTTAAATTACGTTATGTCGACATGAATTTGGTGTGCGTTATACTGGCAGATATTTTCATTTCGTTTTTTTTTTAATGTTCCTAAATGAGTTTCTGGAATTATTTTATATTCAGCCTAATTGCACTTCTAATAGGTATGAATGTATTTTTTTCTGTAAGGTTTATTTGTCAAGTTATCCAAAGTATAGTCGTATTTAAAATATGTAATTATCGAAAACAGTTTTTCTAAATGAACAAATCTACAATGAAATTATAAATGTGTCAATTTGTATAGAAAATTGATAGCTCTTTTCTATCATAAAATTAAACTTGAAAAAACTGTTTTATAATTTACCACACTGGGGGAGAATATTTAAAAACAAATATTTTGTAATAAGAACGATCATATTTTAATTATTCTTTATCTTCAAACATAGCTCCAAGAATACACATAATTATACCATAACTATTAATATGAGGGGCTGCTTAGTTAAACAGTTTCATTATTACAAAATTATTATGTATATACTAGCGGATTTCCGCGGCTTCGTCTACATTGTTTATTATCTTAATTGTTATTTCTCATACGGTTTAGGCAACATTTTTGCCGAAAGTTCCCAGGTGTCTTGACTTTTTTCGACTCTTCTAACAATTATGGTTTCAACCGATTTACAAAAAATCTTAACAAATTTTATACCTAAACCATCCTTGTTTATTAATATACATACATATAATATATACAATATATATATACATACATATTTATTAATGAAAATTCTCTCAGTAGTATTTGAGATTATCGTGAACAGATATACAGGCGCGGCGGAGGGCTTTGTTTCATAATATGTGGTAATTACTACTTCATACTAATATTTCTGTTGAGATGCATAGAAATTTAAAGTATGGTGTCATCGTTTGTAAATACCAGGTGAAACGTTAGACACTCGCAGAATTCTAGGATATGATACTTCATGGGCACATTTAATATACAAAATAATAATATTAAAACAAATACTAATAAACAACCAAGAAAACTTAAGTTAAAGTTTATTCTAAGACTTTCAAAAGTATAGCTAGAAACGTGTAAATAAAATAGTAAACTTAAGTGCAGTGACCGGTACCAAAAGCTTCAATGTGCGACCCAGAGTTAATAACTTTCGATAATAAAATAGGCAATAAACTCCTTTGTTTTGTTTCTGACGATCACACGTTCCCTTTCATTTGAAAGTGAAATCACCCGATGATCAGTGACACTGTGCTTTGACATAAACGAGTAGAGGTTTGAGTATAATTTTTTATTTTAGATAATTAACTCAAATATTAAGCACCTATTTTTTTTATCTGATTTAGAACGAGAATCGAGTGTAGAATGTCCTCCATTAATATTTCTATTGTCTAAACAGTCACCTTGTAAACAAACATGAGCATCCCCTATTCTAATACGTATTCAACGTTAATGTATTATTGTCTGTTCTTATCTAAATATATGAAAAAAGTTTGTGTAATGTCACTTTTGACAGCGGAGATATATAAATTAATTTTTTTAAGTGTAACTTCTATAGTAGTGGTCGGAAATTCTGATCTGCAACCTTTTTGTGTAACGATAAGTAGTAAGAGTAACACTGTATCGAGTAGAGTGTTGAAAACACAAGCTCTCGTTGGACCACCGAAGTTAAGCAACGTTGGGAGTGGCCAGTGCTCGGATGGGTTACCAACTGACTGGGAACACCGCGTGACGTTGCCTTTTTGTTGTATTTTCTTATTACAATTGAAAGGTTTCCCGGTAATTCCAAAAGTTTGACTTATATCGCGTGTCTTTACGATACGCCTTAGTTTTTTATGATTTTCTTGTCTTTGTAACAGTTTTAACAACACACTTACTTTAAAAAAAAGTGTGTATGTACTTATGTACACGCGTTAGAAGTTATACTCCTTTGGCGTAACAAAATAAAAATCTTTTCAAAAATTTTATATCTCGCCTTATTTTACGTTTGTAGAAAAAACGACACAAACAATAGAAAAAAGGTGTTTAATACATTGAAAGTTTTAATACAAAGAAATACAAACAAAAAATACAAAGAAATAAAATGTTGACTATAGCTAACTTCAGGGTGTCGGTTTTTCGTGACAGTTTGCGCGCGCATCGTAAAATTTACTCTCAATATTTTTCCCTACCGCGCCAAAAGAAAAGTCACACAGTATTAATGAGCAACGTACCCAAAGCTAACTAACGGTTAGATAATATTTTTGTTTGTGAATCACCTCCTGCCGGTACAATTTTTCCACAATAATCTCATTGCGATACAAAAATATCACTATAATCTAGCCGGTCTGACGCACATTATCGGAAATTATTATTTTGATTTGAAGGCAGTCTACGCGATTGCGCTCCCGTAGTCGACCGCGTCTCGTAGCGGCTACGACGTAACCGTGTTCCGAGAATTGCCACGGACTTTTGAATAACCTTATAACGCGCATAAACTTTATTTGATAAAAAAAAAACTAAAAAACTATGTTAATTTTGATAGTGACCTTTCATTTAACTTCAAGTATGATGTGAGTTTATTTCATTGATTTAATGTAATAATTTGATGAACGATTTATTATGTAGTTAGTTTTACGCCTACTAATTATCTGGGTATGTCGTTTTATATTAAGCTATTAGCCAGGACTTTTCCCTTTGTTGTTATTTACAAAAATAAATAAAACGAATATATTAGTGACAACGACTTTGTTTCTTTACATTTCATTTTTTTTGTAATATTGTTTAGGAGCTTTGTTCCTATATTACGTCCACAGTAACCTTAAATTAATTCACAGGCTGAATAACTTAAATAAAACAGATTATTAAATTTAATATAGCGTCTCTACTGAAGGCTCAACTAAAATAAACTCAGTGCTTCAACACTATTACGTTTGGATAGTAGCAGATGAGACATTCCGATATCTTGTAAATTTAAAAGTCGAGATTAGTAATTGTCTGACCGCTTGGAGCATTCTGTTAATACATGATTTACATCCTCTACTAAATGTTGTAAACAAATAATATTGCTTATCACAACCTATTGGCAAGTTTTCGTAAAATGTTTTTTTAATAATCCATACCAATGTTATATACTGCCAGTGTTAGGTTGCTTACGTTTTCAAGCTGTAAGTACTTATCCAATAATTATGTAATTTTGCATGCACTTTACTGAAAAATATATATGATACTTTTATCCAAAAAATACTGTTCTCGAAAGATAACTCAATTCTAAAAGGAGGCGAGGCGGTACGCTAAAGTTTTTGTGAATGATTAGATATTTGATACTGTTTGATAGTGTTTCAGGCCAAGAGTACTAAAGCAATTATAATGAAACTGTATAGTAATAATTATAAATAGGTTTTAATTTATAATGATATTGTTAAAAATAAAACCAAAATACAATAAGTATAAAAAAAATATGAAGAAATTCTGCCATTTGAAAACTATCTTGTGTTTAGATTATGTCAACTTTATCTTCTATACATTTTTTTTTCCGAACTGACTACGCTATTGACCTAGCAAGGTCTTAACAGCTTCACCGAACTACAGCTACACATATAATAATACTGTAAGTCTAAAGCGTTTGTACTTTTTTTTATTTTTGCCAAAAAACTTTTTTCAACTGTTTTGAAATAAATAATATTTCAATCATTTTAGAAACGTCAGTCTGACTAAAGTAATGCGTTCACGATAAAACCTCACCATGAAAATCATAAAGCATACTTTCGAGTAACATTTAGTTTTGGTTTCATTAAAATCGGTTCGATATATCAAAAGTTATTGTAATTTTAATGACGACGGAACTTAAGTACGTAGACAAATACATGAACTTAGTGTATTCAGATGATTTTACTAGTCACTATTTTTTTACATTAGGTTCCACGCAACCAGAATCACGGTCACAAGTAGTAAATAAATAAATTACTGAAAGTTAATCAATTCATATTAATTTTGAAAAAAAAAAATGGTTTATTTAAATAATAAAATTAAACATACAAGTATTAAGAGAAAGTTCCACAATTGTATTACTTTCAAGGTAGAAAATTTGTGAGGGACAAATTCTTAATGCCAACCGTAGATATTGGCACAGATGTGTACTCAGTATTGATAGGTTAAAATTTATAATTATTTATTCGTAGTGATTTTTTTTTTTTTGGAAAAAAATTGTGGAACTTGTTCGAATTTATTTTCTGGCTGAATTGATTCCGGTGAAACTTTTACTAGTAGACAGAAGAAGACTTTATAGATTGCTAGCTTCTGTCAGTGGTTTTGCCCGTATTGATGTAAATTTAATATATCCCTTTTTTTCTCGAAATAACTAAGCTATTGACCTAGCATGGTCTTAACAGCTTCACCGGACTAGTAAGGCGACCGCTTTAGGCATTCAGCTGTTTTTATTTGGGCAACTAGCTCAAAGGCTTCTTGTCGCAGTGATGTAAGATTTTGTGTGATTGTATCGCGCGAGCAGCGCACTCACGGGCTCCACGCCGAGGAAGCGGACCTAAGCTTAAGCCACTGCCGAGGGGGGCCTAATCTGGTGTGCGGGAGCGAAGTTGACACCATTAATATATCCCTCTGGAATATCCTATGTTATTTTTTATACTTGTCATAACGTGGATGCAAAATTTTCACAATAATCAGTTTATTAATTAAGGCGGGAGAGTGTATTAGGTGTATTGTGTTAGGAAGTATGTAAGCAACATTTAGTAAAACGTAAAATTATTTTCTACTCTACATTTTACGAACCAAAATTGGTGCGAAGTACAATGGACACCGCAATAAGAACAAGCTACGAAAGAGACTAAACATATTTAATTTCTCTTCTATTTTTTCGTTTTCGTATAATATTTGAATTCACACGCGAAGTCTAAATTTCATCCAACCAAATCGCGACTATCGTGCACTCAATGTTGTTACAGAGGTGTTTCTCTGCCTTATTGGTGTGGTACATGACGCGAACTAAAGAAATTTGAATAAAAAATACTTTTACTATCTGTTTTCTATATCTACTAGACTAATAAAAATAAGTTCATGTACACGATAGTCAATATGGATATAGTTGCAAAATCTGTTGTAAAAAACTTCCAAATACCTAGTTATGCGGTCGCCAGGACGAGTCATTAAAGTCTCATGAAAATGCTGTGTAAGCAGCATAACTCTCACTAGCATCCGTATAACTCATGCGAACAATGAGTTTTTAGTATTAATTAAATCAACTTTGGTAATTAATTAGATAAGAAAAGAAAGTTTTTTTTTTAATAAAAATCGCTCCCGTATACTTGACTACCTAAAACTATACCAAAGTATATTTAAATTATTTGAAAACTGTATTCCCTCTCTGCAGTGAATGTAAATAAAAAGGCGGAGAGGCGAATGTCGCGTGTCTCCGTCGATTTATACTAAGTCGCAGTATAACAAATTACTAATCAATAAATACGGTTTTTCGTATCCGCTGCACCGGGAATACGTCCGCAATATTTAATGAAGACGTTATCGTATTATGTTCACATTGTCCGGGTACTATTTGTTACCTGTTCGAAAAATAAATGAGAATTAACAAAAACGCTTTTATCATTGTGTACACACAGAAGAAGTGAAACTTCTTTGGATTATACGTTTTAAATTATATTCTATATACTATACGAAGTCCCATAGTATAAAAACTTAACTATACATTTACTCACTTTGCTATATTAGTAGATTCAGAAAACCACTCATACATGCTTACACAAATATACAAATACATACCTACTTTCCGTTTAACGCGTAACTTTTAATTCAAAAAGCGACTGATGTAAAAGGTTTTATCAGAGAAGGTTTTAAGATATTAAGTTTTTATATATTTTCTTCGATTCTTCAAATTCACGAAATGTTCTTTTCGACCTCAAACTAATCACTTTAGTTTCACTTTCGTTATATACTTTATAATCTACTAGCTTCTGCCCGTGACTTTGTCCCCGTGGAATAGTTACTTTGGGCTAGACGCACACAGAAGAAGCTCTTAAAAGGAAAATAACTGATTTTGATTCTTCATTAGATCTCCTCTTCCATTGGTCGTGTAATATATAGTCCTCGATATATCAGTTATCTAACGCTGAAAGATTTTTTTTAATTGGGCCAGTAGTTCCTGAGATTACCACGTTTAGGCAAACGAATTCATCAGCTTTATACTATTCGTATAATATTTTTATACCTTTCCATACGAAAGTATAACGGAAATCTATTTTTCTCTCTCATACACGAAGTAAAGCATTTTATCCACCATTTCCTGAAGAACAAGTAGTGTACTTTCCGAGCTTTCAATTTAAGCAAGATTTTATGTATCAGTGCCAGATTACAAGGGTTTTAAAGTTATAGTAGAGGGAATTTCAATGGACAGAATACAATAGAGAGAAACCAGCAAGGGATTTTCATTTTGACTGATGAAGGCTTTGATTACGTGCGTGCACAGGTGTTGAGGTGATATGTGTAATGTTTTTGCAGTGTTGTAAGAATTTGTATCACTGTGTCGCGCGAGCAGCACACTCAAGGGCTCCACGCCGAAGGAACGGACTTGGGCTTGAGCCGCTGTCGAGGGAGATTCGGTGAAACCGTCAAGGCCTTGCTAGGTCAATAGTGTGTAGTCATTAAAAAAGAAGCTTCAATTACTGTTCATATCGTGACATACAAAATGTAAATAACTTTATACCATTCTCTTTACTAACGTAGATAATATTCAGAATATCTATATTACACTAATTTAAATGACTTCACTGATAAATTTACCCATTACATTGAATGATTAATGATGCACACACAGGGCTGACATTGACCCACCGGCGGCGATTAAGCGCACGTTATGTCCCCATAGCAATAAATGTCGAACGTTTTTTCAATGTCAGTTCTATAAATGGACATTAGAACTGGCATTGTTTATTGAACGTGTCTGGGATATAACAATTTTGTTACCGAGGGACGCATTAACGGAAATAGGTACCCCATCCCGTGAGACATTTCTTGTTGATAATCCATTCAAAGTGTATGTAGACGCTGTGCATGAAATTAAATATTGCAATACCTATGACAATCTGAGGATCAGGATCTGGTCTGATAATCGTGTACAAGAATATGAACAATTGTCATTTTTGAAATAAATATATCCATGAAATGTTGAAAAGAACACATATATTTTGAAGAAACTTTTACTTAGAATTAAGTGATCTATACTAATGTTATAAAGAGGTAGAATTTGTGAGGTTGTAGGGGGTAATCTCAGGAACTAATGGTCCTATATAAAAAAATGTTTCAGTGTTATTTTTTTTTATCGAAGCACGATATAGTGACTGCACTATGCCTGATGTTAAGCATAGTACAATCCAAAAACATCGGCAACCACCGAGAGACAGATTATCCATCGTCGGTCGCCACTGTCATGGCGGCCATAATGACGAAAGTCACCTGGTACTGGATATGCACAGGCTGATCCCGAAACGCGACGAGCAGAAGCGAGTCACTATGACGGGCTTTTTCGCCATATGCATGGTGGTTGCGACCCAGTCGGGCTGTAAAACCCTACCACCCCGCTTTCGCCATTGCCTCGTTCGTTATTCAGCAGGGTGTACCACGTGCAGATGAGGGGTTGGATTGGGTGTCTCAAGTCTTAAAATGTTACTCGACACCCCTTACACCCCTCAATATATAACTCATTTATCGAGGAAGGCTATATCATCTATGACCAATTGGAGGGAAAAACCAATGAAGAATGTTTTAAAATCGAAGTTTTTTTTCCTTTTGGGAGCTTCTGCTGCGTGTTAATTAGCGTAAAGTAATTATTCCAAGTGGACGAAGTCGCGGTCAGAAGCTAGTGTAAAATAAAATATAGTCAGATTAATAAATATATATTGTGACAACCTATAGCTTGGACCTTCGTGAAACCATTTTAAAGAGGGAATCATTTTAAATATTTCAACCGTACTAAACCGAGTTAAACTTTCAAATGTAATTAATTACTATTAATATGAACTATTTATCCGACCACTTAACTTCATTATGTGTTCGATCAGCGTGTGCAAGTTCTATTTCAAGCCAACAATAATTCACACTCAACGATTTTTCACAACGCACCAACAGAAATATAACTTCAGTTAAGATAAACTATCCAATAGACAGGTTTATATCATTACCGTCATAGTATCGAAACATGCTAAAAACGCATTCTTATTGTATAGATTAATATGAGATGATGCCCACGATTGTGCCAGCACTGTCAATGAAAATGTTTATCAGGTTGCCGATACGCTCCGTGTATGGCACTCGAAGTTGCCAGACCGCTATGCTTTAAGCTGAGTAAACGCGTTGTAACCGCGTTTACTCACCGTTATATACCCGTTGTATTGTCTACTTTGTCGCTTGTAGAAGGACAATCTATAAGATGGATGACAAAAGACTTATAGACAATGTTGGAAAAAAAAAGAATTTTACGATTATAAAACGGCTTGATACGGTCATTAGGCGCGTTACATACTTTGTATGACACGTTCCAATTGGCATAGTGTAGTTTATGCTTTTTTTCGTAGATTCATTTAGCACGAAATACTAATACTTTCATAGCACGTTCATGGTATGAAACGGTATAGCGGTTCGAATTTTATCTGTAAAATGTTACTGTTTGCAACTGTGTGATTGAGGAGGCAATGTAAAAATTTGAGCAACTTTTAACATGCAACTTTTAATATATTCGTATTATTGCCAGGAAATTGCAATGATTTCTGCATCATTCTATGAATTACATAATTACGGAATTAATTAAAAGTAATGAAAAAGGTATATAATAACAAATAAACTTTATATAAAACAGTAGGCGTCAACTCGACTGTCAGTATATCCTACATAGACATATCTAGATACAGCCCCATTTAATATTAATTGTAAGAATACTGGATTTTCCGTAACACATTTTCAAAGCAATATTTTCTCCGTGGGAACTTTTACGTATGTGGAAATAGTATTTTCGGTGCATGTTTAAAGTTTACAGCGTTTTTATAAATTTATGTCCGGAACTTTGTACTTCTGAAAAGTAGGTTGAGTTTTATTATTTCATAAAAACAATCGATGCTATTACAAATAAGTTATATACGTATTGAATACTTGCTTTAAAAAGGTTACACGTTTTTAATGCATCGCGTTCGCTGAATGTTCACCATCTTGCTCTGTTGTCCCGCTTTGGTTAGGTTAGGTTAGATTTGCGAAAAAACGATAACACGAACTTGCCTCGGTCGAGCGCGGTGCATTTACTACGAAACCTTTTTAAAGCAAGTATTTAATGCGTATTTAACTTTTCTTTAATAACATCGAACATGTTTTGTTTGTTTAATGGAATGTGTCAGGAATGAATCTCAAAGAAGACAGATATTTAAGACTACTTATAATATAGGTGTTTGTAATGAAATATTGTCACGCCCAGCATCGGAAGAAGCCAAGTTAATCTATAACATGATGGAGGTCGGTATAAGGGCAAGAATGTGATTGTAATACTCTGCTTTTCTATTTATGTTTTTTTTTTTTGTTAGTAGTTAGTAAGATATATACTTGTAAGTTGTTTTGTAATTGGTGATTGTTTGTGGTCTGGATGAGGGTGGCGTGTTCTCTTTGAACAAACCCTCAATAAAAATAAAGAGAAAAAAAAATGAATTCCGGGCTGGTCTTTTAAATTATACGCCTGTCATTTTTTACTTACTTTAAATGGTTTTTATATTTTATTATATTATAATAATGACAATGACGATATAGCGTATAAAAATCTTAAAATACAATTTCGTTCCAAATTATGCTATCTTTTAATACTCGTGAAATAGCATGAAGTGAAAAAATGTATAGCTAATCAGCTGCTTGAGTACCTAATTCTGTGATGTCACACAAGTGAAACCCTGTGATATCACACAAGTGAAATCCTGTGATATCGCACAAATGAAATCCTGCGATATCACGCAAGTGAAACCCTGTGATATCACAAGTGAAATATAGTGATATCAAATAAGTTTAGTCCTGTGAAATTGCATGCTTTTTTTAAATTTAGACCAAACGATAAAATGATCGCTGCCATTAATGACTTAAACGTACAGATCCGTTAGAACGGACGAGACTTGTTATTTACTAATAATAAATTCATTATAACCACACATCTGTTATTAGTCGATGAAGTATAAAGTGCTCGGACTGCTATTTCATATTTCTTTGTGTCTGTTATAATTTTATTTCATTACAAATCTTCCAGTTTATGCTTCAATAAGATTATTAGTAAATTTTAAATTGAAAGTTTAACAACATATTATGAATGTAGCTCGCTAAATTTTTATCAATATTTTACTTTTTGTCAAAGAAAAACAAACACCCGTCTATCCTCACAATCTTTCTTCTTTATAATATTGGTTAGCTTATGCTCTCGACTTCGCTCACATTTAAGCTTAGCCTTGGGTTCAATTATATTTTCTCCATAAGAAGTAGCCTATGTTCTTTTTTGTACCCTTGGTACTGGTATTTCGTGAAACTGATGTACACATGCCTGTGGCTGGTATACGAGTTTCTAGAATTAAGCTTCTTTATGCTAGTGAGGTTCTCTCCACACGTCACCCCAGGGAATATAATCAAACGAGCTACGATCTCCTGGTACACTCTGTACTGATACGAGAGCTACGGACAGAATCACATGCCAGTAGCTTGTTCTTACTAGTAACTGGTATGCTATTGTGCGAGTAACAAGCGTGTGTATTCTGGGCTTCAGTGTGTGTGTTGATGTTGTGTGTTGTGTGTTGTTTTGTATAGGAAAGTGTAGAATTGTTATGACGAAATCTTGTAATTATTTTGGCGACTGGCCTTCTTTGTATTACCAAACACTGCCTGACATATTGAATTGAAATCATATTTAGTTTATTTTTCGTTACAGAACTGCGAATTGAAATAGATTAGTATGGCTCAAGAGATTTTTGACGATATTACACCGTATGGCCGTCTGGTCAATGTAGTTTCTGTCAACGCGTAACAGACACGGCATGGACAAATACGAACAGCTTTCTGTGGTCAGTACATTTATTTCTTGTAGTTATGTATTGTCTTGTACCTAGGCATACTGTATTTTTCCCCCATTATAATATTACTTGTTCATATTCATAAACCGCTGTTAGCCACGGGCCTTCACAGCTCCATCGGGCTTTGAGGGCGATAATCTTAAGACACTCAGCGACAAACTCAAGGGTGCCAAACTGGACGAACCTCGGCTTGAATTGTTGCCTTGAATACACCAACACGAACAGTATAAATAAAAGAAAAAACTACTACGCCTGGAGGCTAGCTTTCAGTAAAATTGTTGGATGATAAAAATTTAGTAGTGGTAGAGCCAAGCTGAAGCTATTATTGTTTTCAGCACGAATGGGTCGGCTCGTCCGGGGAAGCACCACCCTCTCATAGAAAACCGACGTGAAGTAACAATGTTTGCATTGTTGCGTTTCGTTCGGTCAGTGAGAGAGCCGGAGACCCACCTACCTTCCCCTTCCTCCTTCCCTTCCTGTCCCCTCCGCCCTCCTCCCAAACACAGGCTGGCAACGCACTTGTGACTCCCCTGATGTTGCAAGTGTCTATGGACGGTGGTGATCACCTAACATCAGGTGACCCAACTGTTCGTTTGCCTCCTATGATTTAAAAAAAAAATGTACGAGTATATTCATGTGATAGTTGATAACGAGCTCTCCAAAGTTTAAAGTACCATAACCCTATGAAAATAAGTATAAGATTTACTTGCAAATGTTACGCGACAACATAGTACAACACTAGTATCATAACTGCAAGATTTTTAAAGAGGTTGCTAATAGAAATTTGGTCAAATAATTTTCGTAAAATTAGCAAAACCATTTGCTTATCTACAGATCTATCTTCTCTGTATAGTTCTTCAATTAGATTTTATGGTGTAAGAATTATTAATACGCAGGTTGGTGAAGGCTCGTACGGTGTTGTGCTGAAATGCAAGCGTCGCGACAACGGGCAGCTGGTCGCCATCAAGAAGTTCCTAGAGACTGAGGAAGATGCTGCTGTAAGAAAGATGGCGCTCCGGGAAATCCGAATGTTAAAGGTATATGTAAGCGCTGTTAATAGAGAGTTGTCTGGGGATAATCATGTAAGTGACAAACAGGACCTTTCTTTAATACACTAGCAACCGTTTGCGACTTGGTTGATAGTGAATTAAAATCCTACCAATATTATAAGCTAGAAAGTTTGCCAAAATGGGGGGATACTCTTTACGTATCCAACGTACTTTAGGTTACTCTCTCACGCAAAAACTATTCGATGGCTTTTGATTAAACTCTACATTAATATAAAACTTATACATCAAACAAGATTTTATTTTATTTGAAGCTATAATTTATAGAAATATCATTGAAATTAGCCAAAATTAAACGATAAGTGTCTAACTTGAAAAATATCCTATTGTCTGAAAATCTTCTAAGCGTGCGTTATATAAACTGTTACGTACTCTGATATATTATCAAAATATTTTTGTTCATATGGACGTATTAAAAAACTAGGTAGAAAGTAATCCAAAATATAAACTCAATATAATCGTTATTTTATGTGTTGTTGTAGAACTCCCCGTAACTGATGAATTAATTACTTAGTGCGAATCCATTGTAAATACGTGATAGATTGTTACTTTACAGTCGATGATTGCACGTTACTTTACTACTTTTGCTAGTAGATGGGAGTAATCAAGGAACATTCAATCAAGTACTCAAAGTAAAACTCTGTGGAATTCTAATTTACTTAATCCGAACATCTGAACCAGTCACCGCTGACCTTTAACTATGTCTGTTCGCAGAAGCTTCGTCACGACCATCTCGTCAATATGATTGAAGTGTTCCGTCGCAAGCGAAGATTCTACCTTGTATTCGAATATCTGGATCACACTCTGCTGGATGAGTTGGAAGCATCGACGGGCGGTCTCGGCGAGGACACGGCAAAGAAACACCTGTACCAACTCTTGAAGGGCATGGATTACTGCCATCAGAATTCTGTGAGATATTATCTCGTACATTTATAGAATATTAGCTTTGCTAACCGGATGCTATCACCAAAAGTTCCAACACAGTCTCAATTAAATGACCATGGCTTAATATTCCTTAGAAAATGTTCTCTCGGTTCCAGATAATTCACAGAGACGTGAAACCGGAGAACGTGTTGATCTCGAATGCTGGTATAGTGAAGCTGTGCGATCTCGGATTCGCAAGAGCTCTGGCCGCCCCCGGTGAGCCTTACACTGAATACGTGGCGACGAGATGGTACAGAGCTCCCGAGCTGCTGGTAGCTGAGCACAGGTCAAAACCTTTAATATTTATTTCTCTTAATGTACGCTTTAGTTTCAAATGAAGCAAGGTGATAAATCCTTGTTATGGCCATTTACCCATATTCAAATCTATAAAGTGGTAACAAATTTGCAGGCCATGAGTAGAAATAAATTAATTTTATAGTATTAAACAGACGAGAATTTTACGTGATAGCGTCATAAGAAAACATTGATCAAAAATGTATACTTTTATTATATATAGATAGATATATGCGTCATAAGCCGAATTGTTAGGGTGATACGTTTTAATATCACTTGTTCCACGCTCTCGCCTGCACGCTCGGCTCAGGGTGAACGATTTTCCTACATGCAGGCTTTCATCGATTTATAAGACGTTTTCACGCCAAAAAAAGCTAAATTGCTGTATTTTTTTTGTATTAGATAGTAACAATAATCCATATAACCTTACAAACTTTCTTGTTGATAATATTTTGGAATTTAATTTGTTATATTAACCACTCAGATACGGACCTGAAGTAGACATCTGGGCGATTGGATGTCTCTTCGCAGAAATGTTGACCGGAGACCCACTTTTCCCCGGCGACTCGGACATTGACCAGTTAGCACTCATTATAAAAACTGTTGGTGAGCATTATAGCACTAATCTACATGAATAAACAGGTTGCATCTGTTACCAGGATTTTTATTATCTAGGTCTATATTCCAGAATTAGCCTAGCAAGTTACAAGCCTGTAGCATTTCTAAATCATAGAGGAATTTTCAATGTGAAAAATGCGATTACTCTGTTGGGGTTGAAATTGATCGTACATACAGTCCTGCTCGGATTTTATTTAGTGCCCTCTATCTGTTGATTCTTTATATTACATGATTAGCGGTACAAATAAATGTTTGAAATATACTATTAGAAGATAAATTTTTAACGCCAGTTTTAGTCCCATTTTTTATACTCTGTAGGTTTTAACATTAGACTACAATCATATCTAATGTTAAATGATGATATGGTCTAAGAAGGTAAATACACTAAACCTAGAGGAGTCTGGCTCTCAAATGCAGCTGCTGAAACACACAAACATATGCTTGACGATAGATTTTAGCGTGGTAACTAGCGGTCTACGACCTTAGATAAAGTCCTACCACCATGCTTTGGTGTCATCACGATGTTTCCTCCATACTATTATAATAATTTCTATACTTGATCGCACTAGGGCTCAGTTTTTTTAAGGACAGGCAAATAATAGCCCAAACCAAAGAAGCTGAAAACAACATTAGCTCTGAGGAGATTTAAAATCCATTGCCGTTTGTAGTTATGATGTCGGTTTGTATAAATGACTTTACTCGTCGTCCTAAGCCGGTAGAATATTTCACATCTTCAAGGTAAGACAAAGAAATGACGTTTACTAAAATGTTTTCAGGTAAACTGGCCCCTCGTCACCAGCAAGTAGTATCCCGATTATCGGGAGGCGCGGCTTTGGCAGGAACGAGTGCATCCCGGGGAGTGTTACCAGGCGTTGGACACGCTAAGGACTTACTAGCAGCGTGCCTGCGTACGGAACCCAGGGCACGTCCAACTGCCTCCGCTTTGCTTAGGCATAAGTATGTATCGAAGTATGTTAATATATCATAGTGTCGAGGCCTTTTTATAATTCAGTTTGAAGTTTAAAATCTAATTCAAAAAGTTTATTTATTAGGGTTTTTAAGTATAACTATGGAGGGTGAGGCATGGAGAATTATCTCGTATGGTGGACATGTTGAAAATGTGTCCAACTCTAAGTAGTAAATAGTAGTTTTAAGACCCTCAAAAATGGCACTACCATAGGCAAAGGTTGTTGATAGGCCGAAATAATCTTGTAAATATTAGCTAAAATAGCTGCTGCAAGAGTCTTGTCACGTCTGTGCTATGTAATTGAATTTGTGTAAACTTCATATAATATGTGTAGTAATTTTTGAGTGTTTACACTTATAAAAAGTCTTGAAATATTTGGACAATCCCGGTAACGGAACAATGACCGGACCCTTTTTACACACAGAGATGGTAGCATATGTGTAACCAGTCCGTCTTGGCAGTATGCTTAGATGAACGGTATCGCGTTTCGGAATTAAACGATACGCCAAAGTGTTTGTAGCCAATTACATTACTAACACCGTACACATATTGAAAAGCTATCTCTTTCGTTTTTTTTGTTGCGTTTCGGTATCAATCAGGGTTTATCGAGAGTCTTCCTACTAGTGTAATTTGCGTGGAAAAGTGTCGAATATGCATCATTACAAATTCTCTCATTTATTGATAGGATTTGTATAACCGACAACCTTGTTACTTCTTGGACCGCTCCTATCAATTTCAATGGTAGTCGTTTTAAATAAACAATAAACATTTTTTTCTTAATTAATCTTAATATCGAAAAAATATTTGAAGTGATTTATAAATCTCGTTACTTTTTAGGTATTTCACAGTGGATGGGTTCGCAGAGAGTTTCAACGCTGAACTGAGACAGAAGCTAGGTAAAGAAGTTGAAGTAAGTATACCAAGCTTAGGTCTTCGTACCTAAAAACAAGGTAACCCATTGCTAAGCCTACGTTACTCGACCTATTTTATAAGGCTGTATTTTCTGAACTATGGTAACCAGTCGACATTTTCTGGGAGTATTTGTTATTGTGGTGAAAGAATTAGTAACTGGAAAAATATTAAGGGGAGTCCATTTACAAGAAACGTATTTTTATTCGACTAAACTTTTTGAAGTTTTTATAGCAAGGTAGGGAAAAATATTCCTTACACGTAGATATGTATTTATGCGTATGTATGTATAAATGTATGTCTGTGTCTAGTAGTATACCGAAATAAGTAAAGTATTTATACTAGTGGCCTTCGTGTAGGATATAGTTTATGAGCATTCTCATATTATATATAATTTAATACATGTAAACTAAAGAAGTTTCATTTCCTCTGCGTGTACACACTGATACTCTTATTTTACTCTATCATGAAGTCGGTGATACAAAAAAAGAAATGCGATCAAGAGTCAGTCTCATTCACGTTAAAGACTTCAAAATTAATAAAATTAACACTTTTTATATTTTACACAGTGAAGTAGAACTCTCAATGGGTTAAGCCAATTCACTCTTGGCTGTTGTTCCATTATTTCCGATTTCTGTCAATTGGTAATTTAATATATTTTTAATGTATTTTTCAAGCGTACAACTTACAGTCTGTTTATAAGTTTTAATAAATAATTGTAGTTTGTTACATATAGCTTTGATGATAGTGAGATTTTTAATTTTTGATTAGACACCGCCGCCGCATCAGAGCACGGCGCGCGCCACAGCTAAACAGAGACAGCAATGGACGCTAAATATTATACCGGTTAGTAACAATTTTATATTAATAAATGCGTTAATAATCATAATATCAACGCTTACTTAATATTGCTAGTAATAACGCTTGTATGTCTATAAATTATAAAAATAGGATATACGACACTCGAGAGTCGAAGACATGGCATTAAACACTTTACGGCCACTGAAATGTGCTGATAATATCTAGTATATATGTATGTAAATTTAATTACAGGACCACAGCAGATCACGGGCTGACAGCACTGCTGGAGAATCGCTCATCGACTATAAATACATACCGAGTTAGTATGTTTGCAATATACACTTACAGATCTCGTCAACCTCTTTGGTTGCTCTATTTGTACCTACATCTATGTTCCGCGTAACTCCACAGTGGTCAAAAATTTTGCCGAAGACTGTACGTAAATACTGCACGTATACCGGTACTCTAATCTAACTCAATATGAAACTTTAAAACTCTATCAGTGTCATTACAAAAAAGTTATGGTGGGTAGTCTGAAAGTTTCCGGCCTAATATAGAGACAAGATTTTTTATCATAATATTTATTTTTATTTTCCTACATAGTCTCCTTGTGACTCTGTACACATCTCCCAGTGATGCTCCCATCTTTTTAATCTGTCAAATTAGTACTAGGCGTTCTTCTCTGCAAAATAATTATTCACGAAGGTATTGCCTTCTTATTTGACAAAAATCTTTGTCC
>JACEII010000004.1:12259048-12350919 GCA_014332785.1 Antheraea mylitta | reverse complement strand
ATGCACAGAGAGGAGTCAGTTCCAGACATCACTATCGTTCACATACTGATCTACTCTATAATATCCTTTTGACACTAAAACCCGCTTGACCGCGTTTTTAGTACATGGTATGTATTGTTAACAACCAACGCACACGTCGTAGGGGATATCAGCTATAGTAAATATTTTTTGATACTTGTATTATTTTAAATACTTTACATGTTTTTACCAGACTTTCCCAGTACCAGTGAACACATATCCAAAGACGCCTTACATCAAAAAGTAAGTATTTACTGTTTTTTTTTATATATATATACATGTATATAATAGGAGGCAAACGAACAGGTGGGTCACCTGATGTTAAGTGATAACTACCGTCCAATAGACACTAGCAACACCAGGTGAGTTGTAAGTGTGTTGCCAACCTGTATATGGGTGAACGGGAGGGGGAGGGAAGGAAAAGAAAGGGGGGGAAGGGAAGTGGGCCTCCGGCGTTCTCACTAACCAAACGAAACGCAATAATGCAAGCACTGTTACTTCACGTCGATTTTCTGTTGGTCGGGTGGTAGTACCACGGACGAGCAGACCCATTCATGCTGAGATCAGTTATCTTCAGTAGCTTCAGCGTATCTCTACCACCTATCTTTACGTATTATTATAAATTTGTCTATACTTTTTTTTAAATCTAATGATATTCACTTATTATATAAACTACGCCCTAACAAATCAACCAATCACAGTAAAACTTCCCATACACGTTGTCAGGGGTACCAGAAAGGACATGAGGTGAGTATACTCTACAAAAAAGACAATGTTATTTCGACCATGGTATACTATTTAAACATAAGTCGTAGAAGCGTGAAGTAATAGTAGACTATAGCGCAACATCATAGATATATTAGAAAATAAAGTACTCGGCCAAGTTTCTCTGTCTGTCGTCTGTTCGTTGGCAATAAACTCAAAAACTACTAAGCGGATTTTCATGCGATTGTCAGCAGTATATTAAGTGATTCATGAGGAAGGGTTAGGTATATAATTTGTTAAGGTTTTCTTTTACTATCAGAGCGAGACAACGTTCGCCGTGCCCCCTTGCAAATATTTAAATGTAACACCACACTACAAAATATATTTACAATTGAAGCACCGTTTATGAATATTAGCTACCTACGTGAGTTAGTATTGGATGATATCGATAGTTTGAAATTGTATTCTTATTACTGAGGCTTTATTAGTCGACAGGTCTTATTACCCTCACCTACCCTAGTTATGATCCATCTTTGGAGATAAATCGGATAGATCAGTTGTCGGTAAGCCGCAGTCCACGACCGCATGCGTGTTTTTCATTTCTTAGCTGTTGTGGCTTTCTCACAAAGTGTTTGATGCAGATACGGAATATTATCTACTAGCCTCTACCCTCAACTTCATTCGCTTGGAATAGTTACTTTGGGCTTACGCTAACACGCAGTGGAAGCTCTCAAAAGGAAAAAGGAAATCGTTTTTGAAACATTCTTTATTGGTGCTCCGCTCTTATTGGTCTCAGCGTGATAATATATAACTATCCTCGATAAATGAGCTATATAACGCTGAAAGAATTTTTCAAATCGGACCATTCGTTCCTGAGATTACCCCCTACAACGTCACGTCACAAACTCACAAACTTTACCTCTTTACAATATTAGTAAATATTAACTTGCATGGTAACAGACAAGTAAACATTTTTGCAACTCAAGCCTACCGAAAAGAGCCACAATTTTAGAAAGCAAAAATATCACGACTATAGTCGCTCGCAAAAAGGCAAGTTGAACAAAGGCAAACTCGAGAGCGTACTTTAATCCTGACTATTTTGATTAATTGTACCTCCAACAGCTAAACTTAAGTTAAAACAAAAGTTTTGGATTACATTATATTTGGCTCTTTTAAATGAGTTTGCCGACAACTCATCTACTTATACACGAGCCAACCCGCAAGCAAAAACTAGAAAGTTATTTACTCTTTTCCAGAGTCAGTAATAAACTGGTGGTGGACGAGGATTTGGTTCGTGGTCGCGTTGTTGCTAAGAAAGACATCAAGAAAATCCAACCGGATTTCTCTTTGCCGTACGTACCTGGAGGTTAGGAAAGCTGTTTCCTTCATTTAACTTATCTCATAATTCAATATTTATAAGGGTACCATATCCATACGAGACTTTTTTTCGAAAATTCACTCCATTTTCTAACGTTTATAAGTCTCCTAAGTATTAAAGGGATCAAATAAATTATGAAAAAAGAAGAAAAATTTAGAATAGATAATTTTCAACTTCTTTTTTTCGTATAGATTTCTTGCAAATAAAGGGTATTTCTTTAGAGGTTCACAACTTTGAAGTAGCAAGTTTTTTTTTGACAACCGATTTAAAAGCTGATAGTTGTTTTTTGTTTAGTTTGGTTTGACATTTTATTATGAATAGACTTAGACCAGAGCAACGCTAGCAAATTGTCGAAATTTTTTATCAAAATAATGGTTCTGTTCGTCAAACTTATCTTGCACTTCGTCCATTTCATGGCGTATATAATCGTCCACCAGAGCGGCTAATTCAAATAACAATTGAACGCTTTCGGACTACATGAACTCTTAATGATAATGTGCATCCCGTGAGACGTCAAACAGTGCGTACTGAAGAAGCTGTTGCCGCTGTACATGAAAGCATTGAAGAAGATCCGAATCAATCAATTCGTCGCCGTTCTCAGCAACTAGGGTTGTGTCTTTCCACTTTATGGAAGATTTTACAAAAAGATCTTGGCTTTCAAGATTCAACTTGTGCAAGAATTAAAACTAAACGACCATCGGATGCGCCGCCAATTTGGCGAATGAGTGGTTGAAACACAAATTGAAATTGATATTGAATTTCCATTCAAAATTTGATTCTCCGATGAAGCCCATTTTTGATTAAATGGTTACGTTAATAAGCAGAATGGTCGCATTTGGAGTAAGGATAATCCAACTCAAAGAAACTTTTGATGAAAGAATAATTTCACGAAACGGTCCAATTAATTGGCCACAGAGATCATGTCATTTAACCCCAGTGGATTATTTTCTTTGGAGTTATTTAAAGTCACGAGTCTACATGGATAAACCAGAGACAATTAAACAACTGAAAATCAACATTCGAAGAGTTATTGGTAAAATACGGCTGCAAATGCTGTGAAAAATTTGTGTTCCAGATTGCGCCTAGTACGCGCCAACCGTGAAGGTCACAGTGCTGAAATCATATTTAAACATTAATGTCATAAAAAATTCTGTACAATAAAGCCCGTTTCAGCGATATCAAAATATATTTCTTTGTTTTATTAAGATTTAAACTTGTGTAACTCTAAAAAAACACCTTTACATAAAACTGGCATACGTCTAATTTTAGCTAAATGTAAATTTACTAAAATCGCTCAAGAAGTTTGAATCTTGGAAACGTACCTCCTTTTCAAAGTTGACACGTTGTCGAGCGACTTTAAACACTAAAGATTAAAAAAACTTTAAGACATTCTCTACAGTCAATCTACAGTCAAACATGTCACTAACATAGATAAATAACCATCACTTTGAACAGCTTCAGACGATGATATCTCAGTTGATAGCATAAACCTCTTTATAAAAACAGTGCGGATAGATGAGTCTATATGAATAAGCATTTTTTTAACTCTCACAGCGAGCAACAGCCCTATGAAGAAAGCGAAGAAACCGCAACCCGTTCAGCAGCAGTCCGTCGCCAAGTCATACGAGAACTGGGAGAACATTGTAAATATACTGACCAATTCTGTACACATATCGCTTAGTATTGGCACAGTATAAATATGAGACAGCACGGAAACTACGTATAAACGCTCGAAAACGACACACTCCCACAAACATACGCACCGAAGAAAGTTTATGTAAGGTATAATGGATAGCGCGGCGAAAACCGCTTAGGGGTCTCGTCGATGCGCATGTTTGTGTCAGTGTGCCGGTGCGAGCGATTATAGTTAGTTTCCATACCGTGTGTTATATGTATACCGTGGTATTTGGTTTATGGAATACATGGTTAGGAAACCTGAACCTATTAAACATTCTAGTAGTATCACCGTATATAGGGAAATATAGAACTGTGGATTTTATAGATTTTGGAATCAACAATACTTTGTAGGTTGTCGTGGTGATTATGCGCAAACCTCCCTTCGGGAAGATGCCTAAAGCACTGCAGTGGGTCTCTTGCAGGCCACTTGTGATGATGAACTTAGATACGGGGTAACGAAAGAGATAAATTAGAGAACAGTGTACGAGACAAAGAAGGATGATAAAGAGCAGCGGTGATAAAGAAGTTGAGGTGGTATGGAAATGCTATAAGGAGAATTAGTAGTTTTGTAACTAAAGCAGTGTCAACTATGAAGTTGAAAATCTATAGCGGTTGTGCAAAGAACGATATATGTATAATAATGTTGTGAATACTGAGCTGACAGATGATAATGTTGATGAAATATGTTCTGATGAACTTACTAACGTCAGGGTAAAGGTAAAAAGCTTATAGTTATAGCGTGTATAAATTCGGTGAATGTTAATAGCTCTTGGATTCCTTAACAATGGAACGAGTCAGTAAAACAAAGTTTTCCAATTAAATATAGTAAACGTTTACTTTTCAGCGCAGTGGACCGGAGATAACTTCTAACTCCCGGACTCCTACCAACCTTCCCTACATGTGACTATATATTTATGGCATTAAAGCCTCATATAAATGAATATATATTTATAATATTTCAAACGAAAATAACTATTAAAGGGCCAAAACAAAATTGTGCGTAATGAAAATAGTGTAAATACTTTTTGAACTGTTTTTTTTTTCTGAACGGAATTACGTGAATCTTCGAAATTATTTTTGTTCGACATAAATTGTGGTAATATCCTACACTGAACGTTGTATTAAAATTCTTGATATTTGTAAAAGAATCTGTTAATTTCTTGTACAAGGTTGCCACAGATGAAGTAGAAAAAACTTATTGGTATCTAGTATTATAACGAACCTTATTGGATGTTAGTTTACACTTCCGCCTGGTAACATCAAATCAAGTACTTATGTTGAATATCTCCAAAGTAACATCCTAATGAAATATTATGGGAATTGGAAAAAAAACTGGAACGTTTGGTGATTACCATAGTCTTTTAAAAAAATATGGTGTAAATATTTTCCTTATTGCTAATATTTCTAGATTTTTGTAAATTCAGCCTAACATTGTATAAGGATTTGTTTTATTAATTATTATAATTATAATGTAGCTGCAATATAATTTGTATACTATAATTTCTCGAAATATGTTAGAGTTCCTTAGTATTACGTCATTATACTGAATGTACACTGTATGTATAATAACGGAATAATTACTGCTCAATAATTAATTTTCTGGGAATTTTATTACACCTTAATGTACTTTCTACAATTGATTTAAGATTTAATTCATGGATATGGAAATTGATATGCAACATTTTTTTGTATGTCGAAAAAAAGACAATATTGAAAAATAACAAGTATCAAATATAAGAAGTTACTCTATACATAATAAAGAAATATAGAAGACAAAATCTTTAAATTATTGATTAATCGTACAGTCTATTCGTAATAGTCAATGCATTAGTTTGTCTTGGTTCAAACATGTATAATGAAATCTCAGTCATCTATTTGTACGTATTTCTACTTGTAATTAAGAAGCTATAAATGTCAATGTGAATATCTTAATCTCAACTTCGGTAATATATAATATATATGGAAATCTTAGTATATCTTTGATGAATATAACGAAGAGTGATAAAAAGTTATTGCCAAACGGAAATCTTGTGGAGAGGGATTTTTGACGTGTTTTGTAAATTTTGAAGAAGTATTCTTGAAATAATTGGAAGGAAAATATTTTACGTGTAAATATTGTATAGTGTTACACGAAGGGTTAATAAATACTTTACAAAAACGACTGTGTGTTTTAAATTATATTTTAAACCACTTACAAATTTACCTAAAAGTGAAATTGATGATTATTAATTATATTGAAATTACATATCACGGACTATATAGCAAGTGTTATCACAAATGATGTATCACGCCAGTTACATGATTTATCCGGTGAATATAATTTAATTTCACGCAGGCCACGACGTATATACAACTTGCAGTCCGTGTTTTGTTAATGTTACTCCCATACCTACATGACGAAGCTTCATCTACTTGTCGCGCTAAAAATGAACCTCAATAATAACTAAATATTAGGAGTTTTTGGCGGGATCTTAGTCTGTCATGTAGTGGATTTTATATTTTATTCATAATCTTGTGTTATTGGACTCTATATTTTGTAAATTTGGTCGTGTTTTACGTAATATAGTTAGTTTATTGTGAATAGGTGAAGGAAAATAATACCACGGAGCATGAAATTCTGAGATGCCACAAAAACTTCCAGGAAGGTTCTAACTAGGGATCCACCATTTTTTGCGGTGGTAGAGCTACGCTGAAACTATTATGGGTTTCAACCTGAATGGTTCGGCTCGTCCGGGGTAGTACCGGGGGAGTAACGAGAAAACCGACGTGAAATAATAGTGCTTGCATTGTTGTGTTTCGTTCGGTCAGTGAGAGCGCCGGAGGCCCACTTCCCTTCCTCTTTTCCTTTCCTTCCCCTCCCCTCTCTCTCATATACAGGCTGGCAACGCTCTTGCGACTTCCCTGATGTCGCTGGTGTCTATGGACGGTGGTGATCACTAAACATCACGTGACCCACCAGTTCATTTGCCTCCTTTGATATAAAAAAAAACATCTTGTTAGAATATTGGCTTAATATTGAAGCGATCGCACGACGCTTGTAATAAATATCATTTGACTACTCGACAATGGCAGTAATAACCTGAAAGATTGATTACTAAAAATAAAGTGGAAAAAAAAAGACGAAATAGTTGCATTCTAAAGTTACGTGTGTGTAAAAACCCCAGGCCTAGTTATCGTCACGCATGCATTACAAAACTTGAAAAAAATGTTGCATGAGACATAGAGATGTCAGTTTTATAACTGCTATTAAAAATTCAATACCTCGTTTTTATCACAGTTGGGTTTTGATTTACTTGAAACTGTTTAATACTCTCTTATAACTTCGTATAAGATATCATTTAAATTGCAGTCAATGTGTTCGTCCTACTCCATCGAAATTCAGTGATATCACGACATGTCGAATTTAGCTAGTAGTGATATGTTAGAACAGTAAAAAAAATAACGGTGACATATTCTTTTTATGTTATAGTTGTTATAATTTCTATGTCTACTTGAAACTGTTTAGAAAAAATTACATACGTGCTGCGCTTGGAAATAGTCTCGCCAGTATAATATACTATTCAAAGACGCTTCGTTGGTCATTAAAGGATATATGTATCAATTTTTTTTTTCTTAAATATTTGCTCATAGTAAGTAGAATGTCACCCCATGGCATGCCAATATTGGTTGTCTTGTCTTAAGATAAAATCATCACTACTTAGGAAACTAAGCAGCAGACCATATTAACAATAGGATTTTGCACTAATTCTTGAAACTGTGTCTACTATTTTCTGATTGGATGCGCTCTGTCTAAGAAACGCTACAATGGCTACTAGTTGTAAGACTAAGTTATCTTGTGGTTATTAATCGTAAAGTGTTTTTTTTTTTTTGAGAAAAAAAAAGGTGAAGGGGTGGACTCCGATTCGTGCCGCCGTGCGGTTCGGACGCGTGCGCTCTTATCGTTTTTTCGACGTGAATTTTTACACGTGCTACGTTTCCGATTTTTCGTAAGTGTTCGCGACGCGGTTACGCGACCGTGTTTCACGTCGAAAATTTTCGGTATTTCGGTACGCTCGTTACTCTCACGTTTCTTTGAGACGTTCAGAGGGGTCAATCGTAAGGCGTTCTTGTCAGAATGTAGCAAACTGCACTTTTCGGTGCAATTCTAATCGCACTTTTCAGTGCGTTCTGCGTGTTCTCCGTGTGCTGCGTGTTGCCGGTTCGCATTCCAGGGAGTTCAGCGCTTCGTGCTTCGCTCCGTGGTTCGAGCTCCGTGTCGTCGTGCAGCCGAAGAAAGAAGTGTTAGGGATTCCCCCTAAGTACTGTAGGTCCCCTGTGAGGCATTGCACTTCGCCCACAGTTTCCTTTTGGCCTGGACTCCGGAGTCGATTAACTTCAAACAGACGCGCCCCCTGCCCCTCTGGCACGGAGGTTTCAAATGTCTTCTCACGCCCCGCACCCCTCCTCAGGTCCCAGTATGGCCTCTTCTGATGCGAATCCCGCACGTCTCAACAAAAAGATAGCCGACAGTTATAGGAGGATGCAAGACATCAATTCCCTTCCGCCAGATTTGGCACTCATCTATAAATCCGATCCAAATGAGTATTATAAAACTCTGAATTTCTTGTCCAATTACTGTCATGCCCACGGAATTACTATCTCTCCGGGTCCCACTCGGGAAGAAGAATCCGTCAGTGAGTCTGGCCGCTCACGTACTCCTGTCTCCGACAGGAAGCCCAAGGCCAAGAAGCCGCGGAAGGAGAAACCTCCGACCGTGCAGGCCTCCTCCAAGCCCTCCGTTAATGTCGCAGTAGCGAATTCTTTTTCGTCACTTCCGTTGGACGAAAGGGTCAACTGTCTGTCTCGCTCACTCCCAGACTCCGATATAGACGTTGATCCGTCCATACCGGTAGTCAAGTCCTCCGACGACGGTTTCATTACCGTTTCACACGGCCGGAAAGCCGACTCTTCCCGTCCCGTGTCTCCGGCCGATTCCGTGCAATCAGAACTCTGTCGAAAGGTTAACACCGCATCGGTGTCTAGCCACGCCCCCCGTGCTTCGAATAAGAAGCCCCGCCCACCTCCGCCTGTTACGATTCAAGACAAGTCGTCTTGGGTCGCGATTTCCGCGAGTCTGAACTCGCGAAAAATCTTCTTCACTTCTGAATTATCGCGGTTGCCCCTGCGCCCCTCGCACTCGTCGCCCTCGCGATTACAGGCAGGTCTCCCGATCCAGGGCTCCCGCCGCTCCCGTTCGCCCCCGACCTCCGCCTCTCAACTCTAGAGAGGCTTTCCCGAGCCTGCCGAGCATATCTCGTGCACCGGCAGCGCCCGTACCCGCGCCTAGCGCACCCCTCCGTCCCGCGCGGGCCCCCAAGATCGCGCCGCAGCCTATTCCTCGTCCTCAGGCGGCTAAGCCTTCACAGGCAGACGCCGCAATTTCCTCCACTCTATCTGGCATGGACTAGTCTGCCCAGCTCCTAGTCTTCTACGAGATCTCAGAGATCTCCGCGTACGATGATGTTGCTAACAATGTTGCTAATAAATAATGTCGTCATTTTTATTTCTATTTTTAGATCCCGGCGCCGGTGCCGTTCGTTGAAACTGTAAATTCGATCTCTTTTAAAATTTTACCTGTGACTGGCCACATCGCGAATCTCTGTCCCGTGCGTCACGGGCAGAGAGCTATCGTTTCTGTACCCGCACACTATTTGTTCGCGGTTTCTTGGTAATGTCTTTGTTCGAGGCCACCCGGGTGGACGCAGAGATTTTGCTATCGCGATACAGTACACCACATCGATTTTACACATACATAGTTAATCAGACATGCACCTTACACACCTGGTGGAAGGGTTTACTTTTTTCCCTTATCGAACTGAATCGAGTAGATTTAGTTTGTCTCTTTTCGATATACATGTTGTGTTTTTGTATCATGCAATTTTAATTGCATGATCCAAAAATGGATACATGTATAGCTTAGCTAAGTTTAGCTAGGACAGATCGGGATTTTTCGAGGTAACGGCCAAGCCGAGGTGTGCCGAGCACCCTTGAGCGAGTTACCCAAAATAAAATCGGCTGAGTGCCTTAAGCGCTCGCCTTAGTAGTCCGGTGAAGCTGTAAAGGCCAAAGAATTAAGGTCAATAGCATAATCAGTTCAAGAAAAAAAAATGTTTTTTTCGAGTACGACGGGTGTAAATAAAAAATAAATATGTTTATTTAATTACGTTTATTATACTACTTGGCAGTTAATGACTAAAATTACGATGATATTATAATCTATAAACGACACGAATGGCATAAATTACAAACAATTCGAAATCTAAATAAGGGGAGAAACTCCGATTTCATTAATTCAACTTTGGTTTATCAGAACTTAGCGATAATACTGAAGCGATGCAAACGAGAAATGGTGAATATTATTATATTTTCATTTGTTCTTTAATATTATATGTTTTAATACTAATTGACAGATAGTAACTGTCGGCGAGATCAGCCATTGAAATTATTCGATTTAGCACCTTTAAGATATATAAAACAAGTATTGTTATGAAACAATAATAAGGAAGCACTTGGATTTGCTGTTTAGAAGTTTTACGAAAACGAAACGTAATTTCTGACGTCACGATGAAATAAGGGCAACTGCATACTTTCAATAATAATGTCAGTCCGTTAAATTGATGTAGTCACTTATTATGAAGACTTATAGGGGTATAATTCTACATTATACTAATGTAGATTATGTAAAATGGTTAATAATAGAAGCCCACAGAATATATATTATGAAAATATAGGCATTACAACTAAATGTTCTATATTTCGAAATTAGAAACTTTTTGCATAAAATACATTATACATTTGTCTCGATTCTTTCAACATTTCTCACCATATTTCATACTAATTAAATACAATAAACTGAGTAACTCCTTAATTATTATAATAATATACAGAGAGTAATACAAGTGGTCCCTTAGTTTTAAGTAAATAATAAGTTTTAGACGATCAAGACGTTTCTGCTTTTTTATAAGTTACAAGATCTCATATTTGCAGTATTAATATAATCAACATCTCTTATTTTTTTGGGCATTATTCAATTGCATATGCACAAATCTAAAGAGTAGTTTGTATAATGAATAACAAATTAGCGTAAAGCAAATATTATGAAGTGTAGAGGTAAGAAGAACCGTTTCTATATATGAAAAATGTCCGTAAAAACGCGTTAAATTATGGAGTTGATACAGGAGGAACAGAGTTCATAATTGTTCAACAAGTTTTATAAAATTAAACACTCAAAAATCATTAAGCACATTAATTAAAATTCACAAAAATTATGTCAATATCCACGTTTTCATACAACAGTTATATTTACACGGTTATTTCGAACTATCCATAACTTTTGCGTATGCTAGCGCCATTTTGTATGGTCTTTTAATTATTATTTAATGCTTAAAGATAAACATTTTTTCAACCGGTCCTTCATTAATAATTCTCATTACCTCTACTTTCCATAAGCAAATATACAAATGCATGCATGCATTTTAAGCAGTCTTTATTCACTAAATATTTACACTGTGGATTGTTTCAATAAAACTGTCAGTTACGACTGATCGTCTGTAAATCTCTTTAGGTAAGTTATAATATTCAAGAACATGAGAGACAAGCGGGTGGTTGTGCGGGACCACAGGGCGTTGTGAGGAGTTCACCACCTCGTTCTGTGATCACCACACTCTTGTGATAATTAATGAGATCAGCTGGAAAAAATAAAGAAAATAGGTTTTTTTTTTATTAAATTCCCGAAAAAATACAAGCAGTCAGTTAATACAAAACTTATATTAGAATTATGTTGTTACCAAGTGAAAGAAATATTTATTAAACAATTAATTTTCGAAAGATGTAGAATTAAAAAAAAATTGCGGCATCAAAGGACTGCCGATAGGAAAGAAAACCAAGAACAATTCGACCTTTGTTTTATAAATGTGTTGTATCTTGAATTCTCATATTAATTATAGTGTAAATACCAATATTTAAATTTCAGAATTTCTCTATTGAAATTGACATTAGTGTGTATTTCCATATGTCTTGGCACTCGGAACAATAATTATACACTTTTTATAAAGTCTACTAATCAATCAAACTTATATAGCAAAATCGCTTGAGTAGTTTCGGAGTTCATCGTGAACAAAGATCATGACACTGGATTTTTACCAGCTGGCCTGGCGGACATTATCCCGTCCAGATAATGAAAAAACCTTTACCAGTTATATACCTAAACATTCTTCGTTAAATACTTTATCTACTGATCAAAGCTGCATGAAAATCCGTCTAGTAGTTTCTGAGTTTATCGCAAATACTTTGCAGAGAATTTTGTTTTATAACATATTGTGATAATTATTGTTACCATTACCAGCGTAATTAAAATAAAATAGCCTATTTGTATGAGTTAGTAAGAGTAAGAGAAAAGGAATTCTCACCTAAGCTGTTGTGTGTCATTTGGCCAGTGCCGAGAAGCCGGTAACCAGCTCCGACTTCCACCAGGTAATGCTTGCAGCGCCCCTCGCCGCGGTACGAGATTGCGTACCCCCACACGCGCTCTGATATACGCACCAAGTAACTACCCACCGAATGGTTGCTCAGTATCTGTTCCGCCTCTGACCTTGTTATTAAGCCTGTAAAGATTTCATCATAGAACGTAAAGGACTTTTACGTAAAACTTCGTGACTCGATTGTTACAAAAAAACAACACCTGATAACTCATCGATCGTGGGAATTAGAAACAATGAAATTACTTTATTCAGTTTAGGCCCTAGTTAAGGTACTTGGGAACGTAAAACCACCTACCACCAACCTACCACCAGTTCGGAAAACAACCCAGACACCGAGACATACATATTTCCAATACATCATACATTCGTTTTTAGGTGATGCACAGAGAGGAGTCAATTCCAGGCATCACTATCGTTCACATACTGATCCACTCTATAATATCCTTTTGACACTAACTCCCGCTTGACGTGCCGCTTAAATTTACAATCCGGCAAATCGGTAACATATTTTGGGACTTTCTTGTAAAACCTAACACTATCACCTAAAAATCTATTACTGGTTTTGCTAAGCCTGAAACATAGGATGACCAGTTTATTAGTTTCTAGTATTAATATCATGCCGGTCTTACAAAATGCAGTTTTTACAGTCGTTCGAAATTGTTACAATAATAATGTTAGCCCCTTCGAAATTTTCCGTCCATTTTATTGAAATGTATGTATATAAGGGCACCTCAATGCATCTGAGTATATTCTATTTTCAGATAAGGTTGTAGTGTAATATTGTAATGTACCTACTAGGGTACATTTCACTTTTCGTATAATTATGTCATAATGTATGTACTTTTTATCGTTAGCATATAGTTTTGATTGATTCAATTATGACTCAAAAAGATGGCAGAATTTCCCCCTTCGACTTACCGTGAAACCAATTAACTGCTTTATTGTTCTCATCTAAACCAACTCCTCGCTTTAGTTCCTGTGTCCTGAACCACTCCATGACTGCTTCCCTGTTTGGTGGTTTACCAGCTAGAAACAATAAATTTCCTTTTTAGACTAGAATTTAGATTAACCATACCGCCAGCAAATTCAACTAAATTTGGATTATATTGCAGACCAAAATTAGAAAACTTGTGACTAGAATCTGAATGTTTATGTCAAAAATGGAAAAAAATTGAAAACCAAATATTTAAAAAGAAAGCGAGAAGAACGTATGTATCACTATTCTCAATATCCGAAGGAAAAAGACACTGCCCAAACTCTAGTCGACACAGAGTTTACCCGCACATGTTTACGTCACACAGATCAGATCATGCAGATGCAGATCAGAATTTTAAAACCCTCTCATAAGAAGTTTCATTTTAATTGGTACGTGCGACATAATTCAGGTTTGCATTTTACAACTTTATCTTTAGCCAATGGGACCGGTGAACTTAATCCCGTATTTATAATAAAAAGAACCTTGAGATATACCTCATCATTGCTCATGAATGAATGAATGAACCAATGCATACTTTATTGCACACTTTTTTTTTGTACACTGGCGAGCTTAATGCTACAAAGCATTTTCTTCCAGCTAACCAGCGGTATTATGAAGCAAATAGTTTTGTAGGTGCATATGTATAGAAGTCAAATATATATACAAATAAAAATAAATAAATAATAATATAAATATACCGATATACATACATAAATAAACATACATGAATCACTGTATCTACTAGTAGAGATCGCATGAAAATCCGTTCAGTAGATTTTGAGTTTATTAGGAACACAGTAAGCAGACGTGGCAGAGGACTTTGTTTTATAATATGCAGTGATACCGATCTATAATTATTCAAGTTTACATTGGAGGTACTCTCCATGGGAAGTCTTATGGTTAAGTCAATCTCTCATTATCAATCAAGTCAATTACGATCAATCAATTCTATATGAATTGATTTTTGATTATGAAATATGTGAAAATAATGATAAACTATTATTGTAAGACAATCTTTAATTTTTTTTAATTAAAGCAAACCAGCCACTTAAATTCACAACCATCAGGTCAATTTTAACATAACCATAAATTAATAAAAATTGGGTAGTATAAAATTAAAGTGGGTAATTTGAAGATTATAAGAAGCTTTAAGACAGAAATACTTTCATTATCAAAACCTGTATGTGGTCTATTAACAACTGTAAGCGAAAGGATTAAGTACATGTGATTTGTGAGCTCACCTTGCGATGTATCCGGGTATATATGCCCTGTGTTAAAGTCAGTACTGCGTCTGTGTGCTTCTCTTGCCACTCGAGCAATCTCTCTCATGTTCGCTTCAGCCTCTTTCGCTTTACGCTCTTTTGTAAAAAAAAAAATAAAAATAAAATAATATCCCCCAGGTGAAAGTACTTTAACATTAAACGGCCGATTCCATAACATCGTAGTGAAGAAAACCATAAGTAACACAATTATACACAGATACTAATTAGAAACTCTAGTAGATGGTAGAGCCACGCTCGAACTATTACTGGCTTCAGTATGAATGGGTCGTTTCGCCCAGGGTAGTAACAACCCTCTCACAAAAAATCGACGTGAAGTAACAGTGGTTGCATTATTTGCGTCTCGGTCAGTGAGAGTGCCGGAAGCCCACCTCCCCTTTTCCCTCACTTATCCTCTCCCTTCCACTTCCTTCTTCTCTTCCTCCCTCCCATTCCCCCATCCCTCTAAACACAGGCTGGTAACGCACTTGCAACTCCTCCTTTCATTCGATCAGTGAGAACGCCGGAAGCCCACCTCTCCTCACCTTCCCCATCTCCTCTTCCCCCTCTCCCAACCCCCGACACAGGCTGGCAACGCACTTGCGACTCCACTGGTGTTGCAAGTATCTATGGACGATGCTGATCATTAACATCAGGTGACATACCTGTTCGTTTGCCTCTTATGATATAAAAAAAAAAAGAAAGTCGTGATGGTCTAGAGTTTTGATCGGTGGAATACCAATTCGATGTACGCAAGCTCAAACCCCGGCATATAACAACGAATTATTCAAAATTCGCTTACATTTTTTAATTTAAATTGGTAACAGTATCGGCTGACGGTGAAGGAAAACTTCGTGAGGAAACCTGAACCTGAGAAATGTTCTTGTAGTACTACCGTATGTAGGAAAACATAGAACTGTGAATTTCTCAGAGTGCGAAATTGCCAATACGTCGAGTGCTGGCATGGTAATTATGTCCATAGCTTCGTTGCTTTGCAGTGGGTTTCTTACAGGCTAATTATGATGACTAATTAGAAGAAGAATTAAGTCCGATTCTATTTAATTATTCATCAATTCTCTTACAATATTTGGACCAATAAATACGTATCACTAACATTGATTACATTTGTATCTTTTAATGGCTTTACACTATCGTTATTTTCATAGACTGATCCTACGTTTAAATAAAAAGGCTTCAAGTTTTGTTAACACATCATCATACTAGTTTAGACATGCGAGGCAGAATATGATGAAGATCATTAAATGTAGTGCAGATATTATTAAAAATTAAAAAAGAAGTAGGCATCTTTGAATCTCCCACTTGGTCTATACCAAAATTGAAGAAAGGTTTAAGCAATTCCAATAATATTATTTCCATTGCATGATATGCAATTAACTCTGTCTTGAGTATTTGAGGCAATATTTTTACCGTTTTTAGTACTTTTGTTTGGAAAGCTTGCCTAAGATAATAATAGCTTACAATATACCAAGTAATATATAAAACATATATCAAAAACTCAAACAGCTCAAGTAACACGGTATTACATCAATAGTTAAGATGCAGATTTCTATTAGTTTGCTATTAAGAGTAACCTTAGGAAGTAATACTATTAATCAGAATGGAATAAGTGAAAAAGCAAACTTTCAATGTCTAAAAAAATGCCTAGACTTATATCTCTTAAACTGACCTTGTTCCCTCCAAGCCTCATCATCATCATGCGCATGCAACTGAGCATCTCTAAGTGTCCTCGCACGTCTTGCTCTAATGCCTCGAAGAATGTCTCCCACTCTGGCGGCTGCAACGCGCCTCTCCCAAACAGCTACCCGGTGACTTACACAATCACCATTATTTGGCAAACCAAGATCCTGCAATTTTCACCAATTATCTAAATTAATCAGTCCAAAGCAGCAGTCAAAATTCGACCATTTTAACCGACTTTTAAGTCTAACTCCGTAAGAGTATTTACTTGTTTCTAGAACCGTCATCTCACCAGATTTCAAATTAATCCTAAGATGGTAGTATGTTAAACTTAGAGTTGTTAACTTTCGAATGGCTCTGCCTGAACATCTATTTCTGCTTTGCAATAAATTTGCATACTGAGGGTTGATTGAGTATGGCGACCGTAAGAAAAAACCCTAGCAATATACTATGGTTTCGATACGAATTTTCCTTCAACAAAAGCCACCATAGCTTCAGCTTCAAGACTACTTAAAAATATATTTGCATAAAATTAAGTATTCGTTTAGTAGTTTAATGATATATTTGTTATTTTAAACCTCAAAATGGTTTTTAATACTATTCTTGAAGCTTAAAATAATAAATGAGAAGATTGTAGAAATAACTCAAGCCATAATAAATCAAAATTATATTTATATCATGTTAATAATAACAAATTATTAACACCATAAAGATATATAGAAACAAACGTAAATATAGAATCCAATTACCTGTAAAACGTCCCTCTTTCCTTCAATAAAATTAAAATGCAGGTTGTTTTTGTTCAAGTCTAACTTGATGTTCTCGTTGTCAACCAGATTGTCCCTGATCTCCGACTTCTCAGAGATCTTCACTTCTGGTTCTAACTCCTGGATCCGCTGCCGTAGCTCGTCCACCGTACAGTATATCTCCAGATCTTCCAGAGGATCTATAGTTTTTGGGGACAAATCGAACTTCTGCAAATGAAGCATGGTTTTATATTAAATTAACAAAAACAAATAGCAGTTTTGTCACCTTGACTTTTAATCAACGTGGACTATTAGTAAAAAAGGATTGGATATAATTATAAGTTGCATACGGTAATGGCATCATTAACATTAGCATTATCTTATATATAGCATGTTAGTAAAAAGTATTCAAGGTTTATATGTTCAGAAACTAATTATCACAGACACAACATAGTATTTATATTAGAGATTGAGACTGTTAAAAAGGAATTAAGCCATCACGGGACGTCTGGCAGATGTGAAACGTCGAAATTGTTTTGTACAAGTTATATGCATAAAAGAACAGTTTACGGCAGGAATCAGCTATGGCATAATGAAAAATTAAAGCATTACAAATTTGTTACACAAAATAATGAATATTTATTTATTTCTTATTACATAAATATTCATTTTTATTAAGTACAAAATACAAAAATTGAACTAGGCGCAGGCGCGGTATGTTTGGTGACATTTATCAAAGGGCGCTAGGTCGTCGCCGCTTGCCGCATAACACTAGTAGAACGAGTGGCCGGCAAAACAATTGGAATCTTATATTTATACAGATAGGGTAGTAAATATTTTTGAGTATTCCGTTAATAGTGCGAAGTTCGTGTTTCGCGACGCCACATCTCACCAAGCCAATAATCAGGTTTACCCACGCCTATAGATGTTTCACATTAAAAATGCTTTTGATTGTATTTCTTTTCCTGATTTCCTTATTTTACAAAAATAGAATTACATAAGAATGTCATATTTAAAGTTAATATTTAGAAAGTATAGAACGAACCTGTTCCAAGCTATCAAGTGGTTTATAATCGATGAGTTGCGTCAACTCTTTTTCTACAGATTTCCTTAACTGATGTGCTTCTTCTCTTGCTTGAGCAAGAGCACGCTGTCTAGCTTCTTCAGCTAGTATGCTTTCAATCGATTTATCGTCTGGATGTTCTCCCATCACCCACACCTGGAATTAGTAGAAAGAGCTAATAAATGGGTGAAATGAGATATATATTTCAGTAATGATAACATTAATCTTTTTCAGTGATCATATGGTCCAAACAGATTTGACGCTGTCAGAATATACGCGAGATAGAGCTTGATCGCCATAGGTTGACGGTGAAGTATAAAGAAAGACTTAAGGAAAAATATAAAGAATATAGAACAAGCTCAAGTAATATAATTAATAACCCAAGAAAATGTAAAGTGATCTGACATTAGATAATTGGAAAACAGATGTACAAAGAAGAAAAAAAAACATGACCTTTGTTTTATTACGCGTAAAATAACATATTAAATTTTAGCATATACTATTTCTGATAATCCTGTATATTTAAATGATCGTAAATTAAGATTAGTATGGAGATAAAAATTATTTATTTATGGCAAAAGTAAAAAAATTAATAGAGCTTGGATTGCTTCTTAATTCGCCCTCAAGTTGCAAATTCTTTTTTTTTTATTAACGTGGGGAAATCCCTAACGGATACGCTAACCTCCCGGGGAGAGGGTAGGTTATGTCCGATGCGCACAGACTAAAATCCCACGGTGTACCGTCCGCCGCATGGTAGGGGCAGCCAGGGTTCGAGCATGCTCACTGACCTGATAAACTGCCCCTGCGAAGTTGCAAATCCTGCATGTACTTACAAGTATGTTCTAGCTGCTACACTTTTGAGAGCTTGTCCTCATCTACGTTTGGCTTAATTACCGTCTTGGATCACATACTTTACAAGGGTTAACATTTTTAAAAACTTTGTAAAAGGAATAGACGTAAGCTTATAATATTTTGATTTCGTTATGAATATTAAACCAATTGAAATGTTATTTGGACTTTGGTCTAATTACCCAGGGTTCACCGTCTTCTCCTTTTAAAAACTGGACCTGTTTCTTTTCATTCTTCTGTAATTTAGGTCGCGAGTCCTCTTTACCAACTTTCTGGTCCCAGAGTTGCCATCTGCGAACCTGGAAATCGAAATCAACCAAAACTTTTATAAATAATTTATGACATGTGAAGTTTTATGACCGTCAATTGCCAAAACGATGTGTTAAATTAAAAAAAAAAGGATACAGTGGTAATGTCAGAACTCTTGCTTTGTACCAAATCAGTACACAACTAAACTTAGCAACGCTGATAAATAGACTTTGTGCTATGAACAGAACTACTTATGTTCTATCCATTCGATGTTCATATCTTCATATCTTCTCATTAGTGTCATCAGTAGACTACAATTTAAATACACAATTAAATTATGGAAACGAAACTATTCTAGATACGATTCTCCAATTTATTTCTTGTCTTTTTCAACTTCGGAAAAGATGACGTCAATTTTATAATAATTAATAGAAACCAATTCAAATCAATACATATTCCGATGTCAGTTCTTAATGGAAATATTCTATCAAATTTCTTTCGGAAGTAACTTTTTCTTTTAATCTCATGATCCATCGAACAATATAAATTTACAAACACCACGACTAAACTTAGTTGAAGCATTCTAAATATTGGACATATTTTTGGACAGTATTATTCAGTTGAATCAGAAACGTTCTTTATTGGAGCCAAATACACAGTATTATGTAGGTTAAGCTAGACATTATAACCAAAATAGTTTGATTCTAATGATTGTCTTTATTAGGAGACGAACAAAAAACGACCTTGTAGACATTGAAAGTTAATGAACACAGTGTGTTCTTATATAGGTAATACAGTCACCATTCACCAATATTACAAATATAAAAGTTACTTGAGCGGGGAAGATAATTAATTTAGAACACCGTGTGCTGGATATTTTAAGCTTGTTAGGTAATTACTTTGATTCCAGTATTGAAACCCAGTGTGTATTCATATGTAATCTCTTTAAGTTAGGCAAATAGATGACCAAATTATCAAGACCTGCCAGAACAGGGTAAATATAAATTTAGTCGGCTCTAACCTGAACAGTCTTAGGTAATGTAGAAAGTTTTTTTTTTTTTTCGAAATGACTACGCTATTGGCCCAGCAAGGTCTTAACAGCTTCACCGGACTACCAAGGCGAGCACCCAAGGCACTCAGCCGATTTAATTTTCGCAACCAGCTCAAGGGTGCACGGCACATCTCGGCTTAGCTGTTGCCTGTTGCATGCAAAATCGCGACCTATTTTATCTAACCTAGCTAACTATTCATATATGTATGAGTTGTTGAAACGTATAGGTGTACCAAGCATACACGCCTCAACAACTCCTCCATATATTTATTATCGGAAAATTGAGAGTTTTTCAGTTCGATAAGGAAAAAATAAAGTAAACCCTTCCACTTTCATGTGTAAGCGTGTAGGCGTGCACGTGTGTGGGGGTGTTCGTGTAATGTAGAAAATAGGAACCTCGGGGTATATAGAGTTTAAATAGAAAACAAAATTTTCTATTTAGGCGTAAGTAGGGCTTACTTTCTCAGTATAAACAATGTCGCAATTTTTGTTATATTTTATTTGCCAAATTTTGGTAGAGTTAAAGAAAATATACAATTATAATATTAGGCAATGAAAGATCCACTATTAATCTACTAATAACACTTATCAAATGATAATAAATATTTAATCACGAAACCAAAAGTGGCAATTACGAACGCCTATCAATATAAAATTAGGTGATCTCCCTCCCACCTACATTAGTACAACAAGAACATCTCCCAAAAACTCATATTTTCTAACGATGTCTTAAACTACGTTAGTAAGCTGATGTTTTAAGGTATCATTGTAAGCTCCAAAATGAAAAACCTAACAAGTTACAGAATTTGATATAGTTACTAGTGATCCGAAATGCAATGTTATTATTTCCTTAAAAACCAAACTTATCGCTTAAAATAAAATTATTTATTTTATAGAATACAATGACTGAATTTCTTCAGTTATGACTTCGGATCCGTTCTTACATAGCGTCCTTCGATTGAGAGATGAATTCCTTAGTATTCCATGGATTCACCATATGATACCAGATCCATATTATTGCAGAGGGATGAGCCCATTGCAACGTGTAGAATTTGCAACCCAAAGGTAGGTTTAAAGGGTCTCAAGCGATTTACATGAACGCTAATCCTTAAATTTCCTAGCCAAATTAGTTGTTGTACGTGAATTTCGAAGTAAATCATTACTCGTTAGTTGACCACAATTATAACCTTCACCTACTTACGAGAAACTTATGCAGACGAATGAATGTAGCCATTAATTCAAAGTTTATTTTGACTGCTAAAATTATGATACCTTAAGCCTTGAACTCAACAAAAGCCTTGTTATCTAATACAACAGCAAGTATTTGTGTATTTTTTTGTTATTATTGCTATTGTATTATTATTTTTGACTGTCGACTGTTGCTTTATCCATGTGTAAATAAATAAATACATTATTGTTTATTATTGTATGTAAAGAAAGATATATTTTTTGATGTCATATGAGGCAAACGAACAGACTGGTCACCTGATGTTAAGTGATCACCGCCGTCCATAGACACTTGCAATACCAGGGGAGTCGCAAGTGCGTTGCCAGCCTCTGTTTGGAGGAAGGGATTAAGGGGGAGGGAAAGAGGGGCGAGGGGAGGAGAAGTGGCCCTCCGACTCTCGCACTGAAGGAACGAAATGCAACAATGCATGCACTGTTACTTCACGTCGGTGTTTCTGTGGCTCGGGTGATACTACCCCGGGCGAGCCGACCCATTCATGTTGAAACCAGTAATAGCTTCAGCGTGGCTCTATCACCTACAAAAATATAGAGAGATGTTTGTCTCTTTCTAAAACTCACTGTTAGTTATAGTTCGTTATGTAGCTTTGCTACAAATAAAATCAACTTCGCAGATCGTCAACGACATGATTCCATATTTAGGCCTTAGCGCCCTTATACGTCAACAAGTCTGCAATGAGACAATGAAAATTCTTGCAACTGATGACTCACGAAGTTACTTTTCTTAATTTGACTTATGTCGATGCAATGTTGTTAATTGTTCTGTTCTGTGTCTGACTAGATCCAAACCACCACACATTAAATGAAATACCTATTATAGCGGCACGTGAAGACGTAACCAAGTAGTAGCTGTAATCGGCTGAGTGCCTTAAGCGCTCGCTTTAGTAGTCCGGTGAAGCTGTTAAGACCTTGATGGGTCAATAGCGTAGTCATTTCGAGAAAAAAAAAAACAAGTAGTAGCTATTTGTACCCAAATAATTCGCGACTACCATACACGTGTTGATTATCTTGTAACTAAAAGTCGAAACCCTATGAACTATACTTATTATTGTAATATGGTAAGTTGCGAAAACTTCTAATATATTTTAGTTAGAGTGGTATGAACCAAACAACTTATATACCTCAGTAAAGTCAAAAGTCATTACAATGTCAGTTGATGCCACCTTGCTATGTAATTTTCTAACCTTTTCATTTGGTCGGTTCATATTCTTGTCTCTGTTTAAATGTCATTGAGTTCACTGTCTCTGATTACACATTTTCACCGACCCTCCCGACGATATCACGTCAGCGAACGATCAGTACCAGCATGTCCCTCGTAACAGAGCGTGCTCTCGCCCACGCCCGCGTAACCACAGATCGCGCCGTCGCGGTCTGGGGGTTAATTTCGCTCCCGCACACCCGATTAGGCCTCCCATGGCAGCGGCTCAAGCCTAGGTTCGATCCCACGGTAGGGAGCCCTTGAGTGCGTTGCTTGCGCGATACGGTGACACACCCATACATCACTGCTACAACACTACACGATCACCTCCACACACGTGCACGCCTACACGCTACACATTTTGGTGGAAGGGTTATTTTTGATAAATTTTTTCCCTTGTCGAACTGAAAAACTCTCCAAATTTTTTGATAAAAATATATGGAGGAGTTGTTGAGCTGGTTGCCATTATAAAATCGGCTGAGTGCCTTAAGCGCTCGCCTTAGTAGTCCGGTGAAGCTGTAAAGATCTTGCCAGGTCAATAGCGTAGTCAGTTCGAGAAAAAAAATGTCTCTGATTAAATCTATCTGTACACATTCAATCGTAATTCATTTTCATCAAAACCATTAATTTTAAATAAAACCTCTAAACTAGTCAAAATGTGATATTAGCCTTAAATATACATACTTATAAAAATAAATAAACGGGCATGTTTGTTTAAGGGCGCCACCCTTACAACATCTTATCCATACAACATCCCTTACAAAAGAAATGAATATAAAAAAAAAAAAAAACAAAACAGAAGCTTGCAATCATTTTCTTGCCCCTGTACAGACGTCGATTGTTGATTAATTTGGGTTCTTCTTATACTCGTCGTAAAACATATAATTACAAACACCTATAGTCTCCCTAAAAATTTTCTTCTTACCCACAAAACAACATATTTCGAATTCAAAACCTACCCACATACGAAGTGGCTCTTATTAAGTGTTCAGAAATTTGACTTTCGACTAAAGAAACTGTGCTACAATAAAAAAACGAAATTATAAATTTAATTCCCGCCAAAAAAAAACTACTCAACGCGTCTATAGAAGTTCACTTCAAAACACATTATTGATGTGGAACATCTATAGGCGGAGGGTAAACCTGATTGATGGCGTGGCGACGCAAAACGTGAACTTTGCACTATTAAGGAAATTCTCAAAAACATTTGCAACCTATCTTTATAAACATAAGATTCAAACTGATCTGTCGGCCACTCGCTCTACTAGTAGTACGCGGCACGCGTCGTTTACCTAGCACCCTTTGATAAATGCCGCCAAACACACCGCGCCTGCGCCTAGTTGAATTTCGCATTTAGTAAAAATGAATATTTATGTAATTCTGAATGAAGCTCATTTCTGTCGTAATTTGTTCTTTTATGCATATAACGTATGCAAAACAATTTCGAAGTTTCATATCTGCCAGGCGTCCCGTGACGGCTCAATTTTTTTTATAAGAAACCAACTACAAGAATTTGTCAATAATACATAATTGTATAAATAAAATACAGCGCTAATGAGGGACGTGAAATCCTTCCTTCCACACTTTCATAGTAAATCAATACAAAGATTGCACTGTCATTACATCTAATTTATATCATACATTTTTTGTAAACCCGTATACATAATAGAAGAGCAAAAAATAAAAACACTTCCTACTCTCCAATTCACAACGTACAAATAATTTAACCAAGGCCAATACGAATTTAAAATACTAACGATGTGAATTAATCAATTTACGAGTAGAAAAAGGAAGCGTGTAAACTCTATTAAGATGTGTATAGTTTGAATAGTAAATGTATGCGGTTGGACGAATAAAACTTTGAGATATGTTTATCACGGCGGGTGGCCATAGCTCGACCACCTACCGAGTAACGAGACGGTTGAGTTACACTCACTAGAACATAATATGTAGTGCGCATGTTTTTTTTAATTAGTTCCAGATTGTATGCGTGACAACCTGACAACGCGTATGCAAAATATCATGTTGATGGATTGAGTAATTAAATAAAAGTGAGAAACAGACTGTTTTATTTAAATTTTTATTCAGGATCCATATAAATATCTGATAGTTATGTTCATCCAGAAGTCAAACGTAAGTGAGATTAAGCCTTGTGTTCCTAAACCTCGCTCAACGTTCTCAGATTTTTTTTTGCCACGTCAGGATTATGGAACATTTTGTGTGAAAAAGCAGGATTCTTTTACCGAAAGCGGAACATAGTAAACAATGTACATTTTTAAAAGTTTTTGAATATTCATTTTATTATTTGAGTTCAAATTACGTTTACGCAAAAAATGACATTGAAAGTATATTCTAATATAAAAATATAATATTTTAAATCAGATTGACTCTATCGTTAAATAGTTGAAGTCTTACTCGTATTCTAAATGAAAAAAAAAAACATCAAAATATACGCACAATTGAGATACCCCGAAAGCGGACCGAGCGTATCCCGCGCGGCTATTTAATATTGATTTGAAAATCAGGAAGTCCCGCTCAGATCGGGACGTCTGCCAACGCTGAACTCGCTATGCCCGCGCGTTGGTCTGTGATACCGACATTATTTTTTATACAAAACACTGACGGTTTGGGTTACTCCGTAGCTGCATAACTCATGACCTACTTCATATGAGTATAGCGTAAATGTTCATACATTTCAAACAGATCAGCCCGTCAGACCGACGCGCAGGTATAGGAATGTTAAAGCCTATATTTAGCCGAGGCACTAGATTAAAGGTTATTTTGCCATGATTTCTAAACGACTAAATTTAAATGCCACTTAAAAAAAACACCAGTTTATGATGAATCATGATACTGACAAAGAGACTTTTTGTTGTAATCGTACAGGAAGTCAAATTTCTCGCAACGAAAACCATTATAGCCATAAATTTGAGTTTGCAGCAACGTTTATTCAAAATCAGATCATTAATAGGTGGAATACATCAATGGCGTCAATTTTTGCAGTTAGACTACATTTTCGTAATAAGTTACGACGCGAAACTAAAGAGTTTGAGAAACAATGGCTAATCTCGCTAACATTTGTAAAAGGTTACAAAAACTAATGATTATACGATTTATCTTAACGTATGGCTAAATAAGGAATCCATATTTTATTATCGTCGCTTGATTGATTACTCTATTTGTCGATGCGATGTTCAATTTATATGGAACAGTGCAGCGGCCAAACATTTGTCACTCTAACCATCCGGGAATCCCGTGCAAGGCACTGGTACACTCCCTGCGGACGCGAGTAACATCAGCCCCAATACAATAAAATAATTACAAAATAGACTGCACCTGTTCCTCGCGCATCTTGCAAAATAGCGTCTGCTTTTGTGTCTCATCGAGCTCGGCCAGGATCTCCGGGTCCACCCACATGTCGCGTAAGATTTGCTGCAACATGTTGCCGGCCCTGGGGACAAAACAAAATGCAATTTATATCATATGCATTTATCATCAACCTGTAAGAGACCCACTGCATAGCTATAGGCCTCTTCCCAAAGGAAGGTAGGGGCATAATCACCACAATAAACCAAAATGTATTATCGATTACAAACTCTGAGAAATCCACAGTTCTACATTTTCCACATACAGTAGTATTAAAAGAACATTTCTCAGGTTCAGTTTTCCTCAATATGTTTTCCTTCGCCAACAGCCGCTAGTATTACCAATTTAAATTAGTTGTTGTATGCATACTCCGAAATATACGTTAGTACATGCCGGGGTTCGAACCTGCAGATATAGGAATGCTATTCTACCGATCAAACCAATAGACTACCACGATTTTTATTGCAATATTTAAAAAGTGTGCAAAATAGTTCTAATATTGGCCACATCTGGATAACGACTTTCAATCGTGAATTATTATCACTGACTTCCCAAGACAAGAATAAAGCTTGTATACACACAAAGTGATTATCAAATATAGAATTTTGTTATTGTTAATAATATGTAAGATAGTAAAAAGAAGTTTGTGTAGAGGCAATCAACCTTATTGTTAATTATGAAAAAGTAGGCGGTTGATGACTCAAAATAAAGAATATTGATTATCTATATGAAATTGAATTTTATTCCAAAATTGAAGACCATTATTTATTTTCAATTAAAACACATTACATTACTAAGCAATTAAAAATATGTGAAGTAAGAAATTTAAGACACAGATTATGTATACCTCACAATACATTATATCTAATATTACCTAATGAAATTATTGGTTGAAAAATAATTATAGTACATGAGATAAAACAAATTTATTTGTTAAAATCGCCTGTTGCTTAACATATCTATAGTTTTTATAATGGTACATTACGATTGACTACACAAGACTGAAATGTTATAATCGTTTAACAGATAATAAGTAAGGTCGACTTGTTCTAAACCTCTCACGGAACAACGTCGCGTCGGTAGAGGCCGTCTGAGTGCATTACTGACCGCCTCATTATGTGGAACCTACCATAAGTTCCATTCCTTTTTTCTAATTATGCAGTGAAACTGTTGCCTAAATCAACTAATTATTTGCCCGTCAAATTTAATTTAAACAATCTTATAGTTTTTTTTTCTCAAATAATAATGACTTTTCTAATTTTGTACAAAGATTATAGATTGTAAACGAAGGGACCATGAAGTATGATGGATAGATTTATAGATAAGGTCGGCTTGCCGATGTTGTGAATAATAACGAATTCCAAACTTTTATTCATAAAGCTGAAGCTCACCAACAACTATTAAATAACAAAAAAAATTAAGAAATTTTGTTGACAAAGAAAGGTACTAAAATGTTTTATCTCTGTAGATATATATAAATTTCTTCAGTAGGTATTTCTCTGGTTAACGACTGAGATAGGTGCTTGACGTGTTTAAATAACTGAAAACCAACATTTCCTAGGGACACCGCAGACCATTTTTATGTTATTTTACCATAAGTTACCACTAGATATCATTAAGGTGTATTTTATTGTTATTTGATGTGTTACTATAATGCGGACGAATTCGCAAGCTTTTTTTTTCGAACTGACTACGCTATTGACCTGGCAAGGTCTTTACAGCTTCACCGGACTACAAAAATTCGCAAGCTATTACTTCTGTAATGAAGAATTCACTGTAACCATTCGATTTATATTCGCTTCAAAGAATCCGAAGGTGTCCTGAGCCGTTTCCAGCGAAAACACTCACCGACATTCCCCGACACATATCTATACAGTTGCTTGAACTGTAACATAATAATTCCGAGAAATCACATCGGGCTGGAACAAGGAGCGGTAGACGCGACTTGAATACACATACATAATTCATAATCATAATGGAACGACTTTGCGCCTGACACGTCGCGTCGCCTCAACAAACGGCTGTGGAGAAGTATAACCTTCTCAATCATAAGAAAACATAAGTAGATATCACTTTTATCTTATTATTTTTACAATTTATCGAATTTTAAATGAATATCTATCTCATATATTTCAGCCATATAGACAATGTTGTACAAAAAGCCTTCAAGGCGTTAGGTTTTGTCATGCGTAATGCTAAATACTTTAATAACATAAAGACCTTAAAGATATTATATTGTGCGTACGTTCGTAGTAACTTGGAATACGCATCACAAACCTGGAATCCTCGATGCCATTTATGTATAAATCGTATAGAAAAAAAACAGAGAAAGTTTATTAAATATCTATGCCACCGTTTACATGATACCTACGATCCCATTAATTACGAGGAACTTTGTTGTAAGCACCACCTGTTGCCCCTTATGAAGCGAAGAGAAATAGCTGATGTTACGTACCTGCTCAAAATTCCTTCTAATATTGTCGATTGTCCCGAATTACTATCGAAATTATCTATCAATGTCCTGAACAAAAATCTACGTACGAACCCCCCTCTTTCACTGCCCACTGTTTCCACTAATTATCGGCAGAATTCATATTTATGGCGAGCTAGTCATTCCTTCAACACCATAAGCGAGATAGCTGATTTTGACCTATTTAATACTTCTGTAGATAAAGCGACAACGTTTTTAACAAGGATGTTCTTTAATGATGGCCATTGCAAGTAGTAATAGACTGTTAAAATTTTTGATCTTATTTATTATAATGTTTACTTAATACCGTATAATGCAAGTGATTTTATTCTGTTTTATATCAGCAAAGACTTATAAATGGCTTGATGTTTTCTATTCTTTTAACTATGTATTGTACATTATAGCTGTTAGTTTTCCTAATAAGAAAATAAATAGTATCAAAACCAATGATATTATAACTAAAAAGCTGTAGATCAATTACCTACATGATATTTTGACAAAACAAATGGCACGATAACGCACACCTACGTAAAGTAATATTATAACGCCACACTTTCTTAGATAAGATGTGGAAGTAAGATGACATATTCCCAATATCGGCGGTGAAAAAGAAAGAAAGATTTATATGTTGCTTAGATACGGGCGGAATGACGGACGGGACAGCCATCAAAAATAAGGTAGCTAGCCAAATTTTAACAAGGCGCTGTCAAAGTGCTTGTGACGTATCTATAGCATTTTAGTTATAATATCATAACTACCTATCATAAATATCAAAAGTAATACGTTTTCAGCTTAACTATAAATATAAACATATTAATTATTACTGGAGCCTAAACTTTTATAGCATCGACCCTCTGTTCTAAACTTGCTTCTACTTCAAACCCGACCCTTCTTGAAGTCTCGCACGCGTTAGGTCCGATCCGTCGGCGAGGAGCTCTTGAGTGCGCTGCTCGCGCGATACAGTCACACAAAATTTTACAACACACACACAACACTGCAACAAGATTACACATATCACCCCCACACACGTGCACGCAGACCTGCTTACACATGAAAGTGGAAGAGGCTTATTTTTTCCCTTATCGAACTGAAATAGTTTAGCAAAATTATCCGACACAAAATACATATAAGAGTTCTTGAGGTATTTATGCTTGGTACACATATATGTTTCAATAACTCATATAAGTATGAATATGTAGCTTAGCTTAGCTCAGATAGGTGGCGAATTGCATGTATCAGGCAAGAGCCCAAGCCGAGGTGTGACGTGCACCCTTGAGCTAGTTGCCCAAATAAAATCGGCTGAGTGCCTGAGCGTTCGGCTTGGTAGTCCGGTGAAGCTGTTAAAACCTTGCTAGGTCAATAGCGTAGAAAGTTCGAGAAAAGACTCGCACGCACATGACTTTCCAAGCGTAAACAGCGGTAGTTTTTACTGACATAAAATGATTACAAGGAACTGATATAGGAACTAATGGGAAAGACCAGAACCTTCTAGAACTGTGACAGTGACGCTCCATATGCAAACTATGGATAGTTTACTTGTTTAAAATAGCGGCAACCAATTTAATCTTATAGGTACTAGCAGTATAGGCCTAAACTAACGCCGCGCCGTCCGCTAATTTCCTTATCGAACTAAAATAGTTTGGAAACATTTTCAGGCACAGAATACATATAAGAGTAGTTGAGAAATGTAGGCTTGGTACATATATATATGTTTCAATAACTCATATAAGTATGAATATGTAGCTTAGCTTAGCTCAGATAGGTCGCGAATTGCATGTATTAGGCAAGAGCCCAAGCCGAGGTGTTCCGGGCACTATTGAGCTAGTTGTCAAATAAAATCAGCTGAGTGCCTTAAGCGCTTACCTTAGTAGTCCGGTGAAGCTGTTAAGACCTTGCTAGGTCAATAGCGTAGTCATTTCGAAAACAAAAGGCGTCTGCTAATAAAGGTCTATCAGTATTCTCAATCAGTTTTTTCTATTTTAAGTGTTTGCATCATACAAAAAAGAATTAGTATAGTTAGATAAATCTGTTTTTATCCGGAATGAAATCCAAAATAGCTGAAACGATTTTGACGAGACATTCACTAACAGGTAAAGTAGTTTTGACAGTATTGTCTAAAATATTTATCTACCTACCTTTTCCATAGTGGCTAAGCAGTAATTATAACAGTAATCATTAACTTCATACAGGTAAAAGTGTGATAAGGGTTATACAGTAGACGAAATAATACTAAATAAAATAGAAGATAGCCCACACTTAATTAAAGAACAATATAATTTATTCGAGAATTAAGACACGGGCACAAGTCTGCTTAAGTATAGCATTCCTGTAAGGTTTTTTTTATATCATAGGAGACAAATGTACAGGTGGGTCACCCGATGTTAAGGGATCACCACCGTCCATAGACACCAGCAACACCAGAGGAGTCGCAAGTGCATTGCCAGTTTGTGTTAGTAGGGAAAGTGGGATTGCGAAGGCGAAGAGAGACGAGAGAGAGAGAGGGCAGTGGGCCTCCGTCGCTCTCACTGACCCAACGAAACACAATAATGCAAGCACTGTTACTTCACGTCGGTTTTCTGTGAGTTGGTGATAGTAACCCGGACGAGCCGATCCATTCATGCTGAAACAAGTTATAACGTCAGCGTGGATCTACCACCTACGCGAACTTGCTAGAATTATTGCATAATAATTATGACAGAACGAGAATGAAAGAGATGAAAGTATTAGAATACTTTTTTTTTTCGAAATGTCTACGCTATTGACCCAGCAAGGTCTTAACAGCTTCACCGGACTACTAAGGCGAGCGCTTAAGGCATTCAGCCGATTTCATTATGGCAACCAGCTCAAGGGTGCACGGCACACCTCGGCTTGGCTGTTGCCTGTTGCATGCAAAATCGCGACCTATCTCAGCTAACCTAGCTAACTATTCATATGTGTATGAGTTGTTGAAACGTATATGTGTACCAAGCATACACGCCTCAACAACTCCTCCATATATTTATTATCGGAAAATTGAGAGTTTTTCAGTTCGATAAGGGAAAAAAGTAAACCCTTCCACTTTCATGTGTAAGCGTGTAGGCGTGCACGTGTGTGGGGGTGATCGTGTAGTGTTGTAGCAGTAATATATATTTGTGTGTCACCATATCGCGCAAGCAACGCACTCAAGGGCTCCCTACCGAGGGATCGAACCTAGGCTTGAGCCGCTGTCGTGGGAGGCCTAATCGGGTGTATTAGAATACCCGAAGCAAACAATTACTTGCAAGACAAGGGTTGCCAACAATAGAGAAAACTTCAAATACACGTACATATACGGATGTCTGAATTCATAATTACGTAATAAACAAATCATATTTAATTCATATTGTAGCATTGTTGCTGTAACAGGCGTCGGATAAGCGTAGTCACAATAACGCCCCGCGCTAACTGCAAGTACCATTCAAATCCGGTCCGCGCCGACACTGACAAAGCTCTGTCGTGACGAGCGATTGCGACATTGCCTTCAAATGAAACTATGTTGTTTACAAAGTTACAAATTGTATTATTTGTAACAAAACTATTTCATTTTTTCTCGATGTGGTTTTGTGTTCCAAGCCGGTGATAGTTTTGACGTTCATAAGCACCTTCTTAGGGTCTAAATAAAGTAAAATATTTTTGATCTTAGGATAAAACTATTAGTCAACTAAATTTTTGAATTTTGCAATCCCATTTCTATTACATAGTAAACTATTCCTATACGCGGTTCCAATATTCGCGGGTAAAAATATTGTTGTCACCTTCTGTATTCACGGATTCAAAATAGCAATGTGTTTGTATTATTATAATATGTACATATAGACTATTAAAAAGCACATAGAATTAATAATAACAACGATTATGTAAATTAATCAGATTAAACAGCAAAGACGCTGTTTTTATTTTTAATCTTTGACAATTTTACTAAACTTAAGAATACAGACACAACAGATTTGAAAATGTCTTTTTTGTTAGGTACCTACTGGAAGTACTATTCTAAATGTCTATCATATCATGTCATAAAGATCATCATTAGAAGAATTAATCATGTAATAAATTGTGAAAAACAACATTATTCTGCCGTAGATTACCGTCCGTTATTATAATTGACAAATTTAATAATAAACTGACATTCAACGGACTTTGATTATAACGACTCTCTTATCTGCATTTAAATATTTTTGAAATAATCACGACTTTCACTCTGACTTGTATACAGCTATATCAGGACTAACAAATCTTGGTGACTTAACATTATGCTCATGCAACACGTCAAAGGAGTGAGTACTGAATCGTATCAAATTACGATCAGCCCTCTCTCCGTTTCTTTTACCAATTCCAAATGGTCCTTTTGCGAAAACAAGTTTAGAAAAAAAATAGTAATAATAATAAATCGACGTTATCGCAACATCCGATTAAACCAAGCATTGTGCAACAATAAAAGTGACGACGATAACAGCAACGAATATCCATTACGTTATCGTATCATTGTTACAAAATTCAAACAGTAAAATAACTTATAAAAATGTATGATAACAATTATTGTAAAATAGCACAACATCGTATTTCATTATTGACTTATAACCGTTATTATTGTCATATACATATGTAGCAAGCCTCTCAAGGTAAAAACTAGGCGTATTGCAATTAACCTAACATTGCGAACAACCGCTACCAGACAACAATACAATTGTATTATAGTTCATAAGTGAAGGTTAATATAAAATGTCGAGCTCGTTACGTAGGACTTCAAAGCTCGTTTTATCTTATAGCTTTAAACGAGCAATTCTTGTATATTTTTATATTTGTATATATTTAGGATTTCGGAAACGGCGTTATCTATTTCCGTGAAACTTTGTATGTAGGTAGTTTCGAGGACGATAAATCGATCTAGCTAGATTTTATTCATAGAAAATTTTTTTACTGAGTTCTCAGACAATAAAAAAATATAGCTACAATATAAAATTAATTTTCACCGCCGCTGTCAAAACAAAAATAGCTCAGATGGAAATCGGCTGCTTCGAAAATTCGAGTAACCCCACTTCGAATCCGACTGACAGCAAAAGAGATATTTTTTATTTTATTTCATTTTTTTTTTTGTGATTTTTTTGTGACTAATTTTGTGATGTAAACCTGACAGTTAATTTAAAAAATGTTTTTTAAAGAACAGAGCTATGCTCGGTCGCCCAGGTACTAAATATATTAGGTATGAAGCGCGACTCCACTCGTGTAATAAGGGATTTTTTTGCACTAACGAATTATTTAATTTTTTTTTAACTGACTACGCTATTATTGTATAAAGCGAGTACTTAAGGCACTTTGTCGCTTGGCAACAAGTTCAAGGGTGACAAAGTGACCGAATCCCGCCTTGGCTTAACCTTGGGTCCATCACCGGGAATTTGTCTAAGTGTAACTAAGCTAGCTATTTATATATCGACGGGAGAAAGCGGAAATGTCGTAATTCGCATTTTTGGCTAAATTACTTTTTACCATATTCTTGTATAAAAAATACTGCTTCGAATGTTCTGGGTCTCACTTTCCTACGATTCAATTTTTCATCGATACGACCTTGGTTTTCTGCCTAGTTTTAGCGCTACACATAAACAAAATTGAAGTTCTGAAATAGTTTTTTGACTCTGGTGTAAAGTTGGATTTTTCAAGTTACGACAATTCTGCTTTCTTCCGTCGATATATAAGAATTTGTGATGTGAATTATGGAATCGAATTTTCTGTGAGATAGTAGATCGGATTATCTATAATTCTATACTAATATTATAAAGAGGTAAAGTTTGTGACGTTGTGAGTTTGTGACGTTGTAGGTGGTAATCTCTGGAACTACTGGTCCGATTTGTAATTCTTTCAGGGTCAGATACCTCATTCATCGTGTAAAGATATAGGGTATATATCATTTCGTTAAGACCAATAGGATCGGAACAACATTTTTTTTTCTAAGTCGGTGTGTTTTTCCTTTTTGGAAGCTTCCACTGCGTGTTAACGTTAGCCCAAATAACCATTCCACGCGGACGAAATCACGGGCAAAGGATAGTAACCACATACTTCTTAAGAAAAGCTAACTTCAGTTTTCGTAGCCATAATGTCAAAAAAATTATACACTTTTCTCTATGGATTTAAGCGTACGTTAATTTCGGTATTATTTAGAGAGAGGTAGCATCGTCTTTGTTTTGCTTTTTTTTTGACGTTGGTTACAACTGACACACACTCTGTAATCCTCTGGTCTGTTGTAAAATATGAATGACGGTCTGATCAAAACTTGGCAATTTCTCGACTACCAATCTGTTTAAAAAAACTATACGCAAGATACCTACACATCGTTGACCTTGTGGTTGGTACAGCACACAATTTTCATACTATAACTCTTAATATAATTGTGGTTGTTTGAAAATATCATGAATAAGTGAATCATTGAGTTTTGACGGGATGTTGAAATGTCATGTAAATGGATTTTATATTTTATTAATAATGTTGTGTTATTTGGTTGTAAATTTTGTAATATTGATGGTGTTTTACGTAATCTAGTTTGGTTATTGTACATAAGTGAAGTGGTTGGGAAATAAAACAAGGATGCATAGGTTCTGACTTCCACAAAAAATCTCTAGAAAGTTCTAACAAAACGACCGCCATATGTAGAACATTGGAATGATCGCAAGAAACTTGTAATATCATTACCTGTGCGACAATGCTAGTAATAGTCTTCTAAAAGATTAATTGTCAAAAAGTGAATCATTTCATCAACTGCTGACACATACCGGTACACATGTCTGCCTCCTCAATTCTTATATGTATAAATAGCTGGCTTAGTTTAGCTTAGACATATTGACAGCGTTGTGTCAAAGGCAACAGACCAAGCCGAGGTTCAGCCACCCTGGCACCCTTAACCTTGTGGCCAAGCGGCAAAGTGCCCTAAACACTCGCCTTATTAGTCCGATGAAGCTGTGAAGTCCCGTCAGGTGAATAGTGTAGTCAGTTCCAATAAAAAATCGCTAGTCAATAACATATCTTTATTTTAGATCCTTCACATTGTTTACTGTCAGGATGATAGTGTTTACCTTGAAACAATCTACCCACTTAAGAATCATGAAGTGAGCTTACATCACTGGGGCGGTCTTTGTGCAGTAGAGAAGAAATAAATGCGGTGCGATGTGTAGACGCAGTGGTTAGGGTTGCCAAATTTAATTTATCTATTGCCATCTCGTATATTCTTGCTTACAATCAATTATAAAATTGCATCATTGTATCTGACGGTAATCACAATAGAAGATCAACAACAACGACCTAACATACATACAATAAAATGCTAGAGAAAGATTCTCACTTCGTTATATTGAAGCAACCAAACAACCATCTGTAGTTATCGGGTATAAGAAAAAATATTAAAGGAAACTGATGTTACTTGCGTCTACAGAAATATAGCTCTCCTTCCCCTTCAAGTGCTCCCCTGGCGCTGTTAAAGAGAAGTGTTTTTTTTGGCCGCTGCACTACTCCAGATAAATTGAACCTCGCAACGACAAATAGAATAGAATCAAGCGACGATAATAAAAAATGGATACTTTATTCAACCACACGATTAAATAAACTAAAGTTACAAATAAAAACTACAACACTATAAAAATAGCGCAACCCGTAACTAATTTCATACTGTACACGGAACAAAGACATTACAAAACCGAAAGTGACAACCCTGAAAGGGAACGCATCGCGCTCGACCCGAGCGAGGTCACGGACAAAGCCAAACGAGTTGTTTACTCAGCACGGAGCGCAGCGCGGCGAACTTACTTCTTTAGAACTTTGCATTATTCAAACTTTTTTTTTTTTTTTAAACTGGTACGGCAAAATGACTGTACGGTACCTGATGTTAAGTACAGTACAGTCCACAGATAACGGTGACTGACGCTGTTAAATAACAACGGCAGTCATCGCCATCATGCCGACCTGCACAAGTGCCTCTTCACGCCTCGTTTGAAGGACCCCATGTCATAAGAGGAAGGGAACACACTGGCTGGGAGGCTATTCCACATCTTCACAGTACGACATAGATAAGAATTTTCAAACTTCTTCGTTCGTGCCGGTATGGTTGCTACTGTGAATCTGTGGAGACTCGTACCCGTACTTAAAGTCTATTTGTTTGTTTATATAAAAACAATGACATATATGTATAATAGGTTTCGCCGGCACTTTGTATGTTGTCTCCTTCGAAAATAATACAGTTTTTCCCCGTCACATCGTATATAACATCATAATTATCAGCTTAGTTAGAGCGTGAAAACGTAACAAATAACCTTACTGTCACATTTATGATATTAGTAACGAGATAAAGATTAGTAAAAATTATACAAACTATAATAGACACATAACCTTTAAGTAGAAATAATCTGTGGAAAGTACGCAAAAAGAGTTTTTGGCGGGATTTCAGTCTGTCATGTAGTGGATTTTATATTTTATTCATAATCTTTTGTTACTTGACTCTATATTGTATAAAGTTGGTGGTGTTTTATGTAATATGGTTAGTTTATTATGCATAAGTGAAGTGAATGAAAAGTAATACCACGGATCATGCAATTCTGAGATGCCACAAAAACTCCATGGAAGGTTCTAACAAGGGAGCCACCATCTTGTTAGATGTTGATTCACACGACGCTTGATATTGAAATGATCGTTCTACGCTTGTAATATTATTTACTACTTGACAATGGCAGTAATAATCTGAACGGTTGATTGCCAAAAATAAAGTAAAACAAAGTACGCAAAAATAATGCTGCTTTTATACAAACCAATCTTCTCGTAGATTATTACTGCCATTGTCAAGTAATTATATTACAGGCTTCTTGCGATCAAATGAACTAACAAGATGGTGGCCTTGTTAGAACTTTCCAGGGAGATTTTGTTGCAAATGAGAATCCATGCTCCGTAGTATTATTTTCAATCCACTTCACAATAACCAAATTGTATTATGTAAAACGAATATTACAAAATGTAGAGCTAGATAACACCAGATTATTAATAAAAAACCAATTACTCAACGTTACAAGGTTCTTAACGTTTGTTACAAATAATCTGGTAAAGTCTGGTAAGTTGGTGGTAGAGTCACGCTGAAGCTATTATTAGTTTCAGCATGAATGGGTCAGCTCATCCGGGGTAGCACTACCCTCTCACAGAAAACCGACTGAAGTAACAGTGCTTGCATTGTTGCGTTTCGTTCGATCAGTGAGAGCGCCGGAGACCCATCACCCCTCCCTTTCCCTCTCCTCTATCTCGTCTCCCTTTCTATTCACTTCCCCAAACACAGGGTGGCAACGCACTTGTGACTCCTCTGAGGTTGCTAGTGACTCGCATATTCGTTTGCCTCCTATATGATATTAAAAAAAAATACATGTAAAACTCTAACTTATACATAATGTTGCAAAGACAATTATATCAATTGTTTTTATTAATTCAGTTCTTATAATAATTATTAACAAAAAGGCATAATAATGAAAATAAAAACGTAAAAATATAAAAAAGTTAAAAAAAAGTAGTAGCAATAAATAGTATTCGACTAATAGGACAGGCGAAGAAATTAGTTCATACTGCCAGTATGTTCGAGAGGAATAAAAAATAATACACTAAAGACTATTTAACATTCAATCCATAGAGTTCGAAATAAATCAAAAAACGCAAAATTATTAAGAAGGAATTTATGAAATATGTTTCAAATTTCTACCAACCTCACGTCAAGTAACTGCGGAGAAAAAAGTTGACGGCCGTCAAGGCGCAAACGTAGCCTACTTATACAGAATTTATGTCAATTAACACGCGGCAAGCGGCATTTCTTCGCAGTGGAATTTACGCTCTTTTGTATTAAATATGTGGAAAATGTACTGTTTTCGTTTCGGTAATAGCTATTTTGTCTTCAATTCGCAAGTCAAGACATTCCGTATTAACAGAATTTGTTATAAATTCATTCTGTTGGAAGAATTAAAATGGTTTGTTTACTAATTACTAATTTATTACATTTTTAATAGTTGGTTAAAGTAATCTAGTAAGTAGATAGAGTAGATAGTAGATAGACTACTAGAGTAGATAAGTAGTTTATCGGAAATGGACAAAAAGTATTAAATGCGATGATTATTTGTTGCATGCTAAATGGATTATAAACTATAAAACTGTTTTTCTTTTGTTGGATCAATCAATGAGAACTTGATAAACTTCCTGTTAACCTTTTGTACACATGTTTAACATAACTGTACTAATACGTTAGTAGATATATTATAATTCAGTCTACATGGCTATATTTTATATTGCAAGTATTTGATACGTTTTGTTAATTCACGTCCTGCCCATACAATCAAGGGATTATAAAAGTAGAGTGGTAATAAATGATATCTTTGTTGAAAAATCTAAATACTTGATCCCATTGTTACACAAATCGCCTCGCACTACGCACCTTGACCGAAATTGGAACAAAAAAACAAACTTATAAAATATGAAGCGGAATATTTTTAACTTTATTTTCAACAGGTTCGAAGGTAAGGAATTACAGCCTTTCTGTCAGCGCCCCGACTATTTCGCAATTTTGAAACAATGAACTGTCACAATGACAGACGTCAGATGACACCTGTGGCGGGAAACAAAAGCGGTGATCGAAAGTAGGTTGCAAGCAAATTAGAGGTTACACAGTGTGTCACGGCTTCGTAACAGATTTCTATCTCGTATCGTTTACAATTACTCGTACTTTCACGGAGTGCATGTCATGTTAATCTTTAACGAAAACGTTTCTAACATTATGTTAACAATTGTCAAACAAAATAGCTATAAGATTAATAGTTTATGGATGTAGTAACGAAGTAAATATAAATATTGGATAAATGTTACTGATTATTCGATCAAACTACTAATAATTTCCATAATTCATAAATAGTTGTAAAAAAAATATTTCTTATATGATTCATATTTATAAAGGTAAATCATGGAGGTAATCGACCCATAATTAAAAAAAGTGTAGTTAATTAATCAATGTATGTATATATATAAACATATGTTAGCGTTAATAAAACCGATGAACTTAAACACCATTTCACCTATCATTGTAAACGATGACGAACCAATTTTTTTTTTTCAAAAAGGTTTATTTACTATTCAGATTTACTGGCCACTAAGAAGCGTTAGGTTACATTATCTTGTTATTTAGTTTTATATTGTAATTTAAGCGAACGAAATCACAAGCAGTTGTTATAAATGTATAAACATTTATACATTATAAATAAATTACGAAATCTTTTATAATATTATATCTAAAAAATAATCCAATATTTACTTCTTGCTAACCTGTCAGCCATTTTAAGTTGTCATCCGTATTATTTGTGAGACGTATCACAGATTAAGCGTTTCATCTGTAGTCCGGTGAAGTTGTAAAGATCTTGCTAGAACAGTAGCTAGTCAGTTCGAAAAAAAAAGCGTTTCATTCATTTGAGGATTAATTCGCATTTTTCAAAATTTAACATTTAAAGAGGGTTAGAATATGTTTATCACAATAATATTTTCTTATGATAAACCAAAGAATATATAAATTATATAACAATAAAAAAGTGTATATAAATCTTATATCATACGCGAACAAGTCCGCTGACGGAGCGTTAATAAGAATAATTTATTCTCTTAAACTTTTAATTAAAAAAATATTGTAATACTAATTATAATAAACTAGCCTCTGCCCGCGACTTCGTTCGCGTGGTATAGATACACTAACACGCAGCAGTTCTCAAAAGGAAAAACATCCCGATTTAGAAACATTTTTCATCTGTGCTCCGCTCCTATTGGTCTTAGCGTGATGATATAGCCTGGTTGTTGGTAGAGAATGGTTATCCATTCTCAATGAATGATCTATATAACGCTGAAAGAATTTTTCAAATCGGGCCAGTAGTTCCTGAGATTACCTCCTACAACGTCACAACATCATTGCGTCACAAACTCACAAACTTTACCTCTTTATAATATTAGTATTGATATAGATAAACTTAGTTTATGATCAATATCGTATATTTATGCAAAGCGGCACCGTAAATAAAACCACAGCATACGATATTCTAAAAAGAAAAAAACAATTACACTTGTACATCTGGCGAAATCTTAGAATGTTCCTGCCTTGAATTTAAAACATCTAAAGAAAGAGACAGGCGACCAAAAAGCGTTTGCAGTCATGACACGTTAAGCACATAAAATATTTAAGCCCCTCGAGTCAACGGTTTTGCTATTTTTAGTGTTACCAGTTGGAGATTAACATAGAATTAGGGATGAGCGATATTAAAAAAACATCGATGTTGATATCGATGTCAAAATCGTTTCAATAGTAACGATGTACGATAAACATGGATAGCTAAAGGTCATCCAAAGAAAAAACTATTCGTACGGCTTACAAATTTGATAATTTTCTAGTCTCTAGCTAGTACATCCAACGTTCTCATAACGTCGATGTTATCGAAATCAAAACATCGATGTGTCGATATCATCGACATTCAAACATCAATATTTTTCAGCTAAACATCGATGTTTCTTCAACATCGATCATCCCTACATAGAATTATGTTACTTCGTATGAACGCTCGTTAGGAATGGTCGCCATGTGCACTTTTGAAGCCGCTCGACATAACCATATTATATATTTAGGTTATTTTTTTTTTTTTTCGAAATGTCAACGCTATTGACCCAGAAAGGTCTTCACAGCTTCACCGGACTACTAAGGCGAGCGCTTAAGGCACTCAGCCGATTTTATTTTGGCAACCAGCTCAAGAGTGCACGGCACACCTCAGCTTGGCTGTTGCATGCAAAATCGCGTCCTATCTTAGCTAACCTAGCTAACTATTAATACATATTTGAGTTGTTGAAACGTATATGTGTACCAACCATACAAGCCTCAACAACTCCTCCATATATTTATCATCGGAAAATTGAGAGTTTTTCAGTTCGATAAGGGAAAAAAGTAAACCCTTCCACTTTCATGTGTAGGTGTGTGGGGGTGATCGTGTAGTGTTGTAGCGGTGATGTATATTTGTGTGTCACCGTATCGCGCAAGCAACGCACTCAAGGGCTCCCTACCGAGGGTTCGAACCTAGGCTTGAGCCGCTGCCGTGGGAGGCCTAATCGGGTGTGCGGGAGCAAAATTAACCCCCAGACCGCGGCGGCGCGATCTGTGGTTACGCGGGCGTGGGCGTGAACACGCTCTGTTTCGAGGGACAGGCTGGTACTGATCGTTCACTGACGTGATTGAATCAGGAGGGTCGGTAAAAATGTGTCGCGGACGTCTTTTATAACGCGCAACGTTAGGTACGGGTTCATAGTTATCGGCGGATACCACTAATGGACTGGGATGATTCGCGGCTTTTTCAAAATAACTAATCGTAAGTGATTTTACGTACGCCCAGATAGAAGGGATCTCTAGGTCTCTATGGAGATCGACTCTCCGGATGTACCACGGGGCACCGGTCACTTTACGTAAAACACGATTTTGGAGAACCTGCAGCTTATCAAAGTTATCTTTGGACATATGCGCAAAAACGGGGCAGCTATATGTCATCACGGGACGGATACACGTCTTATACAAAGTGAGCTTGTGTGTGATGGATATCTTACTCTTATGACAAAGCAACGGATGGAGGCGACCCAAGACCATAGCGGCTTTGTTTCGCAGTCTGTCTATATGTGAATTGAACTTTAAATGTCTATTTAATGTAACACCGAGATATTTGACCTCTTCGACCCAAGGGATATCAATTCCGTATAGGCTGATAGGCTCAAATTTATTAGCGCGTTTCGTGGGATCGAAGAGTATTGCGGCACTCTTATCGGGATTAACTTCTATGCGCCATCGACGAAACCATTCACCGAGAGTATGAACGGCTTTTTCGATGCGCTTCCTAAGAAAGTCCGACCGCCAGCCGGAAGTGTAAATAACGGTATCGTCAGCGTAACAACCTACCTCGACCCCCGAGACCGAGGTAGGTCACTGATGAACAGATTGAAGAGCGTGGGCGCGAGTATAGAGCCCTGTGGCACACCTGAGCGTATCTGGGGGTTATATTTACTAATAGAGCTGGTCAATAACTATAAGTAATGCAATTTTATTTCTAATAAAACAGTTGAGACAGTCATAAGAACTACTGACGGAAATGGAAACTCAAAATAATGAAATTATCGTTTTCTCTATTGAATTCTCCTAATAAATATAGTGTAAATGATAATATTTAAATTTCAGGCAAACTGAGCGATATTTTTGGCAGAAGATATATTTATAATTTCGCGTCATAACATGTTGCGTAAGCATGACCGGCCGTATTGCGCTTGCACGGCATGCGTCTGGCCACCGACGCATAGTATATGGGTCTGTGTATATTGATAAATAGACTTTACAAAAATGTATATAATTATGGCTCAGAGTGCCAGTAAATATGAAGATCACACTAGTGTAAATAATTTCAATAAACAAATTCTTAAATTTAAACATTGTCATTTACACTATAATTCATATGAAAATTCAAAAGAGAATACATTTATTTCATTGTTTTGAGTTTTCATTTCTCTCGGCAGTTCTTATAATAATAATAATATCATTTAATTCAAACTCATCATACGATTACATCCATATTTGTTGCTACAATTACGAGTTATGACTGACTTGACTTTTTTATTCCCTGCTGCACTGATACGCCAAAACTATTGTTTTATGAAACGTTGTTACTAAATAAATTGTAGAAATTTTTCTAATCTTATTTGTACGTCTTTATCGTAAAATGAGTTTTAAAAAATATATTGTAAAAAAAATTAAGTGGCAAGTAACGAATAGAGTGATGTAATATAGCTGCAATAATATTGAAAAAAAAAAGAATTGATTGTTGATTTAGAAAGAAGTCTGATGTAAAAGTAATAAGTGTGCTTTAGACCACATGACTGAAGTGAAACTTCTTTAGCTCCAGCTATATGTATGTATATTGTATTGTATATATATAGTAATTTCCTACAAGTGTTTTAATTTATTATATCTCCCTCTGAACTTCCATTCGCCTCACACGATCACACTTTTCGTAACGTGCTCGTCATACATTCACCATCTTACTGCCCAAGTCGAGCCGTGCGTAAAGAAGTTTATTTACTTCAATAAAATCGCGAAAGTCTTCTGTACGAAATGGTTACAGAAAGTATCTGTTGAATTAAAATATAACAAGCATAATATAACAAGTTATTAAAAACGAGTAAAAACTCAATTAATAATTCAAAAACATAACAGAAGCAAATTACACTCTTATGACGAAATTAATTATTCTAAAACCGGTTGTTTTGTACAAAATTACGACGAATTAATTAACGAGATCACCGCTGTATTTAATAAGTGAGTTGTAGATCTTAAGATCGCTAGACTATTTTGTACGATGTACGGTCTAGTTAAAAATCGGATCATTAAAAATGTTAATTTATCATGTAACTGGGTTTTTTAACCGTAAGAATTTACTAACTCACAAATTTAGCAATAAAGTTCTATGTTTAAAATAACGGAAGCCATGAATTCTACTAAAGACAGGTTAGCCAAATCTAAACATGTAAATAAAATCGAAGTATCTCTTGTTTGTCCGGGCTTTTCACCAAAACAGTTGAACCGATTTCAATGTGATTTTTACTGGATGGTAGAACACTTTTTTGAGTATATTGTTTATAAGGCTTAACCGTGGTATTGTTATCAAGAATCTATGTATTAATACGTGAAGCGAAAACTTTGTACCTCTTTTTAAGCGAATTGCGAGAATGGATGAACGTGAAATTTATATAAGTAAAATGAATTAAAAACACATACAATTATTTTTTTTTTTTTTGAATGGCACACAACATGTACATATAAATTAGATTTTTTCATCCTACATTCAATATTTTTAAAATGACTTACGTTTCATACCTTACATGCCCTGATGCCTGAAATGCACTAGTCAAATACATGTAGGTTAATAATATAATATGTAAATTCATAATACACATTAATAATAATTTCAGTTCAACTCATTATTATTTCGTTTGGTCTTATTGAATGTCAAAATAAATTCGCTGTCAAAATAAAGGCGAGCGCTAGTAAAAATTATCGTATCTAGTGCAAATATGAAAGAAGCGAAGAAATTAATAAACTAAAAATTAACTTTACATATAACTAAAAGTACATAGTGTACTGAATACATATGAAACGTAAATGTATCCATCCATATGCAATGCTTACAAAAGTTTACAAATTTCAGGTAATGGGCCCTAAACTACAAAGATTATAGAGTTCGAAGGACCAATAAATTAAAATATAGATTCACAACTCATGGCCTGAGCTGTTTTGTCCAACAGAAAACAAATTAAACTAAGAATTTTAAACCATTACCCTAGTATTAAACACGTGAGTAACTTAATATAAAGCCGTAACGAAAAGGTAGTTTGTAGATGGTAGAGCCACGCTGAAGCTATTACTGGTTTCAGCATGAATGGGTCGGCTCGCCCGGGGTAGCACCACCCTCTCACAGAAAACCGACGTGAAGTAACAGTGCTTGCATTATTGCGTTTCGTTCGGTCAGTGAGAACGCCGGAGGCCCACCTTCCCTCCCCTTCCTTCCTCTCCACCCTTTCCCCCTACCTCCCAAACACAGGCTGACAACGCATTAGAGACTCCCCTGGTGTAGTTAGTGTCTATGAACGGCTGTGATCACTTAACACCATCTGACTCGCATGTTCGTATACCTCATATGACATGAAAAAACAATCCGTATTCAAACTACGTATCATACGGAATGTAAAACGGAATGTGAAAACCGATAATGACTTACAAATCGTATATCAAATTAAAAGAACCCACGCACAGTAGTAACAACGATAACAATACGTCAACGGCAGCAAACTCTGTTACCGATATTCATATCAATATCGGTTATGTAACCGTTTACTTAAATAACCGATAACGGTAATGTCCAACGTGTTACTATTACATGTCTCGTATCGGCTTACATATTACCTCCTCGTGACCGGTGATATTTCGTCGAAATCAGTTAGGTGTGATGTGTGAACCGTAAAAATGTCAAAAATAGGGTCACTTTCGAAAACCGATAAATTTACGGAAAGTCACATTAATTACATAACATCATCTATGGAGTTTTTTGACGGGATCTATAAATCAATAATTTCGATTATTATCCAGAAGTGAAGTGGATGAAAAGTAATAATACGGAGCATGAATAGGCTATTAATAGGTGGTAGAGTCACGCTGAAGCTATTACTGGTTTCAGAATGGTTCGGCTCGTCCGGGGTAGTAACACCCTGTCACAAAAAACCAATGTGAAGTAACAGTGATTACATTGTTGCGTTTCGTTTGGTCAGTGAGAGCACCGGAAGACCATCTCACCCCTCCTCCCTCTCCCCCCCCCTACTCTCCCTTCCCTATTTCCGCCCCAACACAAGCTGGCAACGCACTTGCGACTTCTCTGGTGTTGCAAGTGTCTTTGGACGGGGATGATAACTTAAAATCTGGTGACCCACCTGTCCGTTTGCTTCCTATGATATAAAAAAAAATAAAAAATCTGAGATGCCACAAAAATTCCCTGGAAAGTTCTAACAAGACGGCCACCACCTTGTTAGACTATTGAAATGATCGCAAGATAGTTGTCATATCATTACCTACTTGATAATGGCGGTTAAAGTCAACCAGAAGATTAGTTGCCGAAAATAAAACAAAAAAGCAATGAATACAATACAACATTAATTTTCTCTGCCTAGATTTTTAAGAAAAAACGGCTTGACCAATCTTTATAAAATTTTGTACAAAAGTAGTTGATGGAGAACTTTCAGTAACACTTTCTTTTGGAATTCGTAAAAAAAATACATTTTTTTAATAGGTTTTTGGGAAATGACGTTAACAAAAATGAGTGGTTATAATTCAACATCACTACTTTTAGGAATTGTAAAATTTAACTAAAAATAATCTATCGAATTTAGAAACATAAAACACGAGTATACACGCTGATTTAACTAGTCGTATATCGTGTGATACATACAATTATTGTAAGATTGAGCATTGATAAACAAAACTTTAGTATAACACAAATATAATGAAATAACATTCCTGATTATTTATAACTTAGAAAACAAACTACTCTCTCTAGAGAAGGTACTTTAGAAATGTTATTTTCTCTCATCCAACGACTGGATACCGCAATGTTTTCACATTTTCTCGGGAAGCCATTTCTCGTAGTACGGGATTCATTTTTTACTATACGTGTAGTATAAACATTGTCAATAAATAGAATATGCTCTCTCAATACGTTCTTGATAACTTAACGTATGTCCGCACAAGAACATTGACATGCAAGATTTCGTAAAAGACCAGCTTTATTGAATTTCAGGCTTAGTAAGATCAATACCAGTTTTTTTTTTAGGTAATAGTGTTAGGTTTTACTAAATCCCAAAGCATGTTACCGATCTGACGGACTGTAAATGTAAGTGCCATGTTAAAAGGGTTTTGGTGTCAAAGAGTTAACGATACGTGAGCGATGACGACGTCTGAAATTGACATATATCTCTGTACGTCCACTAAAAACTGTTGTAACGTTAATCTATTTTAAATATATGTAGAATAAAAAGATAAAATAAACCCGATCTAGTTTTTTTTTCTCGAACTGATCACGCTATTGACCTAGCAAGGTCTTAACAGCTTCACCGGACTACTACTTGCTGGTTCTTTTCGATAACTCGGTTATTTGTCCGAACCTGTGGTTTTTTTGGCGTTCATAAGCGCTTTCCTAGGTCCTAAACTGAATAAAGTATTTTTGATTTTGAATATCTGAGTTTAGTTTTTGGAACTTACTTTTTTTTACTTAAAACTTGTCGATATTATTTTGTTTTTTTTTACATCTTATTGTACTGATTACGAGAAATTTTCAGAACTTTATGTTCAGGAGATGTGATAACTTGAATCGACGTGAAGTCCAATATAGTGAGTCAACTCGGTGAAGGATATCGTGACGAAGCCAGCATATGTGTATTGTGTTTCTACCTCGCTTAAGTCAAAATTTGTACACCCGATTAGGCCTCCTAACCCGATTAGGCCTCCCACGGCAGCGGCTCAAGCCTAGGTTCGATCCCTCGGTAGGGAGCCCTTGAATGCGTTGCTTGCGCGATACGGTGACACACAAATATACATCACCGCTACAACACTACACGATCACCCCCACACACGTGCACGCCTACACGCTTACACATGAAAGTGGAAGGGTTTACTTTTTTCCCTTATCGAACTGAAAAACTTTCAATCTTCCGATAATAAATATATGGAGGAGTTGTTGAGGCGTGTATGCTTGGTACACATATACGTTTCAACAACTCATACATATATGAATGGTTAGCTAGGTTAGCTAAAATAGGTCGTGATTTTGCATGCAACAGGCAACAGCCAAGCCGAGGTGTGCCGTGCACCCTTGAGCTGATTGCCAAAATAAAATCGGCTGAGTGCCTTAAGCGCTCGCCTTAGTAGTCCGGTGAAGCTGTTAAGAACTTGCTGGGTCAATAGCGTAGACATTTCGAAAAAAAAAATCAAAATTTGTCACCTAATTTACACTAGTAGATGAAAACCACACATCATAGTGTATCATATTAGATATCTTACATTCTGTAACAAATTTACAATGACAAGCAACCATAGAATTCGTGTGTTAAAGATACAAAAATGTATCGAATAGTGAATGTACCTAACCCGCTTGAATATTTATGACATTATTCATGTGAAGTCGAGGTGGATGCCTAGTATAGAAACAGGTATGCCGCATAACTCAACATCTAAAATGTATTTAGAAATTCAATATACATAGTTTTTCAAGTTTTTTTTTTTAACTGACTATGCTCTTGGTCTTGCGGCCCTTCACAGTTTCACCGGACTACTAAGGCCGCTTGCCTTAGGTCTTTAGGCTTTTCACGACTTGGTAACAAGCTGTAAAGTGATCGAACCTCGGCTTGGACTGTGGCCTTGAATGCAACAAGGCCAATAATTACTAATACAAATAAATATATATATACTAAATACTGCAATAGGCAGCGAGGAAATAATTCCATGATTTCCATATATAAAAACGTTATATGATTAAGAAACCGCTTGCATTGACTCAAATCAGTAAATTACAAAATGGCCGACCGTGACGAACGGAACAACTAACACTGGGCGATTACAGAATCATTGATTGCCAAACAGAACAAAGTTAAAACAATAAACTATAGAACTCATTGTGATACGTTTGCGAGATAATTGCACGGTCACGGACATAATATGGCGTATTGTATACTAAAAAAAACAGAGTATGTCGTAAAGACACTCGATGGAAGTGAACATTATAATAAAAGAAATAGAACAAAAAGCCAACATCATGCAGTGTTCCCAACCTTTTACCCATCTAAGTACAGACCGCGCTCGACATTGCTTAACTTCGGTGACCGGAAGAGTAAGGGTGTTTTAAGCACTTTACACGACACAGTGCTTACTTGCACCACTTTTTGTCACACTGAAAGATTGCCGATCCGAATTTCAAAGCTCTCTCATTTGTAATTCACTTCAAAAGATAACACCATATCTTAAATGTCAAAAACATGGTTAAAATACTTATATCACAAAGATAAATATTGTATCTACCAGCAAACTAAATTTATATTAAAAAGTAAAGAAAAAATTCGCGAAATATTTTGTTATAGAATTAAACTGTTGTTTTATTTATCTTTTTACAACTATAATAAATATATCAAATCTGTAATTGTGACTGTAAATGCATTTTTCCTAAATTTTGTAACATCTATTTTGTTGGATAATAGATTAATACGTAACAGATTTTTTTGTCTATTTATATGTCATGAAATTAAAAACAATCGCGATCGTAGAACTTCGTACATTTGAAGGATATGCCTCATGGTAAGATAGGTAATGGTAAGTTGTAAGAATTATCAATAACTACGTTTTTCTCGCAACACTTTGTTTCTGGATTTGTTATCCTGGCAACTTGTATGCAAAATTTCATGACGATCGTAGGCATGCAAACGTAATAAAAAACAAATACACATTCGCCTTCATAATATTGATACGATTAAAAATAGTAAGTAAGTATATTTTATATGCATTTATTTTGTAATGATAAATTGTAAATAAGTCGAAAAAAATCACCCACATTTATATGTCAACACATTTCTTACTTTGTTTGTCTATGATAAGTCAGATAAAATATACATTCTATATAAGTGTAGATAAAAGACATGATTTTTTTTTTTAAATCTTAGAGCTTTAATGTACAATATAATACTCTTTGTTAAAGTTTTTGGCATGATCTTGGAATGTCATGTAGTGGATTTTATATTGTATTAATTATCTTATTTTATTAAGCTAAATATTTTGTGACATTTGCGGTGTTTTACATAATATAGTTTTGTTATTGTGCACAAGAGAAGTGGATTGGAAATACTACCACGGAGCATGGGATCTGACTTGCCACAAAAACTCCCTGGAAAGTTCTAACAAGAGAGCCACCATCTTGTAAGAAAATTGAAATAATTGCTAGAAACCTGTGATATCTTATCTCCCTGACAATGGTAGTAATAATCTACAAGATTGGTTGCCAAAAATATAACAAAAAAAAATTGAGCGGCCACAGGACGCCGGCAGATGTGAAACATCAAAATTATAAAAATTGAATCAGTTATGGCATAATAAAAAGATAAAGCTGAAAAAAATGCAAATTAGTTCCATAAAGTAATGACTGTTTATTTTTTTTTTTTACATAAATATTCATTTTTATTAAATACAAATACAAAAATTCAACTAGGCACAGGTGCTTTTGGCGTCATTTATCAAAGGGCGCTAGGTCGTCGGCTCGTACCACGTAGCACTTAGAAAACTAGTAGAACAAAGTGGCCTAAAAGATAGGGTTGCAAATGTTTTTGAGTATTTCGTTAATAGTTTGTGTTTTGCGTCGCCACGCCAACAATCAGGTTTACTCTCCGCCTATAGGTGTTTCACATAAAAAATACACTTTTAGTTGTCAATACACTTTAATATCGAATGTTAATTATAAATTCATTTTCTGAACAAAAATGATAGCGTAGTCCACTTCTAACTGTCTGAGTGATACAGTTCTACAATATCATGATCACAGTAAACTAGTAAGAAAGTTACAAGTCAAGGTGACAATTATTCCAAGCCGGCACCATAGCAAAATTAAACCAGAGAGATTACCACTGTAAACAAGCGATACGGATTTACGCGACGTACATCAAATTGTCAGAACTATTGTCTTCTCTTATTTTTACGAAATGCCAAAGATCCTACGTGTAAAACGAGCAGCCCGTTAAACAAATCGAAACATGTTTAACGAAGATTTATAACGAGACTCTTTAGCAACATGCTGTATCCTAGCATCGGTATGAGTACTCTGAACATTTTGAACGCCAGCTTTAGATAACTGCCCGCAAAAACTGTCCAAACGTTCTTTAAGTGAGCTGTTCCTACTTTTGTGTGGTACAACCGAGCCTTGTTCACTTTGTTTGTGAACTTTCTCTGTCAGACGGAGATTTTGTGAAAACACCTGTAGACAGGCACAAGCATTTCACTGCACTCTATTATATGCTTCTAAACAGTATTACATAACGTTATTTACTCATAATTTAAAAAATAAAACTTACTTCATATTGGCAAGTCATTCATATTAATTTTATAGTAACTTGTCGGGTTTGATTTGAATACATTAGTCTTCTAAATATTTTGTGACTTTCATCTCCGCAGTTTATTTTTAAGAACTCGAATTTCAATATAAATAATGTAATCCATACTAATATTCTAAAGCTGAAGAATTTGTTTGTTTGTTCGTTAGAACGCGCTAATCTCAGGTTCTTCCGGTCCGATTTGAAAAATTCTTTCAGTGTTAGATAGCTCATTATACTAATACCACATATTATAGTATAAGTGATTGTAGTTTAATTAAAGTTGTACGAATTTAACAAAAAAATTATAAGAATATATTTACAATAAAAAAATCAAAGATAAGTTAAAAATTTCGTTTCGACCGGATTCTCATGAGAATTGACGAACCCGGCCAACTTTGGAGCGCTGAAACAGCGTTTTAAGTGAATTAAATTTAAAAAAATATAAGGAAAAAATTTCCTCAAAAGATCATCTACAAGATTGGTTTGAGATAATTTTTTTGTGTAAATGTAATGTGTAAAAAAAATTATAGGGCAAAAAAGGAAATTTGTATAAAAAAATTCTCACTTTTTTGCTTATTACTTCTTTAATTTTTAATTAAGGACAAAAAGTTATATAATAATACAAATATGTAGGCAAAACAATTTGCTACAAATTATAACTTACAAATTTTTTGTAACACGCATAGTTTCCGAGATATCGCGAAAAAAGTGTTTTCACCCCTTTTTCCAAGATGACGGCCGGGGGACAAGGGTGGCGACCCCACAAACTTGAGGTTAAGCTTCTATTGACCACCCACCCACCCAATAATAAAATTGTGTCCTCAAAAAAAAATGCAATATTCGGTCCTTAAATTGTAACATTTCAATGGGCTAACAGTGTAATGTACACTGTCTCGTGTGTTCTAGTGATGGTAAGCATAGTAAACGTCATTATCATGAGAGACGCGAGCGCGTGTGGACAATTGTACTATATTTACTAATACGTGAGCATTGTCCAGCCATTGTGGAGCACAAAGGATACCTTACATATGGCCTGCGTGTTGTTTAATGAAGTAATGTATACGGGAAGTATTCATCTTTACATAATTATAATCTACGTCTCGGTGAAAGATGTCCGTTATTTTCTACACGCCTAACAGAAATTACCAAAATTGACAGCATATTGACGAAAATAGTTCTTTTTTTATATCATAGGAGGAAAATGAACAGGCGGGTCATTTGATGTTAAGTGATCACCGCCTTTCATAGACACTAGCAATATCAGGGGAGTCGCAAGTACGTTGCCAACCTATGTATGTTTGAGAGGAATGGGGCACGGCGGGGGAAGAAGAGGGGAGGTGGGCCTCCAGCGTTCTCACTGACCGAAGGAAACGCAACAATGCAAGCACTGTTACGTCACGTCGGTTTTCTGTCGGGTGGTACTACCCCGGTCGAACCGACCATTATATGCAGAAACCAGTAATAGCTCCAGCGTGGCTCTACTATCTAAACAAGTTACTGTCTAGAAGAAATATATCCGTGGACACAATACGTTAAAAGTTCGTTATAAATACTATTTACATTACAAACACATTATTTATACACGTAACACCTGTGTCTATTGGCGGAATTAATATTTTTTTACATACATCACCGATCCGCATCGATCCTTAGTTTCAAATTAAGAGTATTATTTAATACACAACAAAATTACTTATCTTGCTAATTAATTTAAAAGAGTTTCATCACCGTATTATTAAGAAAAAAAAAGCAAATTACTTGATTATCATTCTGCCAATTACATACTTTCATTTTCAACTCATTATAACACGCCTACCGAGCGTAGACGTACGAAATATCATAAATACACGGCTGCGGTTTTAAATAAGACCTTCTAGCGAGACGTAATCACATACAAGTCGTGGGTCATACAAAATTTGACAGCCACGAATAATGATGATACGTTGCTAATTTCTCCATTTGTCTTACATGCATTATTTTATTGTTATTATTATATTATGAAATCTTATAATTGTTCCATACTTAACTTTCACGAGAAACAAATAATTATATCATAATTTGAAAGTAAAAAAAACATGTGGGGATAACAACAAAGAGTCATGAACAACATGGAAAAATAGAAATTGTATAGAGATAAATATGCCTACTTTATGCTATCTATATTTCCAATATAGTATTGCATATTATCTCTGTATGTCTTTTTTTCTTTTCTTTTTTTTAATTTATTTTTTGCAATCAGTCTTTCAGATTATTACTGCCGTTGCCATGTAGTCAATAATATTACAAGCGTCGTACGATCATTTCAATATTAAGCGTCGTGTGAATCAATATTCTAACAAGATGATCGATCCCTTGTCCCTTCCAGGGAGTTTTTGTGGCATCTCAGAATTTCATTGTCGGTGGTATTATTTTCCATTCACTTCACTTATGCACAATAAACTAACTATATTACGTAAAACACAACACAACAAATTTACAAAATATAGAGTCAAATAACACAAGATTATGAATAAAATATAAAATCCACTACATGACAGACTAAAATTCCGCCAAAAACACCCTCTGTAAGACTTTATAGCCCAGTATCTACCCCCCTTTGATGATTTCCATGTGGTGACATGATGCTATTTTAGATAATTCTACGTTATTACAATGAATATTTGGCAATTAAGTTTAAAACGTGTATTTGCCACACTTGACATTGGCGGAATTGCCTACATAGGCAGAAGCCATACGAAAGAAAAAAAAAGAGATCCGTCATTATCTACTGTTAATCTAGGTTAAAAACAATGTGCAAGTGTTACCAAAACTGATAATGATTGTTTAATTGCAAATCTAGGTCATAGATATTTTTGTTCGAGTGCGCAAATTGTATCTAATCATTGTCGAAACACGACGATAATGTAATATGTAAACAAAAATATTTTAAGCGATGAGATTATATGAATTATCTTTTGTTTTGGTCAGAATAAAACAAAGGAGCGCCATTACAACGATATTTTCACTGCTTTGAATTATTTTAACGTAATTTATTATGTTTTTTTTATGATATATATAACAAGATGGCGTTGTTATGTAATTTTGGAAACTTTTTTATTTTCTTCGGCTAACAACATTTTGACAACTAAGTGTAAAAAAGTGTACTGTAGTATTATTCACCTAAAAGAAATATGTATATTTTGTTATAAAGGTTACATAATTAGTATGGTTTTATACTCCCCTTTATTCTTAATGGAATTACCATTAATTTCTATACTAAGCAGAATTAATTTTAGAACTAAATGGACATCTATACTAATATTATAAAGAGGTAAAGTTTGTGACGTTGTAGGGGGTAATCTCAGAAACAACTGGTTCGATTTGAAAAATTCTTTCAGTGTTATATAGCTCATTTATCGAGGAAGGTTATAGACTATACATCATGACGATACGACCAATGTTGAATGTTTCAAACTTGGGGTATTTTTTCATCTTTAGAGCTTCCGCTGCGTGTTTGGTTTAGTCCAAAGCAGCTATTCCACGCGAACGAAGTTGCGGGCAGAGACTAGTATTTTATATAAGCATAAATGATTATAAGCTTGTATACAACCTACGCAATACCGTTCATACGTACGTACATCTATGTATCGTAGGATTAGTTCTAACTTTTATAGCTAGAGGCGCTGTTTTTTTGGGATATCTGTATTATATAATGTATACTCTGTGGCCTCTATGATCTATCAGTCAGATTCGCCACCATTTATACTTCTTAAATAATTTGATTTTTTTAGTTTTATACCTGATTCCAATTTGGGTAGAATCTTGTCCCAAATACAATTGAATTATAATCGTTAAACTAGAGATTTCCATAAGTCACCGTTCAGCTTAAATTTTCTTTATGACGTTTTAAACATCTTACGTTTTTCTCATTAAAACGTAGCATCGTGACAAACCAACAATTTTCTATCATCGTCTAACAATTGAGATTGTTAATTAGAATTTCGTTCACTCAATTGCTTTTTCCACTAGGAGAAATTAATTATGTATCTAAACTACACGTGGCCAGGCTGAAATTACGTACGATTTTTCGAGTGGAATCGGCTCTCGATTCTAAATAACAAAGCACTCCAGTAGGTTCTTGATAGATAACAATATTATTCAAGTTAACTATGTAACTGACTGATACCTAACTTAAGTGGACAAGATATTCAGTATTCCCGACGGCCTCATATCCAAACGAGCTCTGCTTTAATCCATTTAAGGTACACAGGCACACTTGCATGGCTTTGTTGTTACTTACATGGTTATGTCACACCACGTCATTCTATTGTCACATGTAAATGCTTGTATTTTTAACAAGTAACTGCGGGCATTATTTTTGCGGGATTTTAGTCAGTCATATAGTGGGTTTTATATTTTATTCATAATCTTGTGTTATTTGACTACATTTTCTAAATGTGGTGGTGTTTTACGTAATATAGTTAGTTTATTGTGCATAAGTGAAATGAATGGAAAATAATTTCACGAAGCATGAAATTCTGAGACGCCACAGAAACTCTCTGGAAGGCTCTAACAAGGGAGCCATCATCTTGTTACAATATTGAAATAATCACACGACAATGGCAGTAATAATCTGAAAGATTGGTTGCCATAAATAAAGTTAAAAATATATATATATATTTTATAATCCCAAATTACAGCGAACCATCTCTTGCCTCGTAGAAAGAGCTATAATAGAAGTAATGCAAATCACCTATTTAGGTCATACAGTCAAAACCGTTTATGGTGGCGTCGTTTAGAACAACATACCGGTTATGTTAAGCCAGAGCAAAGGTCCCGGCTGAATGCTGTATCTCGAAAACATCACCGGTTGATAAGACTATCGGTTTTTACGACTAAATATGAGTAGCCCTTTCGAAGTCATGAAAACTGATTTTGTCTGAAATAATACTATCAGAAAACATTATTGAAGTTTGAACGAATAATTCCCTTGTTTTTCCTTGTTATGTTTCGTCTTGATTAGCAATTATTTCTATTTTTACCGTCAGGAAATTGTTCCCTATTGTACGACTATAGGGCATAATATTAAGGCTATTTATTTGCGACAATTTCATTCCTAAGGTGTTAGTTTTTGACAGTGTTATCTCAGCTTGTGATATATTTACACACATTCTGTGAATTCCTTTATGTTTAGAAGATTTCGGTTTAACATTTCTTTTACATTTAATTTCACTTTTAAATTTTATTACATTTTTAATGAACTAAAATATCTTATAGCTTGTATGTTTTATGACATTGTTTTTCTTAACTCTGGTCACTTATGGTGTAATATGTTACGTAACGGATGATATAACACTATCGAATTAATACTGGTATGATATTCATTTACCATATTTTTAATGTGAAACATCTATAGGTGCCGGTAAACCTGATTGTAGGCGTGGCGAGTGTGTAAGACGTGGCGACGCGGTGCCATGCGCAAGCGACTATGCGCAATCTCTCTTGCCGCACTGAGGTCGCATACCTATAGTGTAATTGAGAATTTGATAATTTGAGATACGTTTGATTTCGATGTTTCACATCTGCCAGGCGTCCCATGATGATTCAATTTTTTCGTTTAATCGCAAAGTAGGAATACGCTGATGTATTTTTATTTTTTAAGGTATGGCAAACAGTACAATATTCTATTACATTTTTCATGAATAGTGTGAACGTATGAATAAATAAATGTAGTAATAACTTTAAAGAAATCAAGGTATGATAAAAGAAGTATTGACTAAGCATTTTAACTACAAGCGGTGGTTATAACCGATAACATACCATTGTTCTTAAGAACTGAAGTAGAAATTATGTTTATTAGGTTACCTACTGCCGCTGATACAAACTTAAAACATATAAACGAATAGATTATTTAATGCTTAGGTACTATTCTTTTTATCGTCTTTACTAGGTATTATGGTTTCTGATACTAAGACTATCTGGTGTAAGCAAATAAATTTACTTAGATCTTTTCATATAATAAGCAATTGTTTTATAAAGCAGCACCTTTAACTTTAATAATTATGGTGAATTACACTTATGTTGGACCACGAGTTATATGCTCCATTCTAGTATAGACCGCTGTCTACCAAAGAAATCAGACAACATATACAAACAAATAGGTAACATTATTTCCATCGGCCATGAAATTATGACGAATTTTTATTAAATTAATTTATATCAGTAATAAGATTTTGACGTGATAGATAACGTCTTCTAAATCGATAAACGCTGGCTGCACGCGTGAAAAAGCATGACTCATTGTAACGTTCCGCCTGAGCCGAGCGTGCAAGCGTGAGCGCGGAACAAGCGATAGAAGACGCGATTGGTCTAAGCATTCGGCGTCGTCGGGGTTTCTTCTCGCACACCCTCTGTTGTTCGGGGCGTGCGGGGAGACAGCATCAGGGTTTCATTCGGCTTGTGACGCATCTATCTATATATAGAACTAGCCTCTGCCCGCAACTTCGTTCGCGTGGAATAGATACACGCAGTGGAAGCTCTTAAGAGAAAAAAACCCGGTTTTTAAACATTCTTCATTGGTGCCCTACCCCTATTGGTTGATGAACTATATAACATTGAAAGAATTTTTCAAATCGGACCATTAGTTTCTGAGATTACCCCCTACAACGTCACAAACAAACTCACACACTTTACCTCTTTATAGTATTATATAGAAGTATAGATAGTATAGATAAATCAATTCAATTTATAAAAGTATCCAATTTTTCATCAATGTTTTATGACGTTATCACGTAAAATTATCGTCCGTAAACCGACTTTACAAACAACCAATTTTTTATCAAGATATTTGCATATATACAATAAAGTAAAAACGTTTCAATCTACAACTTACAGGGTCAATCAAAGATCTCACATCATATACGTATAGTAATCTATCTATATATATATAATTAAAATACAGTCAGTTTCAGGCCCAATCATACCAAAACGATTGAACGTATTAGCCTAGAACTACGACCATCCGTAGCGGAATTTTGATTCAATCGACCCTTTGTCATTTCTTGTAAATATCCAAGAGTGCGGGTAGTAATCCACTATTTATTTATAATATAGAACCTCGTTAACCACTAAAGACTGTTACATAAACGATAGTAATGTTTGGAAATTATCTCCACTCGATACATCCTCTACAAACGACGATAAAAAATTGCCCGTAAAAAACAATACACGGAAATGATAAACCCAGTCGGGTTTGTTGCCAGCTGTGTTCGATAACTAGGTTATTTTCTAAATCAGCGGTAAAATTTAACTTCCCTAATTAATTTCTCAGAGCCGAAACTGAATAAAGCATTATTCAAATTCATTTAGAATTAGTATTAACTCTCTCATAACAAAAAAAAATTGGTGGCTGAGATCGCTTTTCTCAAACTATTTACTTCAGATAGTGAACTAATCTGGATTTTTGGTTATCCCATGTTCAGACTTAGCAAAACCAATAATAGTTTCTTAGGTAATAGTGTTGGATTTTACAATAAAGTCCCAAAACATGTTATCGATTTGCCGGACTGCAAATTTAAACGCCTCGGCAAGCGGGTTTTAGTGTTAAAAGGATATTTTAGAGTAGATTAGTATGTGAACGATAGTGATGTCTGGAATTAACTCCTTTCTGAACATCCACTATAGGCTATTGTATGATGTATTGAAAATATATGTAAAAAAATGTACCCGATCGAGTTTCTTGCCGGTTCTTCTCGATGGCTGGGTTGTTTACCGAACCGGTAGTAGTTTTTGACGTTCATAAGCGCCTTATTACTAAACTGAATACAGTATTTTTGATTTTGACTTTTGATTTACTAAAAGACCACCCTGTTCACTCCATGTTCAGACACATTGAGACCAGTAACAGTGTTTTAGGTAGTAGTGTTCGATTTTATAACAAAACCCCAAGGCACATTTCCGATTTGCCATATAGTAAGCTCATTCATGTCTTCGGATCTTAATGCATAAAGGATGGATCGATATGTGAACGATGGTGACGTCTGGAAATGACGCTTCTCTCTGTGCATTCACAAAAACGAATATAACTGTATATGTATATAACAATATTATGTGCTATGTTATGTTATAACGAAAAGCTAACCCAGATCGAGTTTCTTGCCGGTTATTCTCGATTACTGGCTTGTTTTCCGAAACGATGGGAGTTTTGACGTTCACAAATCTTCTCAGGGCCTAAATTGAATAAAGAATTTTAATAATTATAATATCAAAAGCCATTATTTACCTTTTTAACACGTAGGGCTAACTTGAAACGAGGCTAGACATCAAAACCTGCAATAAAATACACACAAGTTAATAATTCCGTAACCATTTATCTTTATTACGATAAAAACATATTTCAAACTTATATTGTTGTAACAGAGTCGATAATGTTTGCAAATGTCGCGCTTGCCAAACACTGGCTTGCTACTACAACCACGGGAATTTCATAACCCGGTCGACTGGAATGGCTACACCACAGTCTTACGAGTTGGCTGTCTATGTTTACTCTTCTGACGGTCGCTGGCTGGTCTATATCAATATAGTCCAGTCATTTAAGGTATTTTAAACTCCAGTCTACGGAAAAATTCGTAATGAGCTGGATTTTTGTATACACATAAAGATGTGAAAAATCGATATTGTGCCGGCTAAAAAAGTTATAAAGGTCACGAAAATCAGTTTTTCGTAAAAATCGACCGAACTATTGCTCGGAGGTCTATATAAAAATGTTCCTAGTAAAATTATCTACAAAAAATGTCTATCGCATTTTTCTGTAAAATCAACCGTTTTCAAAGTAAAGCGTTGAGAAAGCGACTGGAATGCACTCACATACGGTATTGTATACCGTATATAAAGGCATAAACTCTACTGCTTTTTATTAATCTTTGTGTCTTAAAAACTTTTATCTGAGATTTGGGCGTTTCGGAAAAACTTATAGAGGTTTAGGAACTTAGTAAAGTCTACTATAACTTATCTAGAGGGTAGTTCGGTGAAACTGTTAAGACCTTGCTAGGTCAATAGCGTTGACATATAGAAAAAAAATATCCAGATGAACTTCACTGGCAGATGTTCCGAGACCCATTCCTTTATAGCTGCTAATACCTGTCGGACTGTGTTTCAAAAACATGAAAAACTGAACTAAACATTTGAATGAATTATAGCAGATTTTACTAAATTCCTTTTACATTTTACAGAACAATGCAAGAGAAATGATTTGTAGATAATTTTACTAAGAACGATTTTCAAAATGACCTCTATTGACCTCCGAGCAATAGGTCGCGAGATATTTGCGAAAAGCTGATTTTCGTGACATTTTCACCCTTATAACTTTTTTAGCCGGCAAGATATCGATGTCGATTTTTCAGATCTTCATTATAACACCATAATAACGGTTTATACTATCTAAGTCTAATCTAGCTCACTAGGAATTTTTCCGCAGATAAAACCTAAAATAACTGGACTATTTAGATTTATCAATAAGTAATGCAACAGTCATTTCAAACAAATCTCGTCATATATATGTTGAAACGTGGAATCCGAATGTAAAGGTTCAAGTTCTTATATCGTGTACTTTAAATTATATAAATTAAATTGAAGATAAATACAATACAATAATACAAAACAAATGTAAAATTTGTTTTTGTTATTTCATTCCAGTGTGTGATCTACAGATTAACTTTATGTCGAATACTTTGAATGCAGGAAATCTTGTTTTGTATTTGTTGTTTTTTTTTTATTTACAACACATACGAGTAAATATTTTTCTTGTTTATTTCTTGGTATGGAGATCTAGAGATTATTCTTATGTTCCATACTTTAAAATCTGTAAATAAAGTTTTGAATTTTTTTTGTCTACAAGAGATTGCTCTTCTTATTAATTTCCTAATATGGAGATTTAAAAGATAATCCTCGATTTTTAATTAAAATTCTAACAGTGAAGATCATATACTTTTTTATTCCCAAAACTGGTGCGGAATTGTCTTTCTAATTTACAAAGCTTATCAAGAATTAAAAAGACACATAGTCTTGAATCACAGATTAAATTATGGAATTGATATATGAATAACTATACTTCAAAACATTTAAGAATATTTGACTGAGGCTCAGAAATATTTTTTTATAATTTCTGACCACCTCCTCCCCCTTGGTCAGCAAAAGTAACTAATGCTTTTACTCCCCCTTACCATGCACAAGTAAACATTTATATAAATATTTAAAATACATTAAATCTGGTAAAATAAATAAATATTGCTGACGTAATCACTATCCATTCCCTTATTATCCCCCCATATTATCAAAAATAAGCAAATCCACAACCTCCCCCATTAGTATTACGTAATACTCGAATACCTCCTTATTGGTTGGTTCTAAACAATACGTATCAATAAATTTTAATAATGTATTTACAGCTGGCAATTTATATTTTTAACTCCGTAATTTTCATATATATGTTTGTACTAAATAAACGTTTAAGTGTTTAATTGATTTATACATAGTTAATACGTTTATTTATCTTATAGTTATGTTATCATAAGTGTTATGAGGATAAAAACAACATTGGCCAACGATTGTATAATAAATACAATTCTAGTATTGTTCTATTCCTAGAGAAGATCTATATTGCGAAATATTTCCCTTAAATAGTATGATTCATTTTTTTTATCGAAGAACGACATAGTGACTGCACTATGCCTGATGTTAAGCATAGTACAAACCAAAAACATCGGCAACCACCGAGAGACAGATTATCCATCGCCGGTCGCCGCTGCCATGCCGGCCATAATGACGAAAGTCACCCGGTATTGGATATGCTCAGGCTGATTCCGAAACGCGACGCGCAGAAGCGAGTCACTATGACGGGCTTTTTCGCCATATGCATGGTGGTTGCGACCCAGTCGGGCTGTAAAACCCTACCACCCCGCTTTCGCCATTGCCTCATGTTACATATTATGTATTTTTTAATTACGTATGGAAATCTAGAATAGGGTGAGGTTTGATTTCTTTATTTCTGTTGGAATGTGAACACAACCTCATCAAGCTATCTACTGCTCTATCTGGCAACACTACCTTTCTTTTATTTGTCAGATGTAACCTCCTCCTTGATAATCTCTTAATAATCATAAACTTTAATTATTAATCTGACTACATTTTTCCCAATACTACTTACACATGTTATGTAAAAAAATCGTCTTTCTGCACTCCTCTCTATGTGAAATTTAATTGTGATAAAAATTACAATGTGCTTAGAAATGATACAAAAATTTAAAAATATACATAACAGATACGTTATCGACCGTTACATAACGCTTCAAAAAGGCCAAACAAACGTACGCTATTTAGAAGGCATGCGGGCGTTTATAATTATTTGTATTCTTTAGATTATACTTTTCGACCTGACAATCCGCTGTAAGCCTGACAGGCCTTTACAGCTTCATCGGACTACAAAGAAGAGTGCTTAAAGCACTCAGCCAATCGTCAGCTAGTACCAGGTCCTATTGGCAAACTCGGCTTGAGCTGTTGCATTATTAAAACAAAAGAGCATCGAGCTAAACTAACCAAGCTAGGTAAATTAAACAGTACCTGGACCACCGAGTGAAACTCGATTTTTCAAAAAACATTATTACGATAATCTGTTAGGTTTGCAACACAAAATTAGGTTTTTTTTTCACAAAAAATAAAAATAAAAAAAGATACATGTTTTACTGCCACTCGTATTCGAACTGGGGTTACACGGATTTTCGAAGCAGCCGATTTCCATCTGAACTATTTTTGTTTTGACAATGGCGGCGAAATTTACCTTTACAGTCTAGCTATATTTTGTTATTGCCTGAAAACTCAGTTAGATAAGTTTTTTATGAATAAAATCTAGCTAGATCGATTTCTCGTCCCGGAAACTACCTACATACTAAGTTTCACGGAAACAAATGACGCCGTTTCCGAGATCCTGAATATTATATTAACATATAAAAATTACAAGAATTGCTAGTTTAAAGGTATTAGATACACGTATGCATTTGTGAGACATCCATGTGTACATTTGTGTGTTACGCTTAAGGCACTCAACCGATTGTCAGCTAACACAAGTGCCTATGCGCAACCTCAGCTTGAATTGTAGTCTTAATTACAAAAAACGAGCATCGAGTTAAAATAATCAAGCTTGACATACAGGTATGCATTTGAGAGAAAAAGATCTGTACATGTGTGTCTCACCAACGCGTTATTCATAAAGCGTGCTACTGATAAACTTTTGAGACGACCATTTCAAAGCGTAGATTGAACTTCGAACTGAACTAAAGTTACATAATTATATGCCTTCGTGTGACCTACATTTGTACATATGTCTCACCAACTCTTTATTCATAAGGCTTGTAACTGATATGTTCTTGAGACGACCATTTCAAACGGTCGACTAAATGTCTGAGGGCATCAGAGCATAAAAGCAATTGATAGCGGTGATTGACGGTTCATTGACTCACCGTTATATCACGAGGTTGTGTTGAGCGAAGGGATAAGTTCTATGAGAAATCGATTCACAGACTGTAGATTTGAATATCGTTATTTAGACAAGATTTTACTCGTAAAGTATAACTAATAATTATAAACATCGTAAGTAAATCTGAACAATGTAAAAATATTTTCAGAGTAGCGCGTCCGGGATATAAATAACACGTTTTATAAACTCTTAAAATAAAAAATAAAAATTAAACTAGGCAAATGTACATTTTTTAACAAAGAAAATATTTTTTTTTTTTTTTGGTAATGTTTACTCAAAACATTCCCGCCAAAATGTTCACGCCCGTCATGGCGTTGGATGACATCACACACTGAAATGAATATTATTTTGTTTCGGCATTGACATCTTGTGAAAGCTGTGACGTCACAAAATACATTTTTTTTATTTAACTATGGAAAATTAATAAATACAAATTATTTAACATTCAGCCTTTATATATGACAAGCCGGTATGGCGGACGTTGTCCCGCCATGATAATTGAAAAAAATTTGAAATTATACATATGCTGTCATTGACTTTTTGTAGGCATTATTACCAAGCTCTACAACTTTTCTCTAAACTTAATTGATTACGTCGATATAATTTATTCAGACCTTACAGAGGAGTTACTCAATAAACTCGTTCTTCTGCTAAATTTGTGCATTCGTTACATTTTAGGGCTTCGTAAGTACGATCATATTTCTCGATTTCGTTCGCAACTAAACTGGCTAGATATACGTTCACGTCAAAATGCTCACATATTGCATTTTCTTTATTGTGTTTTATTTGACCCTCGATCTCCACAATATCTCCAGGAACGATTCATTTCCCTAACGACTCATGGACGTGATCTTCGTTCGGCATACACCAAAACTCTGGAGATACCTCAGCATTGATCTAATATATATTTGAACTCCTTCACAATAACTGCCAAACGATTATGGAATTCTTTACCGCGTCGACTTCAAGATGTTGAAACTATAAATAACTTAAAATTCAATTACAACGACATTTAATTGAGAAACAGGAGGCAAAGTGATCATAATTTTGCAATGTTTGTTACTATCTTTGTTATTGTTATATATTTGTATGTATGTATGTATATGTATATATATATATTTATCCATTTTCTTTTGCTTTTTATTGGCACTACCCAGAAAAGTTTTTGGCATCAATACCGCTGGTTAACTGGGAGAAAATGCCTCATGGCATTAAGCTCGCCAGTGTACAACCAAATGTGCGCAATAAAGTATTCATTCATTCATTCAAAACTCAATCATATATCTCTCAAATCAACTCTCTCTTAAATCAACATTCATAAGAAACATTTTCATTCGACAGTTTTTTCTCCGACTTGCTTTGCAAATCTGACCACCACGCAAATGTCTTTTCATTTTCTGGGTTAATATATAACCTATGACACTCACAAATAACGTGGCTTTTTAATGGTACAACAATTTTCAAAATCGGTGTAGTACATCCAGAGATTACCCCCTACAACGTCAGAAACTCATAAATTTACAAACTTTACCTCTTTATAATATTAGCATAGATAATTTTTTTTATTTCGAAATGACTACGCTATTGACCCAGCAAGGTCTTAACAGCTTCACCGGACGAACAGATTCACCGGACTATCATAGATAAACTATTAGTGTATCCGTACAAAGATTGCAAAGGACAAAACAGTTTGGTACCATTTTCTCCTGTATTCGTCAAACGACTTTCTTTTTTTATTTTTTAATTGTAACTACTTATGGTACGGTATAGAAAATTTGGGTTACGCTTTAAACGTAAGGTAGGTATGTATCAGTGTGAATGTCTAAGTATGTATAAGCGTCTGTCTAGGTCTTGTAATACATCAAAATTAATAAATGTATAGTAAGGTATTTATACTACGGGACTTCGTATTGTATATAGTTTATACGCATTCTCATATACCTATATTAAATTCAATATACATAAGCCAAAGAAGTTCCACTTCCTCTGCGTATACACACTAACACGCACTGTTTATTTTTATTTAGTGTAATCGAAAAAAAAAAAAAAAAAAGTAAGTTCTTTCGTTCCATTCCGCTGAGGAGACATATTTCACGCGCGTTACGTCTTTAATCTTCTTTCTTCTTCTATACATATAATAAGAATGTAAATCTAGCGATTCTGTACTTTTTTAATTTATGTGAAAAAAAAAATTGTTGCAGGTGAAAGTTGTAGTCCGGTGAAGCTGTAAAGACCTTACTAGGTCAATAGCGTAGTCAGTTCGAGAAAAAAAAAATGCAGGTGAAAGAAATAATAAAATACATTACAATGATTTTTAGAAATGTTTGTCTGTCTGTTTGTTTTAACACGCACCACTACTAAAATACTGCGTTCATGATAAAACTTCTTTAAGAAAATCACAATATCTTCGAGTTACATTTAGTCTTGGTTTCATTAAAATCGGTTAACTCTATCAAAAAATATTGTAATTTTAATGACGACGCGAGATAAAAGTAAATGAACTTAATACATTCGTATTCACTTTAGTAATCACTATTTTTACATAAAGTTGCACGCGGACATAAAAATCAAAATCAAAAATACTATATTCAGTTTAGGCCTTAATAAGGCGCTTATGAACGTCAAAAGCTATCACCGATTCGGAAAACAACCCAGACGTCGAGAAGAACCAGCAAAAAACTCGATTGGGTACATTTTTTTTCTTTACATATATTTCCAATACATCATACAATAGCTTATAGTGGATGCACAGAGAGGAGTCATCATCATCGTCATAGTTGCGAGCACAGCTAGTCTACAATATTTGTACAATCATTCATACCCATAGAATTATGAAACCACTTACATTGCCTACTTGCATCTTCGTTACTCTATGTTCATACCCCTTATTATAGCCGAATATGGCCTTAGCGTCTAACTAAACACATATGCACGATTTTAATTTAATTAAGTTATGTATCAAATCTCCAAGATTGAGAGAGCCGAATTTGTAACACGGCGAACGCTTTTTGAAATGTGCAATTGTATGAAATCGTGCTTTTAGTGCCCACGGAATACTCTTGCATCATTCAACATCGTGCACTCGAATTTAACACCTACGCAAATAGCATACAATTCATAATAACGGTCGAGTGTTTAGAATAAAAATTTTGCAAACCTATTGAAATATGTCTTTTACGTTGTTGTCATTAATATTTTTTGCCGTTTGAATAGAAAATCTTATTTCGTACATTTTACTAAGTCTCGAAAACTCTTGTAAAAATAAGTAATTTCGTGTTAAAGAAGTTTTTATTAACTAACAATAAGGGCTGATTTAAGTATTAGGTAAGCACTAAAGGGAGAGCAGAGGACTCTTTGATTTGCTTATTTTTGATGACTTGGGGGATGGGGAGTTTGAATGGTATTTACATCAGCAATATTTATTACTTACTTTTTCGAATTTTCTGGATTAAAGGGGGGGGGAGGGTAAGAGCTTTGCTTAAATATGCTAACAAGGGGGAGGGATTCATTCTGCTTACGTAATCCTTGGACGGCCTCTAATGTAAGTTTACTTCACTAATATTAATTTCGAGTAGTAAGGTGAAATATAAATAACGTATAATTATATTATATCTTTTGTAATATATCTTTACATCTATCCATCTATAATTAGATAGAGGGAAAAGAGTTAAGTACATTTTACTCCTCCGTTTCTCAACCGATTTTCTTTAATCTTAGTTTTCTAAGTACATATTGACAAGGTTTAACTGTTACCAGAAATGAAAATTGGAAAAGTTTATTTTTTCATTAATAATAAGACTTAAAAAATTAACCAATCACGGTTATGTTAGACAGCTTAATCGATTTTGATGTAATTTTTTTGTAAATCTACCGGTCATCTGATTGAATCTTACTTGACCCGCTAGTTGGCGCTGTCGTCGAGGCCTATAATTATTATTTTTATTTTCGGACAAATTTTCTTTTTGGTTTTGAGATGTCACATAAAATAAATCTCCCAGTACATGAAAGGTCAAAGTACAACAGAAATGATTTTTTCGGAACATAAAGTAACCGATGGTCGGTATACAAGAGCGAAGCGCGCCGAAATAAGACAAATGGCCTGAGTCAGCGGTATATGTAATGATATTCCACCTAGTATTAGAACGCCAAATAGTCAAACAAAAAGTATAACTCAATTGCCGGACTTATAAACAACATAATATACTAAAAAATAAAATAAAAGATAAACAGAACTAACCATTAATAATGGAATAGCTGAACTAACAAAGATTTCATTATTACGAACAAAATATTATCATCATCGCCTATGCATTAACTTATACGACACTAGTGAGCCCGGCGGACGAAGTCCCGCCTTGATAATATAAAAACTTTGATAAACTACATAACTAAACCTTCCTCAGGATTCACTTCGTCTACTTGTGAAAACGGCGTGAAAATCCGTTCAGCAGTTTTGTGCTTATCGTGAACAGACATACAGACAGACAGACGTTGCAGAGGACTTTGTTTTATATTATTTAATTATTTATTTTTTTGTCTCTAATGGAATAGACATCTTATAAAAATAATAAATATACATATATAATATATATGAATATTATGCAACACGCTTATTAATTTTATAGTTTTCACAATTCGATATTTTTACCAAATAGATCCTCGATAAAACACAAAAAATATTACGTAAAAAACTACATTACACTAACAAGAGACTATTTAATAATTAATCCTAAACATATTTAAATACTAACTGGTTCCAGCGACTTTGTTTTTATAAGAATATCTCTTAGTTTCACCTGACTTGTGCGTTTTGATTTCTAATTCTACTGGTAAAAGTCTCATGCAAAATAGTTCAGTTATTTTTTAATTTAGCCCAAACAAACAACAGTCAAGTTTATTTATACGTGTAAATAAACACAACATAACCCGCCAACGTTTCCATTAGCCCAATTTACATACATTTATGTTACGATACATTTAATTGCACTACACAAAACCACATCGCAGACCGTTTATTTTTTTTACATAAATGCAATACTACACGCTACACACGACCGAATGACGTAACTCAAGAAATATTAAATTCTCGATACAACGACACGTTTATTATTCACCACAGGCATTTCCCGTTCGTAAAACGACCCGAACTGTTGCCCGTTTGTTTTCGATTACATAAAATGGATATATGAGAAAGCCGAACACGTTATAGAGAACATAATAAACCTGGAAATCTGCTGTTAAAAGTTACGCAAGCCTCCGAGGACATGACTGTGTTCAATTGTTTACTAATGTAACGAAGACGCATGTAGGTGTTAAATAACCAAAGGACAAAGCTTTTTTAGTACTATTTAAAATTTGAAACACTACGTCTGTAACACATACAACTTTCCAAACGAGATTTTCTAAATTATTTGAACTCGACTGCACACGGTTTCCAATGTTGGTGCAATTTGAGTGCATGTCGTGCTTGATTATTATCTGTTGGTCCAGTTTTCCCCTTAGGAATTATAAGAGACAATACAATTAATCGTTTAATAAAAAAAAACTGAAAATTTTGATTTTTCGCATTTTCACCAAAAAATGTATTAACTTTGCCAAAAGAATACTTAATACGTTCAAAATAAAATAATAGTTGTAATTGTTGTTCTCTCTTTGAATTAAACATGTGAAAAACCTGCTTTTCGGAGATTTTTAATTAGGTAAAGTAAAATGAAAATAAGTCCATGTTTTATTAAAAATTATTCTATTTTTTAGTTTAATTTATTTTTAAAAGCCTTGATTCAGATCTATGTCATTATATTGAAAAAAAAGGTAGTTCTTTTTTATGACTCTACGACTTAATCCAGTGTTATGTTAATTATCGTAGTGCATATAGCAATCACACAATTTGCATCAAAATTATTTTATTAAAAGACTAAATTAACTATTATATTTACATGTTTTGTAAACGAATTTCTGTTACAATAATGGATAATTTTCTACAACGACCAAATAGCAATATAATACACTACTTATCCCTACTTTTAGAATTGACTCAAATCGTTTCATTTATTTCTAAGATAAATTTAAGTCGAACGTGTAAACATGATCAAACTTTATACGCATTCTCCCATAAAAATGAATTTTTGAGTTACTCCTCTTTTTATTAAAGGTGCGATTATCTCTATATTTAAGCTTTAGTTTTTGCTTAAAACACAAAAACTACTAAGCCGATTTACACGATGTGGAATTGAGTAGGAAATAAGGAATATTTCACACGTTTTTATATTGATTTACTGTAATAAAACAGTAATTACTTTTTATATAATCTCAAACGAGTTTTAATCGCTTTTCTATCGTCCTCACACACTTCCGTCTGCCTCCTGATGCTTCATGCTGCTTCCTATTTTATCTCGTTACACACACACTTGGCCCATAACGTTATCTCTTTCATAACGTCATTCGCTTCTATACCAACAACAAAAAAACAAACCATAAATATGTTTTACTTACAATAGGCAAAGATCATCCTTTCATACATCCTAGATGATTTTTTTAAAATCGTAGGTGTTCTCTGTGGCCACGTTTCCGTATATATTGTCTTGAATTAAAACACATAGAATAAGTTATGATGTTAACAGTAAATTAAGTCGACACAAAATTATTAATAGTATATTCTTCCTGCACCTTCCTGTACTGCAGTACATTTATTTAGAATATAAATTACTGGTACAGTTATGCAGTAACTCATAACTCATTTTTGGATTACATCATAGTAGCCGTTTTTGCGTGACACAGCAAAATATAAATTTCTTAATTGTATTTTATCACCATAATTAAGTATATATTAGTCCTCGATGACATACAATTTCGCACGACTGTTTATATAATTAATATTGTGTCCAAGAAGCACCTGCAAATATATATTTAGATATGTAATAAACCCCGTAAAATATTTGTTTTTTTACAAAGTCTTTCTTACTTTATTAAAAACATTGTTTGATATTTATAGTGAAAATAAGGCCAAAGCTACAGCACAGCTAGTTTTATCTATACTTAATATTATGAAGAGATAAAAAGTTTGTGAGTTTGTGGGCGGAGCACCAATAAAGAATGTTTAAAAATCGGGTTTTTTTTTCTCTTGAGAGCTTCCGCTGTGTGTTAGCGTTAGCCCAAAGTAACTATGACACGCGGATTAAGTCGCGGGCAGAGGCTAGTTATAAACAGAGAAGAAGGAGAGGCTGCCCACCTTCGACATGATGGTCAAATATTATTGCCAATGACCTCGAGAATGCCCAGTAGTAAAAATCGACAACATAAGGTAGATTAGCTTGACGCAAAAATGTGAAGAGTCCCGACCCCAAAAAGTGGGAAAAGGAAGGGACAGAGAAGAAGAAGAATAAGGTTACTGTATTGTACTTCAAAAAATTAATAGTGCGGAGTCCATCTCGTTTTTTATAGCTAATAATTACGGCCACGGAGTAGTCTATTATCTTCTAAAATATTTTCAAGGAACGGTTATAAATCTTATCGATCTTAGTCATTTTAAAGAAAATCGCACATTCTTAAATTGACATATGGATCGGGGTCAATACCACTGTTAATTAAATATAGTAATTTATTGTTATACTAGCGGTGCCCGCCACTCTGTCTACATGGAAACTTATGTAAAAAGTAGTAATAAATAAAATCATTGAAATATAATTAAGTCTCTTTAGTTACCTATTTCTCTCTCTTAGTTAATTGCGTCATCATTAAAATTACAATAACTATTGGTAGCTTGAACAAAATTTAATGAAACAAAGAGCTAATGCTACTCTAGAATATTCTTTGTGGTTTTCTTAGTGACGTTTTAACGTGAACGCAGTACTTTAGCAGTGATGCGTGTACAAAAAAAAAACAGACATTTCTAAAAATGTTTGAAAACCATTTCACTACTTATTCCTAGACGCCTGCAACTTTTTTTTCAACAAAAGAATATAGTACAGACACATTAAATTTACATTTTTATTATATTATTTAGTAGTTAATGACGAGCTTTACTGTTATCATTAAAAATATATTATTACTAGATGGCCGCGCAGGCGTTGTCCTGCCTAGAGAATAAAATCAAAAAATCTAAAATTCAACCGTAGCGCCTCCTGCCGGGTCCGATTGTAAATCTAAACAATTCTCGGATCTACAGGAACATTTTTTTTTTCGAAATGACTACGCTATTTACCCAGCAAGGTCTAAACAGCTTCACCGGACTACTTCTACAGGAACACGCACACAAAATTTCATCAAAATCGGTCCAGCTGTTTAGGAGGAGTCCAGTGACATACAACGTACAGAAGAAATTTATATGTAAAAATACGATTGTTTATTTATTTCGATTATTCCTATCGTTTTATTTAAATTTAAGAATAAACTAACAAACAACATATTTTAGAATCTCTTTATTTTTGTGGTAAATTATTTATAAAATCAAAATAATGCTAATTTAACGGTCGTATCGTCATCTCTTTAATTCGTTGAATCATTAATTTGTTTTATTGGTTCAATGAATTCATTAAAGCTATTAATAAAATAAACAACAGTATTATATATCAGCTTGTAAGAGACCCCACTGCAAAGCCACAAGCCTCTTTTCGAAGAAATGTATGATGATAATTACCACGCCAGCCCACAACTTATGATTATTTAAAAATCTAAGAATTCTACAATTCTATATTTTTCCATATACAATAGTATTACAAAAACATTTCTCTTCTTCAAATTTCCTCACGATGTTTCTTTCACCGTCTGTCGATAGTGTTACCAATTTCAATCAGTAAATATAAGCGAATTCCAAAAAAAAATCGTTAACGTGCTAGGGATCGAACCTGTGAACATCGGATTGATATTCCACTGGTAAAACCACTATATAACAACGAAAATAGAAATGTGTGTCATTTTTCATCCAAATTACTAAGAAGTAATATACATTTAATCAAAATTGTAAGTGGATTAACTAACTGAAGTCTTAGAACAGATGTTCCAAGATTTTTGATGTAAAACATCTATAGGCGTGGGTAAACGTGATTATTGGCGTGGCGACGACGCGACGATGGGCATACCAAGCGATAATGCGTAATCTTTCTTGCCACTCTGAGCACGCATACCTAAATTGTAATTTGAGAATAGGAGATTCGTTCGTTTCAAAGAATTACGGTGTTTCACATCTGCCAGGCGTCCCGTGACGACTCAATTTTTTATCTCATAGATCACATTCAAAATGTAGGTGGTTCCGGTGGATACCCTGCAACTAAATTTCTATCATATTTCCAAAACTCGACGAAAAATGTGAAGATTAAATCTAATTATGAAATGTTGCAAGTCTCGACTCCTTGTACTGAATATGGAATATGCATATTCTCACAAGTAACAGTCGCTAATCTTCATAAAATCTTATCTGACTACATTGATAGGTAAAGTCAATATTTTAGTTTTTCACTATCGAAAGCAGATAAAATTTCATGAACCCACGGTTACGAATTATGAACTTTTTTATGAACTTTTTATGAACTTTTTATGAACTTCTTATGAACCATTTCTTCGTCACGCCAATGTAGACGCCCGTCGAGTCTTCCGTGATACCTTGGGGTCCACCTGGACGATTTTGGCAACAAGGGCCTTAGAATAATGACCTTGAACCTCAAGAGATTATACCACACGAACGAGATACTAATATAAATTCGAGAGGCAATGTATCTAGGAGATAACGCCTGTCAATCAGACCAAAATCTAAAATACCCAAGTATATTGATAATTTACAGATAGGAGATTATATTGATCATATGACTCAGTTGTAAATACTGTTATACAGTAAATATTGACTTGAAAAACTACTATTCAGCTCTATATTCTGTATTTTGAAATAATACCACGGAGCACGGATTCTGAGTTACCACAACAACTCCCTAGATTTTGTTTATTTTTTTATTGTTGGCACCATACAATGATATTCAAATAAACAAACAAATTAGACAAAAAATTGTGGAATACATGTGCAATAATGAAGAAAAGAACTCGAACAATTGGCAAACCCATTCAGACATAAGAGTAACGAACATGCGAGTAGTCATGTAAGTGTAAGCGATTTCATAATTCTATGCATTCAACCAATATGTGCAGTACAGCGTTGTGATAAGCTGACGTTCAGTCGGTTATAATTTATAATAGAAAAATTAAAGACCAAACCTAATAAGTACAAACAAGTAACACAGACATCAAGACGACCACCATCTTGTTTAGTTAATTGAAGCGATCGTAAGAAACTTGTTATATCATTATCTACTGCACAATGGCAATAATAATGTATTTCAAGGTTAGTTGCCGAAAAAAAAAAATGTATTATTGGATACTAGCCTCTGCACACGACTTCGTTCGCGTGGAATAGATACACTAACACTAACACGAAGCAGTTTTCAAAAAGGAAAACATCCCGACTTTAAAACATTTTGCATCTGTGCTCCGCTCTTATTGGTCTTAGCGTGATGCCTATAACCATTTTCGATGAATGAGCTACATAACAGTGAAAGAATTATTCAAATCGGACCGGTAGTTCCTGAGATTACCCCCTACAACGTCACAAACTCACAAACTTAAGCTTTTTATAATATTAGTATAGATATGGCAGAAAACGCGTCAAATGCGATTCGTCTCGTACATTATAAAAATATTTTGTGTGGTAGTTTATTTGAATAACGATAAAATATAACAAGACGTACAAAATCATATAATCAGATGCGCCAAATGGAAAAATTCGCAACGCTAATTTACTGTGAAGGTTTCTACTGTTTACAAACAGCTTATTTGAGCAGAGCAAGGGCATTTATCTTGTCATATCTTATCAGTGATAATATAAATTGACATAGGACGTCGCGACAGAATCGGAACATTGTTATCTTATGTGTTTTTTATATCTAGTTACATTTTTAAGACTTTCTAATACAATGTCTTGTATTTTAATTATTTATGTATAGTTATTGATCACTAGCCTCTGCCCGCGACTTCGTTCGCGTTCTCAATAGAAAAAAACATCCCGATTTTGAAACATTTTTCATCTGTGCTCCCCTCCTATTGGTCTTAGCGTGATGATATATAGCATATAACCATTCTCGATGAATGAGCTACATAACACTGAAAGAATTATTCAAATCGGACCAGTAGTTCCTGAGATTACCCCCTACAACGTCACAAGCTCACAAACTTTACCTCTTTACAATATTAGCACAGAAGTATATATAAACAAAAAGAATTGGCTGTCTGTAAAGTCGGTTTACGTACAATAATTTTACGAGAAAACGTCATAAGAATGATACGAAAGCATTGATGCAAAATTGCATACTTTTATGAATTGAACTGAATTAATATATATATTATAGACAAGTGTGTCATAAGCGGAACGCTTAGGCCAATTGCGTCACTATCGCTTACTCCACGCTCTCACTTACTCGCTCGGCTCAGGCGGAACGTGAAAATGAGTCATACTTTTTTGTGCGTGCAACCGACGTTCATCGATTTACTAGACGTTATAACGGAAAAAAAATGGACTTAAGAAAAATGCACCAAAATGTAAATAAAACGGAAAGTAAGCTAAAAATACAACCATACAATAATCCATAATTATTAAAAAGAACGCCTAATAAAAAAATCTGGATAATGGATCCTCTAGACCACGATATTTTCAAGGATCGATTCCACAGCCACGATTCGAATCGATTTTATTTCGAATAGCGTAACAAACATTTTAAAAAATACTGCAAAGTTTAGAACCTCATTTCTTTGGACGTCGTTTAGAGATTTAAAAAACCACGTCATATAGAGTACTTTTACTTATAACTTTTAATAATATACTGTTTTATATAGTAGAAAGTATAACTGCTCGAAATAATGTATAATACTTGAATACCAAAACATGTGACAACCCTGTTCATAGACCTCAACTGGTAAATACAAAAAAATATATATCTCGCATCTGATTGTTTCAGTCGGTAATTTTATTTACAGCTATTTCACACGACTTCGTTTGTATGTTTTTCGGTAAAATATATATAAAGGATAAAAATAAGTCGATGTCTACTTCCAGAACTTGTGTCACATATATGTCTAACTTTGGTTCAGAGGTAACACACAGACAGACAAAGTTACTTTTATGTATGTTAATTTAGTGTGGATAGGTGTTAAATGATAGCGATGTATTTTTCAGTAAAGTATTAAACAAATTTTCAATGAACAACAAGCTCTTACATAAAAATCTCGAATTAGATTATAATCGACAACGCGATGATAAATTAATGGCGCCACCACACCAATAATTACTATAAACATATTGCTATATCTGTATTTATATGTAATATTATGATAAAGCAGTATTAGCGATAGCAAGTTCGGAGAAAACTTATATCTTATATAAACAATAATATTAGCACATACGCAGAATAAGATAATAATAAATAAATTGTTTTTAATCATTTTCACGTCTTTATATTTCGTTCATATATTATTTTGCCAACTTTCAGCTACTATAAGAACATTGAATCGAGTTCAATAAGCACTACTTTAATTGTGATACGTTAAAAACTGCTTATAGTTAGATATAAAGTTATATGATTTATATTAATGTAAAACTTTAGGACTACAACCCTTTCTGTATTTTATTTGTTTTTGTAAATTGTGTGTTGTTGTAATTATGTACAATTCAAATTTTAATTGTTTCTTTTTTTTCGAACTGACTACGCTATTGACCTACCAACAACAAACATCTACATTGTTTCTTCTTGCTGTGCTTTCTTCATACAGTAACCTACCCTGTACGTCTAGTGTCTCCCCTGTATTGCGTATTTCCCCTGGTATCTTATAAAACACGAATATATAAATTGACTAAACCACCTTTGCAGGTATGTTATTTGTATAAGTTAGCTTTTTCAATAGAAATATTATATACTTAGATTAAAACTAACATTTATGTCGTGTCGCCAGTAGAGAAGCCAGTACGTCTTATAATGACGAACGAATAACTACTAGACAAATCCTTCGAAATTTCCTATTCATGGTACTATACGTCGACATTCCTCAGCGCATAATAACTATAATAGACCTTCACCGCATGCCCGCGCCTCAAATGCCAAGCCTTGAAAACCTTGAGGCAGACCGTTATTGGGATGAGTCAGAAAAACGAAATATTTATGTAGTTTGATTTTGTTTACCTACTATAAATATTTGGTATGAAAACAGAGATTTCAGCTTTAATTTCTCATACATAAAGAGGTTAATGTACATAAAATAATTATCTACATGTCCTCATATCTAAATATTTCCAAATTCCAATATGTATTTTATTAACATTTGCCTCAAAGCTGAATAAATATAACGCAGAAAAAACTAACTTCTCTTTCAGTCAAATTGGAAATGGTTTATAATACTTTAATAAGCTGCTAGTTATAACCGGTCCCATAGCAGTTATAAATCTCGTTATATAGTAGAGAATACGAATTTAATCTTCATTTGAAAACGTCTAACTTTGTAACACGTTGAATCTAATCTTACCAAATTTTCTACGGATATAACACGTTTGTTTACTTAAAGGGTCCATGAGTCAATGTTTATTTAAGCACCGCGCCGAGATATATAATAACCTTCTTTATTCTCTTTTTGATTTTATAAGTGGTGAGGCAAAGATATTATTTATTGATAATCAGCCTAGTGTGGCACCAGTATTTTGTAATATCCGATCATTATACAAGTTCAACTTTTATGAGATTACTTTTGTTTTATGTGAAAAAGAAAGAAAATTTATTCAATGTAAAACATACTGACAATATTAAAGATACATAAGTTGATAGTAATAATACAATTTGACATTGAACATTGCCGAAATAGTTAGGCTATACGACGCAGAAGAGCATTTAATAGGGTAAATTTTCAATACGCTGGTTTTAATAACAATACCCTTGCATAGAATAAAATAACTTCTCCAAAGGCGAAGCGTCTAATACATACTTCTATATCTAGAACAAAATAAAAGCGTTACATCCAAAATGTTATAGACATTGCGTTCAGTGGTATATTGTAAAAACGAAAACACATCAACCAGTCTATTGTCATGTTCACTTATCATCTCAAATCATGAACCTATATTTATATGGAACACCGAACAAAAAAACCGTACAGAAACTGATTATTAATTCTATGATATTAACAGAGTCTGCTTACTGTGTTGTAATAACATATAACCCTTTGTTCTTTGTAATACCTCTAATACCAAACCGTACGACATTTTAACAATGTCAATGATATTATAATATCTACTTCCGGGCAATACCACAGACCTAATTATAAATTATGTATAATATCAATACCGGATGCAACTTCGTTAGCATTAAATCGCAATATGAATTAATAAGAACAAAGTAAAACTTTACACCATATAGTAACGAGTTATTGTAAAATGAAAAATGTAAAAAAATCCGTGACAAATCACTGATGTATGGGAACTTTCGTAATGATAGTTCACATAACGTCGCAAACTATGAATCTCATAGACTAAAAGTAATCAAAGTAAGCACATACTAGTATATAAATAAAGAGATACCTATTTTTAAAACATTAATAAATAAAAATATTCGCGTCGTGGCTTTATATTAAAGTCACTGATCATATAAAATAAATTATAAGATACAACAACAGTATATATAAGTAAAAAATGCGAGAAAAATCAAGAAATTTAAATTTTAAAAGCAAACTTTTTTGTATGTAATTTGATTATCTTACAATCTCGTAACCACACTGTTTCCCATACGTCCCAAAGGCTACAAAATTCTTAAATTTTTATGTAAGAGACAACACAGAATTAGGTTGTAAAAAATATAAGACAATTAGTTGTGTACTGAGAAATTAAATCAAACCGTAATATAATACAAAACACAACACGTAATTGCGTTTTGAAAAACTTATATTTACAATTTGAATATGTTAACGGAATAACAGTAAGCATATTACGAAAAGAAACTTACAATAATCGTAACTAAATTTATTCCTTTTCTTTGTATATTTTAATCACTGCACAAAAATATTCACAGAAAAGAGAAATTGTAAATAAACTTTTTAATTCCCGCAATAGTCTTATTTGTAAGAAGATATTATGAAATGCGCGCGCAACGACGCGTATACTCCAAACGCGCGCTCTCGAAGAACTGAATCGCGCCGCTCCAAGAGAGAATGCTCGTGTTTTAAAATTAAAACCGCAAAAAAATCCATTCGCTCTGCTGTCACAATAACATTAAACATTATCGTGCCTACACAGTGATTGTAAAATATCGATTAATAAACTCTTATTGCGTCTATCACAATAAACCCGCATTGGGTGTTGTAATACAAAAGGGTTTTTGACCTTTAACGCGGCCTAACGAACCACAGAGTACCTTATATAAATTTAAAGCGGATCTCGACAAGATTCCAGCTTTACCACCAATAATGTTCGATATTCAAAATAATATGCACCTAACTTTTTTTTCTAAAACCGGCACTGGCACTGCTGTCATTTGTTTATTGCTTTTTCCGAAAAACTAGTGGGCGCCCAGTGGTCGACATTCGACCATAGTTAATTGATTTTTTAAAGTTTGAACTTTATTAGAGTTCTTTTGTCAAAGGGTATACTTCTATAATCAAAGGTTTTCATCATAGCTGTTATTTGCCATTTTCCATGATTTTTATTATATAATCATTAAAAAAAATCTATGTGTAAATGAAAATGAAAATTAATTATAAATTGGAAACAAAAACCACGTGGTGAACATCAAATTTTAAGCAAACATAACTTTACGAAAATAAAGAAATTTATTGCAACTCATGACACAATTTTCAATTAATTTTACACGACACCATGGGGTGGTATTTCTGGGTGATATTGAATTAGATGTAGTCTGTTCATTATGAGAAATAGTGATATGGCCAGTATCATCGTTTGGAAAAGCAATGGATGCACAATATAATCAAATGGTGAACCCAAGACAAAGACGCTTATAATACTACCATTAGCTTTTGAAAATAAATTCTTTTTTGTTGATACATGAGGTTGAATGGCAACATTGTAACCGCGGAGTTCTAAGTCATGGATTACTTTTATGAACAACATTGTTATTTTGATTATAGAAAGTATTATTTGGCTCATTTTTTTTTATTAAATCATCATTTAAAGTGAGTTTACCATAAAAAATAATAAACATTACAATAATAGTTATATTTTTTTAATATCATTGTTGAATGTAGGATGAAAAATGGTAATTGAAACGTAAGAGTTAAAAAATACATACAGTCGAGCATAGCAACCTCCTTCTCAACCTCTTTTGAACTCCGTAATTATTGACAGCAGTCAAAATGTCTTTTTTGTTTACATGTGTGTATATGTAGTGTAAAATTCAAGCAGTAGTGTGAGTAATGCATATTTTAATAAATTTAATGTGCTTCTAATGCGTTTTATATAAAATAAACAGTTTTCTGCACTTCTCCGCCATATAAACTTTAACTATGCCAAATTTCAAGTTCACCCATTCAGGGAAAATAGGTTAAAAAGGGTACATTTTTTTTGCTTCACGTATTAATATATAGATATGGATTAAAAAATAACTACATAGTGTTGCTGTCAATACTCAAAACTATCTACATTATATTTATCCATAGAAATTTTTGCCGGTTCTTGACCTGTCATCTACTTGTTTTTATGATATGTTTTTAGTTATTGAATATTGACGTTAGATCGCTTTAATCTTGCGTAAAACAGGTAAACTATTTCACTAGTGGAAGTATATAGATCATAAATAAGAAAAATGAGCCATCACGGGACGCCTGGCAGATATGAAACACTGAAATTGTGCGAATCAAAGGAATCTCAAATTACACTATAGCTATGCAAACACAGTGCGGCAAAAGAGATTGAGCACGGTCGCTTGCGCATGGCATCGGGTCGCCACGTCTCACACACTAGCCACGCCAACAATCAGGTTTACCCGCGCCTATAGATGATTCACATCAAAAAGTAGGAACACGAATTTTAAATTTTATAACAATAATTCGGAATGTGTATTTCTGACGATAGAGCTACCATCTTGATAGAGAGATATTTAATTTAACCAGGTGCAATGTTAAATTTAAAAGACGCGTATCCTGTGAGATTAAAAAAAATCCAAGTATACATATACCACAGACAGTACGTCATACTACGAAAGTTAAAAATAGATGTAGTTACTTATATAACAACACAAGTACAATACTTTCACCGTGAAATCTGCGATTGGGCTGTCAATACCGATAGTTCAAGGCTTTCGCGAGTACTGTGAGAGGATACTTAGAAAGTATGGCCATGAAATTGCATTATATCAGCGAATTTTATTACGAAATTAGCTAAGTGTTGCCTGGTTCTCGAAGTTCACTAAAATATGAAATTCAGTAAATGTATCGAGTTTGTACGATACATGTGAATAGAATAATAAAATTTTTAGTTTCTTGGATGTTAATTAATATTTTACTGCAACACTGAATTATTGTTTTAAAAAGAAAAAAATGAAATATAAATGTAAAAAAATAGAAAATTTATGTCTGACTTTAAAAAGAGGTATGATTGTTTGGGCATATTTACTTAAAATTTCTAGTTTAATAATGTTTGATTTGAATTGTCAAAAAAGCCAACATATAAGTTAAAATACCTATATAATAATTAATATATAGCTTTTTTATCTTTAACCTTCCAAATTAACATATTTATTAAATTTTCGATAAACTATTAATAATTCAAACGAGTAAGTTTATGAATGGATGTGGATAGTTGATAATTACTTTTTCACGCAAAAACTACTTAACGAATTTTGACAACATTTTACGGTAATGCAGCGAAAATAATGTTTGAATTACAAAAAGTGCAAACCTAAATATCAGGTGATTTTAATACATCATCAGCATATAAGAGACACGCTGCAGGGCCATAGGCTTCTTCCCAAAGAAAGGTATGGGCGTAATCACCACGCCGGCCCACGACGTCTTAGCGATTTCAAATATCTAAGAAATCCACCACAGTTCTATCGTTCTCTCATATGTAGTAGTACTACAAGAACATTTCTCAGGTTCAGGTTTCCTCACGATGTTTTCATTCACCGTCAGTCCATACTGTTACCAATTTAAATTAGCAAATTTTTTTTGTTTTTATCGAAGCACGACATATTGTCTGCACTATACCTGATGAACTAACTAACTAACTATAAATGATGAAATTCTGAGATGCCACAAAAATTCCCAGGAAAGTTGTAACAAGAGAACCACCATCTTGTTATAACATTGATTCACAAGACGCTTAATATTGAAATGATCGCATGTCGCTTGTAATATTGTTAACAAGGCGACAATGGCAGTAATAATCAGAAAAAATGATAATCATAGTACAATCCAAAAACTTCGGCAACTACCGAGAGACAGATTATCTATCGCCGGTCGCCTCTGTCATGCCGGCCATAATGACGAAAGTCACCCGGTACTGTATATGCACAGGCTGATCCCAAAACGCGACGCGCAGAAGCGAGTCACTATGACAGGCTTTTTCGCCATATGCATGGTGGTTGCGACCCATTCGGGCTGTAAAACCCTACCACCCCGCTTTCGCCATTGCCTCGTTCGTTATTCAGCAAGGTGCACCACGTGCAGGTGAGGTTGGCTTGGGTGTCTTAAGTCTTAAGATGTTACTCGACACCCCTTACACCCCTACGCGAATTCCGAAAAATTCGTTGGTACATGCCGGGATTCGAACCTGTTAACATCGGGATGATATTCCAGCGGTCAAACCACTAGGTCACCATGACTAAAACAATCATGCCATCTGAGAAATATTTCGGTGTACTTTTAGTATTACGAACATAATATATGGTGACATCATTTATAAAGATACAAAGGCAAACGAAGTCACGGTCAGACATTAGTATCTCGTATATTTACTTTGTAGGTGGCAGAGCCACGCTGAAACATGATTTCAGCATGAATGAGTCGACTCGTCCGGGGTAGTACCATCCGAGCCATAAAAACACCGACATGAAGTAACAGTGCATTGTTACGTTTCGTTCGCCCTTCCTCCAAATACAGGTTAGCAACGCACTTGCGACCCCCCTGATGTTGTTAATGTCTATGGACAGCGATGATCACTTAACATCAGATGAGCCGCCTGTTCGTTTGCCTCCTATGATATAAAAAAAATCTTACAAAAACAGAAGATGAATTATCAATAAAACTAAAAAAACAGCTGTAAAAACACGGTTTTTTAAATTATGCCAATAAATGACTTCAACATTGATAAAATAATATTTTTGTAGATTTTAGGAAGGATAATCTCAAATATTATACAACTATTGACATTTACAAGATCAAGACATAGCAACGACGCCCTTTTTTGTTTTATTCATAGCAACCAGTCTTCTAGTAGATTATTACTGCCATTATCGAATAGATAATATAGCATATAGAGCCAAATAACACAAGGCTAGGAATAGAATATAAAATCCACTACATGACATTCCAAGATCCCGCCAAAAACTACAACGACACCTTAAATTCAAAAAACGGCATAGGCCGCAGATAGCACCGAAACATACACAGATGTTTAAAAAAATCTACATATATAAAAATCCAGTGTCATGATGTTTGTCCACGATAAACTCCGAAACTACTCAGCCGATCTTCTTGAAAGTTGGCATTTACGTATTACTTGGTCTAAGTTGAGAGTTCGATTCAATATTTTTTAATTACAAATTAAACGATTGTCAATGTTGATTGTTGTTCTTAATTGTACGTTTCATCTATGTCGAACAGATGGCGCTTTAAATCAGTTCGTTGAAAGAAAATTGTAGGTTTAACTGTTATAAAAATCTCATAGAGGACGCCATGTTTTAATTTTCAATTTATATATCAATAACTGAGCCACAGAAACGCGTGATTGAGTCAACCAATAAAATGTGTTTTTGGAGGGATCTTAGGATCTCATGTAGTAAGCTTTAAATTTTATTCATAATCACTGTGTTATTTGGCTCTATATTTTTTAATATTCATGGTATTTTACGTTATGCGGTTTGGTTATTGTGCACATGTGAAGTGAATCGGAAACTATACCATGGAGCATGATTCTCACTTACCAAAGAAACTCTCTGGAAAGTTCTAGCAAGACGGCCACCAACTAGTTCATTGAAATGATCGCAATAGATTTATAATATCGTTAGCTATCTACTCGACAATGGCAGTAATGATCTACTAGGAGATTGGTTGCCTAAAATAAATAAAAAATGTAAAAAATAGTACAATATAAAAACATATACTCGGAGTTTTTGGCGGGATTTCAGTCTGTCATGTAGTGGATTTTATATTTTATTCATAATCTTGTGTTACTTGACTTTATATTGTGTAAAGTTGATGGTGTTTTACGTAATATAGTTAGTTTTTTGTGCATAAATGAAGTGAATGGAAAATAATACCATGGAACATGAAATTTTGAGATGCCACAAAAATTCCCAGGAAAGTTGTAACAAGAGAACCACCATCTTGTTATAACATTGATTCACAAGACGTTTAATATTGAAATGATCGCATGTCGCTTGTAATATTGTTAACTACGCGACAATGGCAGTAATAATCAGAAAAATTGATTGCCAAAAATAATGTTAAAAAAAACATATACTAGCTAAATATTTTCCGCCTTTAATCTTTGGAATAAAAATAATATCACCCATTTCTTGATAAATTTTACACAATTTACCTGGCAGCACAATCAATTTAACATAGCCCTACTATTAGACTGCGACCTCGGTCGTCATTAAATACTTACGTACTACAATTAATTGTATGTAATCAATACAATTCTACTAATGGAATAGTTAAAAGTACTTAATTGCTTTTAAGATACATACCACAAAGATATTGGCCTAATTCTTAAATTAATGTAATAGCAATCAAGATATTTGAACATATCATAATTATTAATGTGAAAATATATAGTTTCACCTCTTTCGTGACGTATATCAGACAGACGATGTTGTGGCGAGTTCAATTATAATAAATCTCGTGAATTATGTACTCACCTACGTTACAGTATACATGTGAGAGGCAGTGCAGAAACTACCTATAAATGCTCAATACACTCAAGCAAACATGCGCATCGACGAGAGCGCAAATTATTTCAAATTTAAATACTCGTACAATTAGGTGAGGAAATTAGACTGTATATATTCGTATAGATATAAAAGAAAATTCATCACATAAAAGAAAAACGTTATGCCTTCTTCACATGACTTTTTCTACCTTTGTAATTTTTGTTACCTGTACATTTGTCTTCGTTTAATTTATTGTTTTTGGAAAAATACTACATTTAAGACAAAGTTCTCAGCTACGTCTGTCTATCTGTTTGTTCGCTTCGCGATAAACTCAAAAACTATTGAACGGATTTTCATGCGGTTTTCAATAGTAAATAAAGTGATTCATGAGGATGGTTTAAGTATATGTATAATTTTGCAAGTTTTTTTTTATCCGCGAGGGATAATTTCCGCCGGGCCCACTAGTATTTTAATAAAAAAAATTAAACTATCACGAGACGCCCGGTAGATGTGAAACATCGAAATTATTTTGTATAAGTTTTATGCATAAAAGAACAGATTTCCGACAGGAATCGGCTATGGCATAATGAAAAGACAAAGCATTATAAATTTGTTCCATAAAATAATGTCTTTTTATTTATTTTATTGCATAAATATTAACATTTATTGAATACAAAATACAAAAAATCAATTGTTGGCGGCAGTGTGTTGGCGGCATTTATCAAAAGACGCTAGGTTGTCGTAGAACGAATGGCCTACAAAATAGTTTGAATCATATGTTAATACAGATAAGGTTGCAAATATTTATGAGTATTTCGTTAATAGTGTAATGTTCGTGTTTTGCGTCGCCACGCCAACAATCAGGGTTACCCTCCACCTATAGATGTTTCATATCAAAACTATGAACACGCTGAGTTAATTACATAGATCACAGATAACCCGACCGCAAGGCGTTCCTTATGATATAAAGGTTATACGGAGCTTGTTTTATTGCACAACCATTTGTCACTGCATTAATACGTTGTTAATCTGAAATTACGTCTTTTTTATTTAACACCTAAATATTTGAAGTTTGCGGCCTGCTACACCATGAGTAAAAAGATTTTTTTTTGGGCCGTTTAAAAAAGGTTGAGTACCACTGGTCTAAATATACGGGTCTACATACAGATTGATATAATGAACTTATTTACAAAAATATTCTTGTTCGAACTGACTAATGCTGTTGGCTTGAAGGTCTTTCACAGCTTTACCGGCCTTTGTCGCGGATGCGGAAGGCATTCCTCAAAGATATCAATTAACGTTAAGGTGCCAAAATGACCAGACCTCCACTGTTACCTTGTATGCAATTTCGCGAATACAATATAACTGAAATTCAGCTAACTAATCAATATAAATAAATAAAATTGAAATGTCTGTCTGTAATGTCAAAAGATAGGCTTTTACTAATTACTGTATATGTGGTAATTATAACAGAAAACGAAATTTTAAAAATGTTGTCTGTCTGTCTGTTAGTCCTGGATAATCATCAAAACCGTTGATGTGATTTTGACGGGAATTACATTAACAGATAGCTAGTGTTATAAGGCGTTACTTAAGGTACTTTTATTTAAAAACAATATTAGGGTTACACGCAAATATAATAAATTGGTGAACCCGGCGGACATTATCCCGCCCTGAAAGAAAAAAATTACAAAGTATATACCCATACCTTCCTCATGAACCACTTTATCTACTGGTGAAAACCACATGAAAATCCGTTCAGTAGTCTTTGATGCTATCGCAAATAGACAGATAGATGTGGCAGAGGAGTTTTATACTATCTATATATACAATAATAATACCTTTAAACGAGTAATTCTTGTATATTTTTATATTGTTATATATTTAGTCAGGCCCCTTGGAATCTGCTTCAACGATTTCCGTGAAACTTAGATAAACCGATCTAGCTAGATTTCATTCATAGAAAACTTATTGTTTCCGAGTTTTCAGGCAATGAAAAAATATAGCTAGAATACAAAAGTAAAATTTCTTAGCAGCTGTCAAAACAATAATAGCTCAAATGGATATCGGTTGCTTCGTGAATCTGTCTAACACCAGTCGAATTCGAGCGACAGCAAAAGAGATTATTTAATGATGAAAAATGCTAATTTTTTTAAGGCAATCCAAACAGTTTATTTTAATTTAGAAATGATTTTTTAACGAACCGAGCTAGACTCAGGTAGGCAGGTACTGTAATGTTTAAAAAAACAGTATCCGGTACAGCGCGGGTGTAATTTTTGATCTAATCTTTTTTTTACCTATTTCCACCCAAAATGACACAAAGATTAGTTATACATATGAATGTATTAAGCAAATATGTGTATGTATATAGGTGTATATAATCGTATAATGGTAGGGCTTTTTCTGTGTCCGCCTGGTTATCTACCACCCTCGAGTCAAAAATCTGTTCCCAAACACTAGGTTTAGAGTGTTTATCATATCGGATTGTGGTCAAACGCTACCATAAAGTATCAAAAAAAAATCAGAGAATTTTTGTTGTCTAACAAAAATAAGTTCCCGCATAAAACCTATGTATTTATTATGTGGGTGCAGGTGCGAAGTGGAATGTTCTGTGTGTTTGTTCCCTAGCGAATTATAGCACCAGTGCATCGTGTAAACAGCTGTCTCGAAGGCTCCTTTGATCGAAATAATTTATCATACAGCTTATTATCTACCATATACTGATATTATAAAGAGGTAAAGTTTGTGAGGTTATGACGTTGAAGGGGGTAATCTCAGAAGCTACTGGTCCAATTTGAAAAATTCTTTCAGTGTTATATATATAGCTCATTAATTGAGGAAAGTTATAGGCTATATATCATCACGCTAAGACCAATAGGAGAGAAGGACCAATGAAAAATGTTTCAAAACCGAGATTTTATTCCTCTCGAGAGCTTCCGCTGCGTGTGAGCTAACACGCAGTAAAGTAACAATTACTACTCGGACGAAGTCGTGGGTAGGGGCTAAACTCGCATATAATAATAATATATCTATTTTTTATTTTAATACTTTATAGTTTTCATTAATTTGGGTACGGGGGTCTGACGTGTTAGTCCGTTTTGGAAAAGGAGTGTGAGACAGACACACATTTCTAAAAATGATTGTAATGTATTAATACTATTATTTTACTCATAAAAATCACAAAAATCTTTCAAAATCAAATATATATTCACAAAAATCTAAAAGTAAAGATATGAGAGGTTTACATCTTATTACACAGAAGATAACTACTCTAAAATTACACTATTATAAGCTGACTCGGGAAGAATATAGCAATTATTGTAGGCAAAGTAACAGAGCGCGACAGCATCCATCGCTATCTGGGTCATCGCGTGACACTTCACGTGACACATCCGCCGGCGGTGTGGCCACAAACAATGCGTTTGATGGATGATACCCGAGGCGAGGCCAATGCACTACATACTATAATAATTTTCCGCAACACCTCTCCCCGTCTCATTCATTCAACACACGTAATTACATATATATATATATATATATATACGTTGGCGTTAAATTACTCTGCGTTTTTTTTTTCATATAATAAAACAAAACATAATCTATACGCCAGATACTGGTAATGACTCATTCCGTTCCTTTTTTACGTGTTGTTTCGCCACGTGTTAGAATGAGACAGAAGACATAAGCATCCTTTATACCCTTAGTTACTAAAGTAGTCCAGGTGAACCCCCAGAAGTCCATGGGAGATTCAACGGAAGTCTACGTAAGAAAAATATGAAGGTTTACAATTTGTAAACAAGGTCCAAGAAAAATTGTCTGCTTTCGATAGTAATTAACTAATATGTTGGCTTGACTACCTATCAATGTAGGCAGATAATATTTTAAGCAGTTCAGCTTGTCGAGTTTTGGGAATATGGCAGAAATATCGATGGCGGTCCATCGGAACAAGCGTAATTTTGAAACTGGTCTATGGGAAATAAAGTCTGGGAACCTCTGCTTTAAACTTTATAGAAAATATTCTAAGTTATATTACTTCTAGATTATTACTGCCATTGTCAAGAAGGTTACATTACAAGTGTCTTGTGATCATTTCAATGTTCTAACAACAAAATCGTGGCTCTCTTTTTAGAACTTTCCAGGGAGTTTTATGTGGTATTACTTCCCACTTCACTTATGCACAATAATCGAACTATATCACGTAATATACCACTAATATTAAAAATTCAGAGTCAAATGAGACAAGATTATGAATAAAATATAAAATACACTAAGACTAAAATCCCGCCAAAACTGATAATCAATAAACGTGAATTTAACACTGTAATAACCGTAAAATCAAAAGTCAATAGTTACTTAACCCGACAACGACTATATACAATCGAAAATCGAAAGTAATAAAAAATAGACAATCGGATGAATTATTTATCAGAGGAAGTCCATAATCTTCACAAATTATACATAGCAACCTCTGTCTATCGATCTCTAAGTTTATAACCCCAAAACAAATGAACCGAATCACATGATCATTTTTTTTAAATGTGTTCTCTGGTCCAGTCTTATTATATGATGTAAAAAATAGAACAAATTATGAAGATAAAAATAAATTATGTCAACAGAAGAGATCTTTTGCAGTAATTTTGCAATTCACGCGACTGGAAGAGCCAGTACAATTACTTATATATTTTTAGGTTAGGTACGCTAAACTTTATTCTTCTTTGTGTTCTATACTTTATTTAATTATTTATATTAATTTAATGTTTGTTGTTACACTTTAGGAGGCACTAATAAATGTACTGCACTAATATCTCAACAAAAGCACAAATAAAACTCTCACAGAAAACCGACGTGAAATAACAGTGCTTGCATTGTTGTGTTTCGTTCGGTCAGTGAGACAGCCGGAGGCCCACTTCCCTTCCTCTTTCCTTCTTTCCCTTTCCTTCCCCTCCCCCTTCTCCCATATACAGGCTGGCAACGCACTTGCAACGACCCTGATGTCGCTAGTGTTTATGGACGGTGGTGATCACTAAACATCACGTGACCCACCAGTTTTTTTTTTTTATCGAAGAACGACATAGTGACTGCAATATGCCTTAGAAGCGAGTCACTATGACGGGCTTTTTCGCCATATGCATGGTGGTTGCGTCCCAGTCGGGCTGTAAAACCCTACCACCCCGCTTTCACCATTGCCTCGTTCGTTATTCAGCAGGGTGCACCACGTGCAGGTGAGGTTGGCTTGGGTGTCTCAAGTCTTAAGATGTTACTCGACACCCCTTACACCCACAGTTCGTTTTCCTCGTTTAATGTAAAAAAAATCAATTTTCGATTGTAAACATTCAATTTATAAAAGTTGCGCTGATTTAAAAAGGCATGTTTGAAGGCAAACTTACTAAACACACTGAAACACAACCAATTAATATATGGACTTTGGCATTCTAGTATATGTTTCCATACGCATAAAACATTGACAACTGTTCCGTAATAGTATATATTATAATAATATTTACGTAATGAATGAGTTATATAACATGTAAGCTTAATAAATCACAAGTGATGCAAACAATTTTAATTAATAAAAGTTTTGTTAATTTTTTACACGCGTTATATTATGATTTTTTTCGTTATAATAACAGCGTAAAGCGAACGGTCTCAGCTGCAAATTAGCGTAATTAATACTGAGCCAACTTCGCTCGAATTTTACGTAACCACTTTCCCTTACGGTTCGCAATACACGTTACCAGTTCCGCTGCACTTTTTACATGTGTCCGTAAATGCAGTTTGCGTTCGCTTTATATATTTTTATTTTTATTATAGAAAAAAATATATTGCCCATACATAGCAGAACTACCACTCGCACTTATGATGACGTCAACTAGGTTCGATCCCTCGGTAGGGAGCCCTTGAGTGCGTTGCTTGCGCGATACGATGACACACAAATACATCACTACTACAACACTACACGATCACCCCCACACACGTGCACGCCTACACGCTTACACATGAAAGTGGAAGGGTTTACTTTTTTTTTCCTTATCGAACTGAAAAACTCTCAATTTTCCGATAATAAATATATAGAGGGAGTTGTTGAGGCGTGAATGCTTCGTACACATATACGTTTCAACAACTCATACACAAATGAATAGTTATCTAGGTTAGCTGAGATAGGTCGCGATTTTGCATGCAACAGGCAACAGCCAAGCCGAGGTGTGCCGTGCACCCTTGAGCTGGCTGCCATAATGAAATCGGCTGAGTGCCTTAAGCGCTCGCCTTAGTAGTCCGGTGAAGCTGTTAAGACCTTGATGGGTCAATAGCGTAGACATTTCGAAAAAAAAAAGAAAATGATTACGTCCTACACAGTCGACGTAGACATCTTATCCATTGAGACACTCAAGGCACGAGCCCAGTGCCTCGGCTTGGTAGAAGTCTCAAAATACTAAACCTTCATTAACTCTGTGAACGGGGTGGGAACTATGCTAGGTGGTAAAGCTATTACTGGTTTCAGCATGGGTCGGCTCACCCGGGGTAGTACCCGACCCACAGAATACCGATGTGAAGTAACAGTGCTTGCATTGTTGCGTTTCGTTCGGTCAGCGAGAGCACCGGAGGCGAAATTCCCCCCTCTCTCTTCCCTCCCTCCCACTTTTCTCTTCGCACTCTCTTCTTCCCTACCAACACAGGCTGGCAACACACTTGCAACTCCACTGGTGTTTTTTTTCTCGAACTGACTACGCTGTTGACCTAGCAAGGTCTTAATAGCTTCACCGGACTACTCTACTGGTGTTGCAAGTGTCTATGGACGGTGGTGAGCACTTAACATTAGGTGACCCGTCTGTTCATTCGCTTCCTATCAAAATAAAAAAAAAACCTTTATTTTACTGAAAATTGTCTTTTAAATTTCAATATTAAAATAATTTAAATCGGGAACATAGTAGAATTTTCAAATATCTTCTAGCATTGAAGTAAACGTATTATACATACACACACACACACATATATATATATATATATATATATATATATATATATATATATATATA
>JACEII010000004.1:12223663-12259038 GCA_014332785.1 Antheraea mylitta | reverse complement strand
TATATATATATATATATATATATATATATATATATATATATATATATGTACGCACATACGCGTATGAATGAAAGGACTGCATATGTAAAATAGTAATTAAGTAGCTGTAGACTGTTATCTATATACCTGTATACTAACAATATAAAGAGGTAACTTAAATGTGAGTTTGTGACGTTGTAGGGGGCAATCTCACGCGGGACTTCTTCTCGCCCACCCCTTGTGGGAGCGTGCGGGGTGTCAGCGTCAGGGTGGCCCCTCTTGCTGAGGCTTCACTCGCCTCCCGCAACTACGGGAGGGTCTTCTGTTTCGGGGGGGAGCCGTCTTTAAACGGCCTGCCCCTGTGGGCGTCTTGTCCTCATTCCCTCTCTTTCTCTCACTGGTTGTCTCGCTCGGTTGCTGTCAGCTGTTGCGTTGAGGAGGCGTCAGCTGGCCTGCCGTTTCTTCTTTCTAGTGTCATTCTGCGACAGCTGCGATCGGACTCTTCGCGTATCAGTCGCATGTGGGCTCTTATTTTGTCCTCAAATTCGGCTTCAACTTTTTGGGCTTCTCCTCTATGTACGGACTTCATTTTTTCCTCCCGGGCGTCTAATAGGTTTTTGTAACCTTTCATCAGCTCATCGAGCCGGGCTTCTTCTTCAGGTAGGAGTTGGTACAGTTGTTTAGGGCCTTTCTTTTTCCTCCGGGTTCTTTTCGGGCCCCTTGTAGGAGGATCGTTGGCGGGCGCCATAAAGCTGGCCGCCGCCGATTCTTCAACTACCCGAGGGGTCGTGGTGGCTTGCGTGGGTCTCCCGGTGACTGTCCGGGTCACGGTGCCTGCGCGGAGATTTCTGTACTCGCGTTTGAAGACGGGGCATCTCTTTTTGTCATTTGCGGTGTGGGCGCCCCCGCAGTTGGCACAGGTCGCCGGCTCTTCTTTGGGGCGTTCACATTGGCGGGCGGCATGAGGTCCGCCGCACCGCACACAGGCGATGGGTCTGTGGCATTGTAGAGAGGAGTGCCGGAACTGCTGGCAGCGAAAACACTGCGCCAGCCGGCGAGCTCCTCTCCAGGCTTCAACATGAATTTCGGGCATGCTCATGAGTGTGGTGACTTTGTAGATGGCTGGAATCAGCCCTGGCGTTCTCGCGAGCACGGCGTAGTAGATACACCCGTTTCTACCGCACCGGCCGTTGATTTCCCTGGCGTAGTTAACCACGAATCCCTCTCTTCGGAGGGCCACGGCGATATCTTGCGGGCTTATACCTCGGGGCAGGCCGCGTATCGCGACCTTGAGGCCTTGCTGAGTGTGGGGCGTGTAGGTGTACCAACTCGCCCCCTCAAGCTTCTCGACGAATTTTAGAGTGATAAGGTGCTCCTCGACGTCCCCCGGGATGAAGCGCACTCCGTTCCCATAGGCGCGAACGTTGGGTCCGTGCCCCAACTGTTCCGCCAGTTGTGGGAGAAGCCGAACCCAGTCGTGGGTGCTCTCGACCACAATAAGCGGGTAGCGCGGGCCTTTCGCGTCGGGCGATGCAGGCGTTTGCGTTTCGTCCGCGACGGCAGCACTGTCGCACGGAGGCTGCGAATTAGGGTTCCGCGGGCTGTTTACCGACGTAATACGCGGATCGCGCGCAAGAGGCGCTGCGATCGACGCGTAAGTAGGCTGCTCGCGGGCAACCTTTCGCGACGGAGCGGAGGCGGGTGCGGGTGCGCGCACCGGCGTCGCTGGGTCGGGGTCTGCGCGAGGTTGAGGTGTCTGCGCAGGTGGCGTAGTACAGGCTCTCTTCTTCGGCGGGGCTTCAGCTGATGTAGGCGGTGATGGCGATGACGCGCGATCGGACACGGGCTCAGCTTCGGGTTCGCTGCGCTTGCGGCGCAGCGCTCGACCGAGCGGGCTAGTCGGCGCGTCGAAGTATGCGGGCGGCGCGAGCTTGCCGCGGGCTGCACATGCGAGCGCGGCCTTATCGGACGCGGAAGGCAGCTTTCCACTTGCAGCGGCTTCTTAGACGCGCAGGAACAGCGCCATCCAACGGAGCATCCCCTGCGACAGAGCCCCAGCTAAAATTAGCTGGGTGACAGTGAGAATATCACTCTCGTACGCATCCGTCGCAGCGGACGCCTCGCCGGGCAGCGACTGCCGCGCATCCGGAGTCGACGTGCTGGGAACAGGCACGGAGGTGCGGGGTCCAATGGGCGTAGCGGTGGTCGATGTAGAAGCGGTGTCGGGATCCGTGGGCTGGCCAGGGGTCGTCGGGTGGTGGTCTGGTTGGCCCTGAAAAGGGCCTTTTGCAGATCGTCGGCTCGACGCAGGAGGCGGAGCGGACGAGGAGGCGCTTGACTTGCGCATCGTCGCGTAGGTCGGAGCAGGCGGCGCTCGCGGACGACCTCGTACGCGTAGACGACGGAGCCGTCTGGCAATCTCAGGAACTACTGGTCCGATTTGAATAATTCTTTCAGTCTTAAATGGCTCATTTATCGAGGAAAGTTACACACACTAAAACCAATAGGAGCACTGATGAAGATTGTTTCAAAATCGGGGTTTTATTTTCCTTATGAGCGCTTCCGCTGCGTGTTAGCGTTAGCCTAAAGTAACTATTCCACGCAAACAAAGTCGCAGGCAGATGCTAGTTATGAATAAAATAATAAAAAAAAATATACATAGAATATATATATAGACAAATATATACGACTATTAGTAACCCGTAACTTCGTCAGTATCTTTATACAGGACTAGCTGTTACCCGCGGCTCCGCACGCGTTTTTTGAATGTATTAAATAGATTTAAAATTGTTATTAGATGTGTAAATAACAATAATACTCTTTCAAAAATATTTGTAAGTATGACACGCACATCATCTACAGTAACAGGTAACATTTACATTATATATGTGAATACTAATAGTGTATCGAATGACATGGGATTTATCATAAGCCACATAGCTGGAACTTTAAACTACTATCTATGTATCACCCTCACTTAAAATAAAACAGCTAATTAGTTAGTTAATTGCCCGTAAAATTCCCGTTCAAATATTACTTGTAGTCCGTTGAAGCTGTTAAGACCTTGCTACGTCCATAGCGTAGTCATTTCTAAGAAAAAAACCGTTCAAATAGGTCCAGCCATTTCGGAGATTACCCGGAACAAATAAACAAAAAGACATATCGACAGAATTAAAAAAAAAAAAAGATGTTAATATTTGTAGCACCGCAAATATATGTATTCATCAAAAAGTATTTATTTCAATATTATATACACACACTTTATTCTTGTAATACATAATATATCAAACAACCAAAAATTCGGAACAAAAAAATTTACGAAATATTATATAGAAGATTTGGCGCTTATACCTTTACATTAACTTAGACATAGAAGAAAACTGGGTAGAGAATACATAAGAACTACCTATATTGACAACTTCAGAATTGGCAGTATGGATTAATACCTTGGCCTGTATTGATGGACGAATATTATTACTACTAACCTTTTAGAATAGCAGCACAAAATAGACTTTTAAAATGTTTGCGATAGCAACGTACTACATATAATAAAAATTTGAATTAAAAATAACGTAGAATAAACTTTTGAACAGGAACACAAAATAAACCCTAATAATATTTCCGATAGAATGTTATCATGTTACCATGGCAACGCATATAATACTGACACTGACACGCAGCGGATGCTCTAAAAATGGCCCGATTTTGAGACATTCTTCTTTAGTGCTCCGCTCCTATTGGTTTTAATTTAATTGGTTGGTAGCCTATAGCCATCCTCGATAAATAAGCTATCTAACACTAAAAGAAACTTTCAAATCGGACCGGTAGTTCTTGAGATTAGCGCGTTCAACCAAACAAACAAACTCTTCAGCTTTATAATATTAGTATAGATTATATTTGCTCAAGACCGTTTTCTTTTTTCTAGAATTGAGGTAGCCTAAATTGCTCCTTATTTGACATCAGCTATCTGTTATTGAAAGTCCTGTAAAAATCAGTCCAACCGTTTCGTCCAAGAACAAACAAACAGACAGACAGTTTTGTTTGCTATAAACACTGAATATACTTTCTTATTTATTGAGTAAAAAGGTATTACTTTGACATTACACACACACACTCTAATGCGACATTTTTTAATATTCTACTGTCTAAAATTCATGAAATTTTATCTTGTTTTTATCAAATGTTGTCTCGCTTCGCCACTGAATCTTATCAAAAACTTACAACAAAAATATAATAACTATCTAATCTGTAGAGTAGCAGAATTACAACTACAAACATTGGATTAAAAATATTTAGAGTTTCAACAATTTATTAAGCCTTAAAGTGTAAATACAGTGATTTGAAAACTTATATATATATTTTTTATTTAACAATACTAGTTAATATATGTGTTGCTTTTTTGGTAAGAAAATTCATTTATTATTTTGAACTTTTTCCATATGCCAGGTATCGACATTGCGTCATTGTTTTACTAGTTTATACTAATAGTAGTATTATAAAGTTGAAGAGTTTGTTTGTTTATTTGGTTGAACGCGCTAATCTCAGTAACTACTAGTCTGATTGGAAAATTCAGTTTCGGGGTTAGGTAAATCATTTATCAAGGAAGGTTATAAGTTATATGTCATTACGCTAAAACCAAATAGGAGCGAAACATGAAGAATGTTTCAACATCTTTTTTTTCCTTTTGAAAACTTCCGCTACGTGTTTGAGTTAGACCAAAGTAACCATTCCACGAGGACGAACTCGCAGGCAGAAGCCGATAAAATATATAACGAAATTATATGCGATCTCTACCTTTATAAATATATACCTTTAGATATAAATATATACCTTTAGAAAAGATGAAGTTGTTTTAACTGTATTACTGTATAAATTACTTCCCGTATTATTTATAAGTAACCATTCTTAAATGCACAGGTTAAAATTTCTTTCCTAAACGCTTACCATCCATCGCGTCATGACCTCTGCCTTCTCGTCCACTTTCCCCTAAGTATAAAATCGATTAGTCACAAATCTTATACAGGTAAATGAACTCTCACTTACCTACTACCAAGTGCAAGATTATAAAATTAAAAATATACTTTCCTCTAGAATGCATGTTAACAGATTACATAACATCAAAGCATAGACATTATAGAAATAACTAAAGTAACATAGAATAAATAGATATAAAACTTAAAACAGTCCCAGTATTATATCTATTTATTTTATTATTTGCAATCAAACTTCTATTACATTATTACCGCCTTTGAAGAATAAGTCATTATATTAAAAGTTTCTGGCGACCATTTAAATAAACTAAATAGATGCTGGCCGTTCTGTTAAAACTTTCCGAGGCGATTTGTCGGAATCCAGAATCCATGCTTCGTTATATTATTTTCTATCCACTTCACTTGTGCACAGTAACCAAACTATATTATATAAAACACCACCTATATCACAAAATATAGAATACACAAGATTATAAATAAAATATAAAAATAACCACACGACATTACAAGATCCCGCCAGAAACTCCGTATGATATCTATATCAGAGTTTTTAGCGGCATTTTAATCTGTCATTACTATTTCAATAATTTGTATTATCAGTGGTATCTTACTTAATATGATTCCATTATTCAACACATGAAGCGGATGAGAAATAACTGTAAAAATACCACAGAACTTAAATTCTTAGATGTCACAAACTTTCCAGAAAGTTCTAACAAGACGTAACATACATAGCTGGTTTTTTTTTCCCGGACTGACTACGCTATTGCCTTAGCAAGGTCTTAACAGCTTCACCGGACTACTACATAGTTGGTACATTGACATAATTAGAAGGCACTTTGTAACAATGCTGATTATGACAGTAATGATTTGCGTAAAGAGGATTGCTTGCTTTTTTATCACATACTATTCACAGTACTAGGCAAAGGAAGAGTCGGGTCACTTGATATTAACCGCCGTCCATAGACACTAACAACATACCTAATTTTCAAACCTATGAAATGAGCTATCATCCGTTTGTCTATTACATTTTACGACTAGATCTTTCAATGAGTCATAATAAAATCTAGTAAATACAATACAGACTCCTTTTAAACATAAAATAAACTGGAAATTAAAGACTAATTCACAGAAAAGGGATGTTATAAAATAATTACCCAGATATTAATCAAATCTCGCGGTGGAATGTGAAACTAAACATGGACGTTGTGAAACAAGCACAGAGTTAAAGCGACTTGTGGTGTAAATAGAAACATGGCATTACAATAGGATCACCATATTGACCAGCAGAAATTATTGGATAATCAAGGGACCCGCATGTTCATTTGCCTCCAAATGCATAAAAAAGTTGATTGAGGCAGTCACAAGGACTGCCGACAGATGTGAAAACGCAAAACGATGGAATAACTGTTCTCTTTTAAATTTTTAAATACCGTAATTTGTATAATTAAATTATAAATATTCATCTGAGAGAAATAATCGTATACATTCTTATAAAGTTTATTAATCAATCAAACGTATAGTGAGCTGCAAAATATCAAATATTACATATACATAGGCCGCTATACCATGCGTCGGTTGACTAGATATTTTCTACTTGAAGATGGTAACTAACCAACGAACATTAGAGAAAAACTTATCGATTAATGGTAAAATAAAAGATAGATTAAAATCAATAAAAACACGCTTTTAATACTTTATAGGTTTTAGGTGTCCCACCCTAATAATAAAGAAATTGAGACGTCACAGGACGCCTGGCAGATGTGAAATATTGAAATCATTTTGTATAAGTTTAGTGCATAAAAGAACAGATTACAACAGGGATCAGCTATGGCATAATGAAGAGATTTATTGTATTACATAGATATTCATTTTTATTAAATACAAAATACAAAAATTCAACAAGGCACAGGTGCGGTGATTTTGGCGGCATTTATCAAAGGGCGCTAGGTTATTGGCACGTGCTGCGTAGCACTAGTAGAACGAGTCGCCGACAAAACAGTTTGAATATTATGTTTATACAGATAGGGTTGCAAATGTTTTTGAGTATTTCGTTAATAGTGCAAAGTTAGTGTTTTGTGTCACCACGCCAAAAATCAGGCGTATCCTTCGCTTATAGACGTTTCACATCAAAAATACCTTGTCAAACTATATACCTCATGAATCATTTTATATAATGGCGAAAACCGCATGAAAATCCATTCAATCGTTTTTGAGTTTATCGCGAATAAACAGACGTGACAGGGGCAATTGTTTTTATATACCTATAATATGTAATAAAGATGGCCACCCTGAGCTGCACCGTCGCGTCGACGCGAGTCAGCGTCGACTGCGTCGAGTATTCGATTTCATAGCATACGACTGATTGGTCACGGTTCATTCATCCGCTGACAGATTGCTTTAATGCTCCATTAATTTTGTCTGCCATATCCTAAGAGCGTACAAACATTTTACAAAACTGTAATAGTAAGAAAAAGAATTATTTTAGCTCGAATATTAGACTTTTTGGTGAAATATTTTTTTTTTACATTCATATATTCCATCCTACAGAAAGAATGCTCAGTTTAGAACATCGTCGAAAAGTAGCTTGTCTCTCATTGCTTTATAGGTTACACTTTGTAGTGTGTGCAGAGGAATTACACAATATAATTAATTCCACCGTCTCCATTCCATCTGAGGACGATTAGACGTCGTGAGGGTTTCCACCCTTACGTGGTTGATATTCCCCTAATTCGTACGAAGCGATTTGCTTCCACATTCATTATACGTACGGCTAAGGAGTGGAATTCACTCCCGGTCTGTCTTCCCGACATCTTATAACTTGGAAGTCTTCAAGAATAGAGTGAACAGGCATCTAGTAGGTAAGCGCGATACATCATCGGCCTCATCGTCACTTACCATCAGGTGAGATTGTGGCCAAGCGCGCGTACCTGTTGAACATTTTTATGATCATTAATTAATCCTAGACCATTTCAGCGGTTTTAAGTAACTTCTTTAAAACGCGACTGCGATGGAAGGATTAAAAAAGTAAAATTTTGCGTGAATTGATTGTGTGATTTAAAATTCTATGGACGGCCCCCAAGTTCCAGGCCTGCATGACTACATGACTATATTTTGTTTTTTAAGCATTATATTAAGTTAAGAAGAATTAGAAAACTTTAAATGAAAATCTCTTTTTCATAAATCAATTTTAATGAAGTAGTGCTTATATGTTGTGTCAAGTTCAACACTAGTTACTTGTGAAAGTCCCATGAAAATTCGTTTAATAGTTTTAGAGAAAAACGATTGTAGAGATTTGGCAATTTTTTTCAATATAGAAATTTGTTCTCCAGTTTAGTTATAATATATATCGAGGGAGCCACTATTGACCTGCGATACCACGCTATTGACTATATCGGGGTTACTAATGACTTCAAGCGCTACTGGATGAAATAATCGGCTGTTCATTATTTAACTCGATGGGAGACGCCATTGGTTAGAGATTTGTGTATCTTGATGTCTTAAAAGGCGACTAACGATTACATGCTGGGCATACTTGCTCAGACAGTTGGACTAGTCACACCTACGGATAATTTTTCGTAACTATAGTGTTGTGTTTTTGTATCGGTTAACACATATACATCTCTAATTTTATTTTGTTAAATAAATATGTCGTGTGGGACTTTGGTGGCGGCAGTTAAAAAGTATAACGTCAATCATAGTTGACGTACTCTTTGTCATTTATTCGATCAGTAACTCTAGATCAATCAAGTATAAGAGTTCAACTCAATCAGCAAATAAAGTAATCCAATAATGTATATAGTTAAGTAATATTATACTCAGAGGTGTGAACGATCTAGCACTCCACGTGAGTGTGATCCCCACTCCTCTTCCACGATGCCATTTATAGGAGCTCGCTTCCTATTAGAGAGTATGGCATAATATATGTCAGTAAAAATACTTTTTAATTGTCCAGTGGACATTGGCACCGACATATATGTATATGATTACTAGTTGATTGCCGCCCACTTATTTGGGCATTAATACTTGCAAAGAGTTAAGTGAACCATAAATAAATAAAATAAATAAATAGCTACGACAACTTCGTGTCAAATAGCCATCAAAATGGTCATAGACATCATATACTATGCCGCGTTTGGTAATTTCTATGTGGTCGAGCCTCAAAGTTACTTTCATCAGAGATACTCGTGGATAGAAGAAGATTTAATAAGAATGTTTACGCGAGCAGTTATTCGTGGTAAACAGACACCTATTATTACAATAAATTATTATAACAACTTAATATTGTAATATAACATCGTAACATGTAACACATTTTGTTCATAAGCTGGTTCGAATCACATGATGGCCACATGTGACCAATTACCTTGTAGGTCAATAATCAATTGTCTCGTCAATTTGTGTTGTTCACGAGCATCGCTGTAGTAACTTGAACTTATGATATTCCACTTTTATTTTTATACGTGTTCTTTTTCAAAGCGCTTTAAGAAATGAAAAAGGTAAGAGTGATATGGTTTTAGATAATCAATTTAAAATAATGGCAGCTGACAAATATATTTCAAGTTCGTCATTCAAATAACGCACATCGCGGTCTATGGTCTTTTTAGCGTTTATCGTATAAGAGAAAAACAACGCACGCACTTCGATTTAATGGTAATTTAGTGTTGGGCAAACTGCAATTAGATTAAACATTACGATTACATGTTGTAATCTTCAATCATGAATACAGATTAACTTAAGTAATCAAAAAAGTAAATATATAAGAGATTAATGATTATTAATCTGTAATCGTAATCTTGACTTTTTCTTTTGTTTAATATAAAAATATTAATGTTCAAATAAGGCATAGTTTTATCATGTAAATCAACTTTATTTTTTATTCAACCATTGCCATAAATTTAAATTTCCCTCAATTGTAAAGGATTAATCATCACAATTAATGAATTTTTCTTTCAGGTATGTTTGAAATTACTCTTAAGCGAGTACGGTATTGATAGCGGTATAAAATATTGAACACAAATAATCATATAATATGGATTATTGATTACTTTAAACACCATTAATGATAACACAATAATCATGATTAAATGTAATCATGAGTACTTTCAATCAGATTAATAATCTGATCACATAAGTAATTGATTACGTCCATCTCTGAATGAAGTACCTATAAAGTACTTGTTTCTATCAGTGGGGTATGTTTCGTAGCATATAGACACAGTGAATAGATAATACAAAAGTGAGTTTAGAGTAATTCACAACATAATACTTACTGTCGCATTAAATTATCTATTTCCTTCAAACCTATCGACGTTTCTCTCGATTCGCTCCCCTTGTTTATACAAGTTTGTTCCAAAACTGCCTCTATAAATCAATCGCTGATAAATGACACGACACTCGAGATATTATTAAAGATAAAACATGAATTAATTATCAGTCAATTAGACAATTCGTAGTCATCGGCGTAGAATTCATTTCCTGGCGCGTTATTGTATGCAGATATCACATTCTATCGTGGACAGAACGTTATTAAAGCTAAATAAATAACATGTCAAATTATACTCTAAAATGTGGCAATAAAGACTAATTTTGTAAAACAAGAAAGTATCCTGGTATAGAGATAAGAAATGTCAGTGACATTGTCGAAGGAAATGATGGCACTTAATAGTGTTGCTTATCAACTAGCACTTACTGTGTGAGTTAAGTGTAAATCTATTTTCTATTTATACAAAAAAAATACAGTTGCTTTTAGGCACAATCACTTTAAAACTAAGGAATATATCGACATAAAGTTATTTTTTAGCTTTAATTGACCGTTTGCTATTTTTTTAATCAGCTAGTGTTATAGGTACATAACAACAAGGATTCTTTTTTCATTTACTTTTGGCAAATAATCTTCTATCACAACAACCAAACTATATCGCTTAAACCACCAGCAATATTACAGAATATAGAGTCAAATAAGTCAAGATTATGAATAAAATACAAAAGACGTACATGACATTCCACGATCACCTAAAAACTCCAATAAGAAAATTATCATGAGAGAAATGTTTAATAGGCTCTTCTTTGTAAGATCGTTAAAGAAACGAACTGACATTTTATTTCGGGAACTTGTCATGTAGTAGTAGCTTGTGTTACTTACTTACACGCATTGGTAGATATATAATATGGTTATATGTATTAATTTTTGTGACACTTTGATATTTCAAGTTTTTGCAACTTTTTTATTGTGTGTAATCTTAAATTTTTCATATCGTCGAAGATATTAATTGAAATGATATATTTTAAAGATTAGCATTGACCTATATCTAATGCTCAACGTTACTAAAGTATTTAACCGGCTGAGAATGAATACCACATTTGTCAAAATATAGTCACAAAAAACCGATTACTTTTGATTTGAAACATCTGTACGCGGAGGGTAAACCGGATTGTTGGCGTGGCGACGCAAAAAGATTTAAACTGTTTTGTCGGCCACTCATTCATGTAGTTGTTATGTGGTACGCGCCAATGACCTAGCGACATTTGATAAATGCCGCCAAATACCCCGCGCCTTTGCTGAGTTAATTTTGGAATTTTGTATTAAAAAAAAATGAATATTTACATAATAAAATAAATAGTCATTATTTTATGGAACTAATTTGTAATGCTTCATCTTTTCACTATGCCATAGCTGATTTTTGTCGTACTTAACAAAACAATATCGATTTTTCACATCTGCCAGGCGTCCCGTGACGGTTCAATATTTTTTAATAATATAAATATAAATGATTATTATAAGTTATCTGTAAGAAATAGAGATAAGATATCAAAGGATTTCCGGTAGACATTTTTATTGTAAAGAATTCTGTAGTACATTGTTTTTATGAATCTTATAACGTTTAGCTACTTTTATCTATACATTATATTAGTACATTAAAATATGCCCTTAAAAATCTTTACAATTTCATTAAATTATACTGACTTTTCTGTAATATATAGGAATACTACAGTAGTGCCCGCGAACTCCGTTCCGCCTTAAGTACATTAAAATATGCGCTTTTTTGCATAAGAACCTTACTGACAAATACCAAATACAACAAAAAAAGAATTAGCGAAATCGGTTCAGCTGTTCTCGAGATTTGTGCTTAAAAACACATTCAGCGATTAATTTTTATATTATACATCTATTATATAGATAAATCTTCCGACAGAAAAACCTGTAAATGATAGGGAAAACTGTATCACAATCCGTTAAGTAATTTAGAAATACTAAGAGAACTAAGGGCAGATTTGTTTTTGGATTGTACTATGCTTACCATCAGGCATTGTACAGTCACTTTGCCGTGCTACAATAAAAAAAAGACGCAAAACGTGATTTAAAATATAATAGTGGTCGTTACTTTGCATTTCCACCTGCAACTGATTAGATAGATCACAAGATGCTCCGCGATGGAACGAAACACGTGTAATAAATTGTCTAGGACGACAATGTTAATCTGCATCAAATTTTATAGGGGTGTGCGAAAAATCTAATTAACGAATCATCGATAACGGATTGAACCGAATAATTCCATTCGAACCATTCGAATAATTCGCACTATTCGTTTAATTCGAACGATTCGAATAGTTTATACGATTCAAGTAATTCGAACTTTTCACTTGATAAGTGACAAGCACCGTCCATAGATACTAGTAACACCAGGAGTGTCGCAAGTGCGTTGCCATCATGTGTATGGGATGGGGAAGGGAAAGGAGGAAGAAAGGTAAGCCTTCGCTGCTGTCACTGACCGAACGAAACGCAACAATGCAAGCATTGTTACTTCACGTCGGTTTTCTGTGAGAGGGTGGTACTACCCCGGACGAGCCGACCCATTCATGCAAAAACCAATGATAGCTCTAACGTGGCTCTACCACCTCTATAGTTGCAATAATATGTGGCAGCGGTCAATCAATTCCAGGCGGAACGTTCTAACGTTCATTATAATATTTAATGATGTATTTCCGCAAAGTAACACCTTAATCAATTGAAAAAAAAAAACATTTTTTTTAATAATAATCATAGATATGGATGTAAAAACTTACGTTATATGACTCATTTTGTGTAGTATTGATTACATTTTATTTAATACTACCTGTGCCCGCAGTGAAAGCAGTCTCTCGTTTACTGAATCTGCGATATTTTAATATACAATATATAATATCCTGTTTTTGTAAGAGATTGAAATGCATTTATTTGCCTAATCTTTTCTCGTACTTATCTTGAGCCGTCATTCAAATTAAAATAACTTTTGATAGAGTGGACCGACGCGACGGACCGATTTAAACGAAAAATGTTACTCGGTTGTAGTCCGGTGAAGCTGTATAGACTTTGCCAGGTCAACAGCGTAGTCAGTTCGAAAAAAAAAAATGTTACTTGCTATAGGATATGCTTTATGAAAATCTTGGTGACGTTTTATTGTGAACATAGTACTTTAGCAGTGATGCGTGTACAAACAAACAGTCAGACAGACATTTCTAAAAATGATTTAAATATATTTTATTAAAAACACAACTTTAATTAACACGTTCGATTTACATTTTTCTTATATGTATAGAATTCTGACTATTATACTTTTAACAACAATTACCAACACATACACATCGGAATTTGATATATATATATATACGGAATACGGAATTAGAGTGGATGCACACTTACACTGCGCAATCGCATAGTGCAGTCAAACTTTAGGGTTGTCCTACATTTCACACAACATTGTATTGTGATAATAGAAAATCTTCTTAAACTATTGACTTAGTGGAGATACACGTTACAGATATTTTTAATTGAAAATTAGTAAGTTATATGATTTGAATGTAATTTTTTTTTACAATAAACATATTTCTTTTGTCGACGCGACGCGAATTCAGAGGAGTTTTTTCCCTAGTAGAGGGATGGGCAAAGTACGGCCCGCTGGCCAACTCCGGCCTCCCAAAAGTATATAATCCGGCCCACCGAGGGTCCATCCATCCTAAATATTCCAATTCCATTTGTCTCACACGCCTAACGAGGCGTAGAAAGTAGTAAAAGGTGTTTTGTTTAATAAAAGCTTTAATACGAAATGCATTTTTTCTATAATTCTGGCTCTCCTCTAGAATTTCTTAAACTTTGTGGCCCGCCATTAAAAAAGTTTGCGCGCCACTGCCCTAGTTTGTATGTGGGTGATATCAAAAGAAAGTACATGACCGATTTTTTAAATTCTTTCATTCAACTAATCTATATTATTGTGGGAAGGTTTTAGTGTATAATATATTAAGATCCAATTACTTTTAATAGATAAAATAATTGTGTATAATTAAATACCAAAAATAATTTAAAAAGGAATAAAAACACACATTCGTATTCAACCAGTAATTTATATTCCAATATTAAGAAATATACCTATAATTTGTTGACAACCCTAACAATGGAATGAAACAGATAAACACGAAAAAGTTACATCACGATTTCGTTCCGAAACGTAATAGGTATTCATTTAAATCGCCACGTAATTATTTGATTACATCTTTCGTTCGCCATTTTGACAGCACATAAAATTCGTAATTAGTTCAGGCCATTTATTATTAGATTCATTTTCCCTTGTCTTTATATATACCTTCTCAGTTATTACTCAAATATTAATCAAGTCATCGTATCATGGGAATAAAGTAACAGATTACATGATAATATTCTACAAAATACTGTTAAAAGAAGAATAGAAATACAGTAGAAGAATTATGCTGAACATGACTTTTTATACAAACTTTTCAATAACCACATTGATAATTCAGAACTTTTGAATCGATTTAATATTAATGTGCCTTCCAGACTAACTAGATTTCCTGTCTCTTTATTTGGTTACAAAAGCTACAGAACCAATTTAGGTTATTTCTCCATCGTTCCCAGACTTTCTCGACAATGTAACGACCTTGTTAAAAAGATCACCCCATAGACTTATTCAGTAATTCCCTATCTAATTTCAGATCTAAAATTAGTTTTTTATTTAATTAATTTCTGCAGGATCTTTTTTCCTTAATTTTTAAGTTATAGATTATCGAATTGTTTTATTTTATTATCTTCTTAATTTTTTTCATAATTGTTTCTTTTACTTTTATTGTCGTCCGCATCGTATCTTTTATTCATAAATGCTTTAGTCAACTGTAAATAGTGACATAAATAATTTCTAAGTATTCGCATGTATGTTTTTTAATTTTTTTTTTATTTTATGTTACTGTTATTGATTCAACATGTTAAATAAAATAAAATATAAAAATGAAATGTTACTATGACAATTATTAAATGGTTTTCACTCGATTTATTTTCTGGAAGTGATTTCTAAAGTTTAAGTTTAACAGATTCTCAAAGCGTTAAATTAAATAAATTTTGTTTTGGTTTTCAGATTCAATTGAATTTTATATAAAATTTTATCTTAAAAAATCAATTCTCGCACTAGGGAGTCGTATTGTATCTTCCCAAAACTGGGAGATCGAAATCTATTAATATAATAAAAATGTAAATCTAACGTGTCTCTATAACTTTTAGATTTTTGTAACAAAAGACATATTTGAATTCATTTAAGTACATTTAATTTTTTTTTTAATGTCTGTATGTCGGCTTGTTTGAACACGCATCACATGTAAAAAACTGCGTTCAAGATAGTGATGATCGATATTAGAAAAACATCGATGTTGACATCGGTTCAATAGTATCGATGTACGATAAACATCGATAGCAAAACATCGATGTCTGAAAACATTGATGTTTTAGCCAGCAACTAAAATTGTCTGTAAAAAAATAATTTTATGAGGTGTTTTCCATAGTCAGCGACGAAAAAAAGGTCATCCAAAGAAATAACTATTCATACGGCTTACAAATTTGAAATTATCTAGCCTCTAGTCTCTAGCTGGTACATGAAACGTTAGATGACACTAAAGAATATTTTCATAACGTCGATGTTATCGAAAACAAAACATCGATGCGTCGATGTTATCGATATCAACACATCGATGGTTTTCAGCTAAACGTCGATGTTTCTTCAACATCGATGAATATCGATCTTCCCTAGTTCCAGGTAACACCTCATAAAAATCCTCAATTAATATTTAGTCTTGGTTTTATTAAAATTGGTACACTCCATCAAAAGTTATTGTAATTTTAATAACGACGAGACTTAATTACGAAAAAAAAGTAGATAAGTGATTGTTTTTAATATTCAGATGATTTATTAGCCAGATATCTTACATTAGGTTCCACACGGACTGAGTCCACACAGCTGCCTTCAATAGAACGATGTAATGTGCAAAAGCGGATGGTAAATATAATCGAAACCGCTAGAGCTCGCGTTTGGAATGGACGTGAGTTCACTGAGACCTTGATAAAGACCTTCTCTTTATGGAAACACGCGTCGATGCACACGGGTAAAATGTCTGTACTTTATTGTGTTTCTAATATAACTAAATCTACAAAAAAAAGCAATTATTTAGCATACTACGATACAGTATACGAACCCATGTGTGCTTCACTGATTTGTATATTATGATTAGCTTAAGGTTTGCGTTGTTATATCCAAGGTAACAGCTCGAGCCGAGGTTCCCTTACTTTAGCGTCCTTAAGCTTGTTGCCAAACGACTGAGTGTCATAAATAAGCGCTTGCCCCATTACTCCAGTGAAGCTGTGAAGGGCCATCAAGCCAATAGTTCAAGTTCAAAAAGCCATTAGTCACTTGGAAAAAAAATTAAACGAATAGTGACATAACGTAACTACGTTATTAACATTACTAACTAGTAATGCCCACAGAATAATAATCACATTCATATTCTTTCGTGATTTACAGTCTTCTTTTTTCAAACTGACTACGCTATTGTCCTGACGCGGACGGGCTTTCACAGGATAACCAGATTATTAAGGAGAGCGCTTAAGGCACTTCGCCGTTTGACGTGTTGTCAATGGTGTCAAAGTAGCCGTGCCTCGACTTGGGCTGTTGCCTTGTATGCAACACTAACACAAATCTATCTAAGCTAAGCTAAACTAGATATTCATACATACAGGAATTCGTGAGACATACATGTGTACCGGCAGTTGTACCTTAACGAATTCAAACTTGTATTTCGTATCTGACAACTAGCGTGATATACAAATAAATCTATAAAATAATTAGCAAGACTTCGTCTTATTTAAAGTGTGAAATAAAATAAAATTATATTGCAATACAGCCCAGTACCATCTCCTCCTGAGTTATAACAAAATACATACCATAAAAACATAAACATTCATTATGATCTATCCAATGTTGTTACAGTTTTATATATATACACTAGCTGACTCGCTTAACTTCGTCTCCGTAAAATCGGTTACCTACCGATTTTAATTGTATTTCCAAGCTCGAAAAATCTTAAAAAAACTTCGAACCCTATTACAAAGACTGCCACCATTTTCAATTGTGAAACCAAACAATTCAGGGACTCACTCAAACACATACCTAATAGGTGTAGTGAAATATTTACATATGTGTCAAGGATATTTCGATGAGATGGACGTGGCGCCATCTGTGATTCAGTGACATAAATAACTTCTTATTGTTTAAAATACGAACAACTGTTAAATTGTTTAGATATATAGAAGAAATATTGACAACGTGATCTAAGATGGTAAGCTTGATAAATTAACCTGAAAGGCTGAAAGGGCTGCCGGAACACAACTACAGTTGCATAGTGACTGACTTTCAATTTGAAAGGTACAGTTAAACAAGTGGGCATTTAAAAAAAAATTCTAGTACTAAGGTATGTTTTATAAAAATATTTCCTTTTAAACAACATATCCGACTTTAGTGCGGTCTTCATTGATATTTGGAGGATTGCTTTCGGAAGGTCTGTCGCATAGTACATAAAAATAAAATATTTTAACTGTTATATAGCTTATTTATGGAGGAACGTTCATAGGTATATTATCACACCAAGACCTATAGAAGCGGAGCACCAATGAAGAATGTTTCGAAATCTAGTGGTTTTTTTTTTCCTTTTGTGAGCTTCCGCTGCGTGACAGTGTTAACCCAAAGTAACTATTCGCGACGGTGCAGTAATCTAAATTCTTACCAGGCGAACATGTCCAACGTAGAGAGACTTACAACACGGAATTCCTTCCATGTTGTGTATGTCGCATAATTCTATTTACGGTGATTATGTTCTCAGATAGCGTACTTGGGTGCGGCAAACCGCTGCGGCACCGTTAAAATGTCGATAAACACGCGGCCGAGCGAAACGGAACGTATAATTGTTACGTGGGAATGGTACACTTGTGGAAGAGATCTGTCGGCTGTTTTGGCATTCGGAGCACGTGATATATCCGAACTCATTTCATAAGATTACAATAAAACCTATTTAAATACAATACTTCACAGATAGACGGTTTATTGTAAAAAGGAAACTGCTTTTGGAAGTTGAATTAGATTTTAGACAACGAAAATTTGTAACGAAAAAGAAATAGAAATGTAAAATTTTAAATAGGTTTCGTTGTAAATGCACCGCGCTCAACAGAGTCAATCACGTTATCCTTTTTTCGCAAGTCTAAGCTTTTTTTTTTTTCAAGTGGGGAAAATCCTGCATAGGATACCCATCCAGCTGTAGTTGGGGACTGGGGCAACAGCTGGAGGGTGATGCCGAGACTTCGCAAGTCTAACCTAAACTAACCAAAGCGAGACAAAAGAGCAAGATGAGGAACATTCAGCGAGCGCGGTGCATTTAAAACGTAACGTTTTTAAGCAAGTAATCAATATGTATTTAACTTTTGTGTAATAACACCGTTGTAGTTTGGAAAAACAATTCGAACAGGTTGATAAAGAATCTCACGCAGACGAAGTTGCGCGGGCCAGCTAAAAATATCTGTAATAGCTTAATTCCAAATAGCATTGCAAAATAAATATGTTCTATTCACTTTCATAAATAAAATATGGCATTCAGTAAATTTATACTAAGTAATAATCTATTAATGAGGTTGGTATACTAATATAATTTCAACGTATAAGAGTGACATATAAATACATTAACTTACAACCGAGAAACTTAATAATCTAATACTTAACTGACCGAAATAATTCAGCTTTTAAAAAGCCAAATACATTATGACAACGACACGAAAATATCAAAATTTATTGTGAACGTTATCAACAAATCATCCATTTGAAAAGTAGGTCTGACACCTCTTCAACTTTCTTATTATATAAAAATAACAGTCAAACTATAAAACGGGAAATAATATTCATAAATCTATATAAGGCGTACGTCTAATTATGTATTTTCGCGTCTTTCAAACATATATATACGATATACAGAAACAGTGATGTAACTCGAACCAGCCGGTTCAGAAAATACAAAACAACTTTCCTTGTAAACACACGCAGCGTCACAGCCCGAACGAAAACCAGTTTTACTTCTTATACCCGAGTAATATGCAAATCGTTTGAAGATGTAGTAGCGTTTAGAATAAAAGAGATTATACTCAATATGTTACCTATGGCCAGGTGTGGCTACCATAACAATAATACGGGCTTAGGCAATTATAAGCGAAAATTCGTAAAATATGTTACATAACTTCAAATACTATATAATAAGAGACTCACGAGGAATTAAGAAAGTGATACATTTAAAAAAAAAAGTATAATTCAACAGCATGCACCTCCATCTCTATCTCAGCCTACAACCCTCGACAACAATGTTTGATATAAGGCTAATTATTATAAAAACAGACTACTTTTGCCAAGATAGAACTACAACTTACATTATCACCTTCAAATGATATTGAAGATAGACCGGGCAGCTCTAAATAGCAAAAAGAAAGAAACAAATTATACAAAAGCGAATATAAATCTGCACAGCGCAGCTTTATGAAAGGATGTCCAGCTGATGATATGATAAAGTGTCATAACAAACAGTCAGCGCTGACTTTTGGCTGGGACTCAGTGCAAATCACGATACCTAATAAGTAAAATATCAATAAAAACTGTTAAATATAATATACACGGAAAATAAGATATGTAATAACAATATATATTTCTAGTATCCATTATGGTTTCATTTGCTTTTTTGCCCCTTATCAGAACCTCTATAATTGTCCGCAGCGCCGTGTTTAATGGCCTGCCTGTAATTTAACTCTGTTCTCATTTATCGTAGCGCCAAAATAATCTCAATAATTTAAAATTTAAAAATTTATAAATAATTTTAAAATTTTTCGGTGATGAAGCACTGTGGGGCAAAAGAATGCTCAGTTTAGACTATCGACGAAAAGTAGCATGTCTCTCAGTGTTTTATAGGTTACACTTTGGAGAGTGTGCACAGGAATTACATGATATAATTCCGGCGTCCCCATTCCATCTGAGGACGACTAGACGCCGTGAGGGTTTCCACCCTTACATGGTTGATATTCCCGTAATTCGTACGAAGCGATTTGCTTCCACATTCATTATACGTACGGCTAAGGAGTGGAATTCCCGGCGTCTGTCTTCCCGACATCTTATAACTTGGGAGTGTTCAAGAGTAGAGTGAATAGGCATCTAGTTGGTAAGCGCGATACATCGTCGGCCTCATTGTCACTTACCATCAGGTGAGATTGTGGCCAAGCGCGTACCTGTTCAATATAAAAAAAAATCTCATTAGCAAACCAAAGAAAACATACAATCTCGTTAAGTTTTATAATCCATCATTTTCACAATAATTAATTATATCAATATTTCTTTGCCAAAACTTTCCTATACCAATAAAATATGTCCTGTTAGCTTACATATTTTCAATAGCTCTTAGGTTTTATGCGTTTCATAAGGAATAGATAGCTGAAGTAGTTATCTATAATAAGCTTTTAAGTTTCATGTTAATTGATAAGTAACAGATACAAATTCCTGGTTTAAAACAAACGTAAACGCAACCGTTTGCATAAATAATTGGTTATCCACTCAATCGAACGCTTTATCAGAGTCGACTGGACACACCCACATATTTGTTATAGACTTGTTAGGTAGGTTCGAAGGAATGCTTTGTCGGGTTGTACAGTAAACGCTGCCGTCAAGTCGTTATTGCGATAACGATGTGTGGCAATAGGAATTTACACATGAATAACTTACGGGTGTCTCCAAACAGGATACCTTAAAAGACTCCGTAAAGAAATGTTACAAAATAAATTCAGAGCAAGTTTTAATTGATACCTGTTTCGTAATTGCTTGGGTATGATCTTGAAGCTTGTCGACGACTTAACATGTTGTATAAAACATGATTATAATCTAGACTAACTACTATCGGCGCTTCGTCTGCTTGGCTTGGCAAATAAAACAAAGAAAACTTGGCAAAAATTTTTGATCAGTTTAAACATACTCATAAGCTGTGCACGATACTAAGCTCTGCTTCTTTAATATTTTTTTTGTCTAACATAAAAATATCCTAAGATACTCCTTATAATAACAGCGATCTACCAGTGAAAGTTTCGTCAAAATCGGTACAATTCTTTCAGGGTTTACCCGGAACAAAGAGATAGACGAAAATTCTAAAAATCGTTTTCTGTTGTTGTAAGCACCCTATGTACTTTCATATCCATTTAGTAAAAAGCTATTTTTATTGATATTATAAACAGGCACTTAGATTTTATTTATCTGCATACATATAATTCAATTTATTTTTATTCGTCAATTTTTTTTGCTCTCTTTATTATTTTAGATATAAATGGTGATAATTGATTATTATTATACTATTTATAGGCAAGTTTGTGTGTGAATGGTGTACCTATCTTTTAGCTGAATTTCCATAATCCCTCGTAAGTTTTCCTTTAAATTAAACGAACGGGCTAAAAAGTAGCTGCTTTGACAGCGTCATTTTTCATTTTCACAATTTCATATCTATAAAAGAATATCTTAATAAACTGTGTTTTGGGTAGAATACCTTCTCATATTATAATGTCTAAAACAAAATCTAAAAAGGCTTTCTACTGTGCAGCATGCTCAAAAAATATAAACAACAGCGATACAATGAAATGTAAACGTTGTTCATTGATATATCATTTTGATTGTGTCATTACGGACAATAATAAATGCTTATCTAATAATTCAGTTTACAAAACTTCGTGGATATGTGAAGTTTGTAGCAGCAAGGAACTCGTAAACAGTAATGCAAATACTCCAATTAATTGTTCCTCACGGATTACTCAAAGCAGTACAACTGATAATTCAGGTGATTTTATTACACCAAGTATTTCATTACACGATGAAGATTTAAGTAGTTCATTTCTCCCGACACAGATTACTTTACTCGACATCAGGAAGATTATTAAGTTAGAATTGCAACATATTGAAAATAAAATATTGGATTCTGTTAATACTATAACCATGAATTTATTTAAAGAAATTAGCCGTATAAATGATTCAATGTCGTTTATCAACAATCAATATGAAGATCTCAAGAGTGACATCACATTAAAATTTAATTCACTTCAGATTATGCAAGATGAAAATGCAAAATTAAAGGAATCATTATGTGACCTGAATAAGCGCTTAACTATAATGGAGCAATATAACCATGCTAATAACGTGGAAATTCACTGTATACCTGAGTTTAAAACAGAAAATCTTATGAAAACTGTTATTCAAATTAGCAGAGCTACTGGCAGTAATATAAAGGAAGATAATATAAATCGCTGTACACGTATTGCAAAAATTGATCCTAAAAGTACTAGACCACGCTCAGTCATTGTAAATTTTTCCAGTTCCCGTTTACGCGATGCTTTCATGGCTGGTGTTATTAGATTTAATAAATCGAACCCTAAAGATAAACTCAACTCTAGTCACATAGGTATTGGTGGTGATAAAAAACCTATATATGTAGTTGAACATTTGACACCTAATATGAAATCTCTTCATGCTCAAGCCAGAATCAAAGCAAAAGACAATGGATATAAATTTGTGTGGATCAAAAATGGGCGTATTTTTCTTCGTAAGACGGAATCATCTGACCATATATTTGTTCGCGATAAAGAGACTCTTGATAGACTTTTATAAGCTAGTTTATTGTATTCTATTTTTCTTTCCTTCATTATTGCTCGTGTTTTTGCTCTAGCATTAGTTTTTAATTTTTATCATTCGATAGATTAAACATTTACTACCAGAATGTCAGAGGCCTTCGTAGTAAAACTCATGAAGTTAAAAACAATATTTTAAATGACGATTACGATATTTATGTTCTTACTGAAACTTGGCTTAATGATAGTGTGTATGATGGTGAGATCTTTGACAACAGATACACAGTTTTCAGACGTGACAGGTCGTCCAGTGGCTTCCATAGTGATAAAGAGGGCGGTGGAGTTTTAATAGCTGTGTCAAATGCTCTGTGTGCAACTAGGTTACATACATGTGAAAGTCGCTGTGAAGATCTATGGGTAAAATTGGATATTGCCATAGATGGACGTCGTCTACAACTTTGTATATGCGCAGTATACATTCCACCTCCTGTTAATCAAGGTATAGTTGAGACTTTTGTTACCAGTGCTAATACTTTGTTTGAAAATTTTTCTGAAGTCTTAATTATTGGTGATTTTAATATTAGTGATATTAATTGGTTACAATTGAATACCCATCCTATTCTCTATGTTAACAACTGTTTGGCTACATCTTTGATTGACTTTTGTTCAGAGAATGATCTAGTTCAATACAATGGCGTTCAAAATCTGAACAATAAAATTTTAGATTTAGTGCTTTCCAATATATCATCTCTTACTGTTAATAAATGCAGTCACCCTATTAGCAATATTAATGCACACCACCCTCCACTACTTATTACTTTATACAAATATACAACAATTAATCTTCAACCTAATGTCATAACCCGTTTGAATTTCTATAAAGCTAATTATAATAATATTAATTTCGATTTGAATAATATTGTTTGGACACAAGTATTATCTGACAAGCATAGTATTGATGACATGGTTGATAACTTCTATAATATATTGTTTGAAATTCTTGATAAACACACTCCAAAAACTTCATATCCTTGCAAGCGATACCCTATCTGGTTTTCCCGCTCGCTGATATTACTTTTAAAAAAGAAGTATAAATTGCGTTCAAAAATCAAAAAGTATAACAATCCTCTTGATAAATTAGATTTTGAATCACTGAGAGCTGAGAGTGATAAACTCATCAAATCTGACTTTAAATCTTACATTGATAAAGCAGAGCTTACCTTATTAAAAAATCCTAAATACTTTTGGACCTATATTAAAAATATGCGTAAAAGAACTAGTAATTATCCTAGTTCTATGACCTTAGAAGCTGAAACTGCTTCCAGTGGGTATGATATTTGTAACCTATTCGCTAAGCATTTCTCATTATCGGATATTAACCTCTGTGCTAACTCGACTCAACCTTGTACTAACTCTTCTTCTGTGGAACTTCACACCTTCCCAGCTTTCCATTGTAGTTCATTTAACAAAATATCTTTTACACAAGATGAAGTCCTGAAGGCTTTGAATAATATTGACATACATAAGGGGCCAGGACCTGACAGTCTACCACCATTCTTTATTAAGAACTGTGCTATTTCCCTCAGTTTTCCTATAACAATAATATACAATACTTCACTTAATACGGGTATCTTTCCCTTGAAGTGGAAAAAAGCTAATTTATTACCTATTTTTAAAAAAGGCGACATCCATTCTGTTGTAAATTACAGACCCATTTCTATACTGTCTGTATTGGGAAAAGTTTTTGAAAAGTTATTATATCCTCATATAAGTAATCACATCAAAATTTACATTTCTCCTCACCAACATGGTTTTTTGAAGGCAAGATCTACTAATAGTAATCTTTCCAACTATGTAGCCTATTTAACTGATTCTGTTGATTCTGGTGTTCAAGTTGATGCTATTTACACCGACTTTTCGAAGGCTTTTGATAGAGTTAATCATAATTTACTTATTAAGAAACTATCTTCTTATGGAATTGGTGGCACACTGTTACAGTGGTTTTCTTCATATCTTACTAATCGTCTATCAGTTGTTGTCATTGACGGTTTTCAATCTGATTCATTTAACATAATCTCTGGTGTACCTCAAGGGTCTATTTTTGGCCCGCTTCTGTTCAACATCTTTGTTAATGACATAACTCAGTGTATAGGTAACTCTTTATGTTTCATGTTTGCTGACGATCTCAAGATTGCACGTAAAATACACACTATTAATGACGTTAACTTGTTACAATTTGACATTAACAGATTACTTGTTTGGTGTGAAATAAATGGTATGGCTTTAAACATAAACAAATGTTATCACATAAAATTTAGCAGGAAGAAAAACATAATACCGTCGAGCTATCACATTAACCACATTCCTATTCAAGAAGTTACATATATTAGGGACCTTGGTGTCATCTTCGACAATCATTTAAAGTTTGATATTCATATCAATAACATTTGTTTATCTTCACGTAAAATTTTAGGTTTCATTCTTAGAAACAGTAGGCTTTTTAGAAACAAATCCGTCAAGATACTTCTATACAGCACGCTTGTAAGAAGCCACCTTGAATATTGTAGCACTGTCTGGTGCCCTCATTATCAACTTTACATAGACCGTATCGAAAATATTCAAAGATGTTTTACTATAGCTTGTTTGTCAGGTTCTATAAAATTTGCTCCGTATAATGATAGACTGAAAGAAGTTAAACTAAAATCTTTGTACAATAGAAGAATTATGCTGAACATGACCTTTTTATACAAACTTTTCAATAACCACATTGATAATTCAGAACTTTTGAATCGATTTAATATTAATGTGCCTTCCAGATTACCTAGATTTCCTGTCTCTTTATTTGGTCACAAAAGCTACAGAACCAATTTAGGTCATTTCTCCATCGTTCCCAGACTTTCTCGACAATATAACGACCTTGTTAAAAAAGATCACACCATAGACTTATTCAGTAATTCCCTATCTAATTTCAGGTATAAATTAGTTTTTTATTTAATTAATTTCTGCAGGATCTTTTTTCCTTAAATTTTAAGTTATAGATTATCGAATTGTTTTATTTTATTATCAACCTAATTTTTTTTTTTTTTCATAATTGTTTCTTTTACTTTTATTGTCTTCCGCATCGTATCTTTTATTCATAAATGCTGTAGTCAACTGTAAATAGTGACATAAATAATTTTTAAGTATTCGCATGTATGTTTTTTAGTTTTTTATTTTATGTTACTGTTGTTGATTCTATATGTTAAATAAATAAAATAAAAATAAAATATAGATAACGATGGTCCTATCTTCTAGCACTGTGATAAAGATATAATTGCTGTTATGTCAGTTTGTTTGTTTACTGTTTTATTGTACAATAAATACTATTCTGAAGTGTAGATATTCTTCATAAAATAAAACTCCTTCACCCTTTTTTACTTATTATCTATATTCAGCATCAAATAGCCATCTCATAAAAAAAAAACCAAGAGCGAATAAAACACTGACAAGAGAAAGAACCATTACAGTATTTTTTCTAAAATTCAAATTGTTTCGTACTAACCAGTTTCTAAACATAATATATTAACTATTATTCTATTATTACAGCAACATATAAATGAATACTGATCTCTTCAATAATTTAATTATGAAACATATATCTAGAGAAAATAATATAAAAAAGCTTACAGTTCTCTTGCCGTAGCCATAGGGTGTGGTGATTACGTTCGTTCCTCTGTGCGTAAGAAATGTTATTAAGATAATAAACGATGCAGACATAGTCACGGGTGTTAGCTAGTATATATCAAACTTATTGTTGCTACTAAACGGCAACGTTTAGAGCTTTGTTCTGAAACTATGAATGTTATAGGCACTACGCATCGACACGCGAGGCATTCTATATCCATCTTTGACAAGTCAATGTGTCGTTACATTTCAAAATGGCCTAAATTAAGTTTAAATTTTACCGTCCCTTTTAGTGTTTTATTCTAACCTTCATATTTTACAAGTACGATATTTGAAGATCTTGAAATATAACATAAAATATGAGTCACTGCTAAAATTGGATTTAGTTCATTTTTAAACGTAACCACATTAATATTTTCTGGCATTTTATGCACATGCATTAAAACTGCAGCCTTTTTATTGTTGGTTATACCTATAAACTGGAGTTATCACTTAAAATCAAATGAACTCCACAATGATCAGCAAACTAACAGTAGAAAAGTGAAAGTAGACGTGTTAATATTGTACAAGGAACTGTTTGGATTAATAAAAGTTTTATTATGTTTATAATAGGGAACGTAAACTTCCATTACTATGGCCACGGCCATTTGCGTTGCGATCTCATTAAAGATTCTTCGAGTTGCGTTCACTTATTTTACATTCATGGAATCGTTTATTTTTTCATACGCAAAATCCAAACTCATTTTCTATCCAATTATTGATTCGATAACACCAAAAAATATTTAACAAAGCGAATTGTTATGTTAATTTTGTTATCATAAATTCTTCAGGTTGATTACTAGGTTAATGGCCACAACTCAATGGCTATCATATAATTAATTATATAACAGGACAGATTATTTTTTTATATCATAGTTGGCAAACGAACAGGCGGGTCACCTGATGTTAAGTGATCACAGCCGTCCATAGACACTAGCAATGTCAGGGGTGTCGTAAGTGCGTTGCCAGCCTGTGTTTGGGGGGAATTGGGGAAAGGAGAAGAAGAAGGGCAAAAGGGGAGGGGAGGTGGGCCTCCGGCACTCTCACTGACTGAGAGAAACGCAACAATGCAAGCACTGTTACTTCACGTCAATTTTCTGTGGGTCGGGTGGTACTACCCCGGGCGAGCCAACCCATTCATGCCGAAACCAATAATAGATAGCTTTAGCGTGCCTCTACCACCTACAAATATTTTTTTAATTATACTAAAATCATCGCGCGACTTTGTCTCAGCTTATCTCTTTACAAATTTAAGTTGAAAAATAATTTTAAAAACAAGCTCGTATTAATATGTGCGAAAAAAAACTCATTTCAATTATATTTTCCATTTATGTGACCGCCACTTAGGTTTTATTAAAGTTTCGTGCACTGTCATCAGGACTGAACAAACAAAAAATTGCGAAATAGGTCTTAAGGTAGTTTACGTCTTTATTTTCTCGGGTTACGTTCGACTTTTTTATTTGTTCCACGATATGACCCCTACTATTAATTGTACAATTTAAAACAGCGCGACAGCGAATTTAAAGTGAAAGTAATAAGTTAAAACCGCAAGTTATTTAATAATAATTCAGTCAGTATTCATAGCTATCGCGACATAGCGACGTTATTATCTATCATAGATGCACTTTCGTGTTCGAATCTTCTAATTGCTCGGTAGAAAGTCACGGTTGCATTTTTATCAGCTTGTTCGCCGCTTCCGAACGTGAAGCAGGTACGTAATCAGAATCAGATTTATTTTGACGGAGGTATCAAATTTGCAAAAGAATAATTTTTATATTAATGAAAAACCGGATTCATCTAGTGACTATAGTTGCTAGATCATCGGAGTGCTAAAAAAATATAACTTTTCAGTACATTTCGAGATGTCTATTATTCATATACATATTCTTCATCTACATTTATTAGTTTTCTACAAAAAGTCTATTAGACTATTTTTTATGAAACTTTGTATTAATATAGCTTATACATCTGTATAACACATAGTTATACGTTGTAATGTATAAAGGTATTGTTTAAACTGACCGAAATATAACAATCATAAATAAATCTCAAGTGCGTTGGGAAAGATGCTACCGTCTGAGAGTTATGTAGGCGTACGCTCCATAAACAGTTAGAGTTATCATAACATACGATCATTCAAAAGCCACTAATACAGATGAAATTGCGAACGGCTTTTTGTATAATCTTTCCCATCACAAGAAATTAAGAATGACTTATAGATAATATGTATATATTTTATATGTATTCCCAGACGGCCCTAAAATATATATAGATTGTGTTTTATTGTAGATAAACATAATATAATACTTTTGATTTTTAACATTCTGTATTATTAACTGTGAATAGATACAAAGCAGTGACAGCCATGCAATGCTTGTTGTTTGAATACAAAAGATAATATCATATATTCTGTGCAATGTCATTAGTAAGTTTATATAGTTAAGTATGCAAAAAAAATAAATGTTCAAATTATTGTAAATTAAATAATATTATAACTGCCAGATTCTAATTTTCCGGCATCAATCCAATAAAGGACGTTGGGGGTCAACCCAACTCACTTCTAAATACGACCCTGTCCGGCGCGATTTTTGTGCGTTGTTAGTATTACGTGTAGATTCTTCACTAACAAGATGAAAGTCCGATCACACTTTTAATGAATTCCGCTTGCATTCCTGCAGTCGCGGAGCATTCGGAAAGTGATTACCTCGCCCGTGTACAAACGATTTCGCTAATTACTATTCTTAATTAGTGCTTACACACTTAAAAATAATTATCTATGAATAAAAATGTATATAATAGATTTTTTTTTTATATCTCATCAAGCTATTTCTTTGAGTGTAATAGCATAATTTACGAGTCTGCTGCGTGAAGCGTATAAAGCGATTAATGGCGTAAAATGTAGGTAAGATGTCTATAGGTGGTAGAACCAAGCTGAAGCCATTACTGGTTTCAGCATGAATGGGTCGGCTCGACCGGGGTAGTATCATCCTCTCACAGAAAATTGGCGTGAAGTCGTAGTGCTTGAATTGTTGCGTTTCGTTCGGTAAGTGAGAGCGCCGGAGACCCACCTACCCTCCCTCTTCCCCACCCCACCAAGCTGACAGCGCACTTGCGACTACCTGGTGTTGTAAAGGTCTATGAACGGTGGTGATCACTTAACATAAGGTGACCTATCTGTTCGTTTGCTTCTTATGATATAAAAAAAAAATAGAGTAGTGTAGCACGTTCTAGTAGATATAAGTCCTACAGTAGGCGAATATGAGCTGAAAATTTGGATGATGGCTACGGATATTATATCAAAAACTGTCATTATTACTAGCGTTCGTACAACGGTCAAAATTCGGCCATAATAAGTGTTACATGTTTTTTCTTCACGTTTTAATACAGATATTATTATCTGTAGTGTATAATCATTTTTTTTGTTGCACTTTATTTTTGGCAATCAATCTTTCAGATTATTACTGCCATTGTCGAGTAGTCAATAATATTACAAGCGTCGTGCGATCATTTCAATATTAAGTGTCATGTGAGTCAATATTCTAACAAGATGGTGGATCCCTTGTTAGAACCTTCCTGGGAGTTTTTGTGGCACCTCAGAATTTCATGCTCCGTGGTATTATTTTCCATTCACTTCACTTACGCACAATAAACTAACTATATTACGTAAAACACCACCAAATTTACAAAATATAGTGTCAAATAACACAAGATTATGAATAAAATATAAAATCCACTACATGACAGACCAAGATCCCGCCAAAAACTCCATGTATAAAGTTACAGAGACGTAACAACCGTTAATTATTTAAATAAAAGCTTCGACTCGTCCATTTTTCCATTTTTTTATGGTAACACTAAATTTTCTCAGAAAATAAACAACAATAAATAAGATCGATTTAGAAATATAGGAAAAGGTACTGAACAGATCTATATTAACCTATTTATATAGCAATATCCCGCAGCTTCGCACGCGTTTTTATATGCGGTAATTATTTTCGACACTTTATTTTACATATATAGCATATCAATCAGCAGCTGACAGTGACGGGAAAATGATGATTTTTTTTAAATTTTCATATTTTTTTCTTTTTTCAACACCTTAGGGATTAAATTTCCAAAAATTCTTTAATTGCAAATGTTGACGGCTCTAACTCCAAAACCTTGAGTTGGTCGTTGATATGTCAGTCAATCTTTGAGTTACTCTTTTATACGCAAATAACATACGTAATGTGTGCAAACGAAGTTAACTTGAGTTTTTTTTTTTATAGAAGCACGATAAAGTGACAGCGCTGCCTCTTATGGTAATCACAGCGGTATATAATCGATCCTAAAATATACATCATATAACTAACCGCGTGCAGGGGTGAGAAGTGCCTAAAAATATACGTCCACACACATATTAACAGTATAATTTAAGAACAACAGTGACTAGAGCAGCTATCGATTAACAGTGGTCACCGTCCCGTAAGACTGAACCTTTCGGCTGCCAGGTATACACTACGTAATCCTATTTTTTTTTTATTAACGTAGGGAAATCCCTTATGGATACGTCACCCTCTCGGGGGAAAGAGTGGGTTATGTCCGACTCACACGTACTAAAACCCCACGGTGTACCGACAAGCCGGTGGGGTGGCAAGGGATCGAACTATGCTAGTCCCCATGGATAGCCGCCCAAATGGTCCGCCCGGCGGAATGTGGCCGCCAGGCACCTACCGAATAGAGAGAGAGACTGGGTACACACTAGCTGCCTCCTCTCGTCCGCCGGATCTGTGCAATGAGATAGGCCACCCGAGCCATACCCTCAGATCCGGCTACGGTGGCGGGAAGAGGCGGGCATACCGTCGCCTCCTCCCTCCAGTCCTCCGTTGGCGGAGAGGTCCACTCAAAAAGTTAACCTCGCGAATCCTCTCCGCCGCTTCCTTCTGCGAGATGACGTCCTGGCAGAAGGAGGCCATCGCCTTCCATACCTTCTCGCTGCCGAGCATGGTCGAGACCACACTCCACCACACCACATTTTTTTTAGGTAGTAATGTTAGGTTTTACAATAAAGTCCCAAAACATGTTACCGATTTGCCGAATTGTAAACTTAAGCGCCACGTCAAGCGGGTTTTAATGTCAAAAGGATATTATAGAGTGGATTAGTATGTGAACGATAATGATGACTGGAACTGACTCCTCTCTGTGCATCCACTAAAAGCTATTGTATGATGTATTAGAAATATATGTTAATGTTCTTCTCGATGACTGGGTTGTTTTCCGAACCGGTGCTAGTATTTGGCATTCATAAGTGCATTATTAGGGCCTAAATTGAATAAAGTATTTTTGACTTTGATTTCCCAACGTTGTGACTCATCAATTGATTCCTTAGCCCAACTTGTTAATATCGTCTAGAAGCTGAACATCTGCTGTCAAGCGCTTTACACGTATTCGAGACCCATTTCATCTAGGCATAGCAGTCACATCATTCAATTACAAAGTAAGTTAACATCAGGTGAGATTGTAGTCACAAGCTATACCTACCAAGTACTTCAAAGTATATGTTTTTTTCTCAAACTGACTACGCTATTGATCTGGCAACGCCTTAACAGCTTCACCAAACTACTAAGGCGATCGCTTAAGGCACTCAGCCGAGTATATAATGTTATGACTTACGATCTACCTGGCCACAGGCTGTGTGTATTTATTTACCTCAAATTACTAACAAGCTTTACGCTACTGAGTTATGATAAATTCAATTATTTGTTTACTTTCCTTAAAAAAATATATTGTACTGGACCATAATATAACTTTTTACATATATATTCACTGCTTACATCTATTAAAAATATTAAACTATACTATACGAAAAAATAAATATATCAAACCTCTCGTAACAGCGCATCCGTATGCAACAAAAATAAATATTCACAACACTACGCTGTGATTTGAGAAACAACTCATAATACCGCGTTCGAATTTCGAAAATCGCGCCAATCGCACTCCCGCCGGCGGTCACGTCACGCGACCGACTACAATGGCGGCCGACGGGAAAGGCGCGCTAAGCGAAACAATTTCTCCATCCGTTTATTCACGGCAGCTGCAGCCTTTTTGTACGGTAAGTGACTTTGCCCCAGTTTTTAAGTTCACACTGGTAGATTTATTGATGTTTAAAGTATTCACTGACGTAGTGTAACATTACTCCATAAGTGTTATTACACGCATAAACCATTCAACGTTCTGAAAATGTAAACAAACGACGCCCTTGAAATTACATTTACTGGAACGATTGATTTGAAACAGTCGAAACAATAAACAAGTTTTTATCAAGTCAATGTATATTTTTTGTTCCAATTAGTATTGTTTGTTCAGTTCACACACTATCTACACTTAATGTCGAGTACAAATTAATTAATAAACACGCCAATCCCACTTAATGCAACGAAATTATAATAGACTCAATAAAATAACAATATGATAGATCATTTTATTACTTAATAATATATTGGTAATTGGTGCATTGATAAAATAAATTTGTAAAATTGACTACAGCATTTTCATTTTAATTCAGCTGGCATTTCCTTATCGTTCAGAGCTCCTAATATATTCCTGGCTGTTAGATCACTCATCATGTTCCTAGCTTCTATGGCAGCACTTCCTATATGTGGTAAAACAACACAATTTTTCAGCTTAAACAGTGGGCTGTCTAGAGGCAAAGGTTCTGGAGTGGTGACATCTAAACCAGCCGCCCTTATAGTATTATTTTTTAATGCTTCTATCAACGCATCTTGATCAACTGTTCCACCACGGCTTGTATTAACAAAGATAGCAGTTTTTTTCATCTTATCAAATGCAGCTTTGTTGAAAATCTCCTTTGTTTCTGGAGTTAAAGCAGCACAGCATATAACAAAATCACTCTCAGTTAGTAACTCAACAAAACTAACTTTAACTGCTCCCGTTTCCACTTCTTCTGGTCTTTGGCTGCGATTGAAATAAAGAATCCTAGAAGTGTTGAAAGCCTTCACTCGTCTTGCAACAGCCTGCCCAATCCTTCCAAATCCGACAATACCGACTGTGGCTCCGGCAAGACCTGGCCCAGTCATCCATGTTGGAGCCCACGATACCCAACCACCGGTTCGGGCTTCATGCATAGCTTCTGGGAGACGTCGAGAGGTAGAAAGTAATACGGCCAGCTGAAAAATCAAGTCAATTGTTTCCCTTCAATAACAATTTAAAATTCCAATTTTCATTTAAACACTAAAGGAACTAAAATACTGTAAAAATTATAAGTTTTTTAACATGATCCAACCACAGCAGTCAAGTAGCGTCATCTATTCTTAACAATAACAAACTAACTTACATTAAATGACGCAAGATGGAGCTAGCTACAGGATACTTGTATGCAATGCCATTGCTGGTTTGATAATTAATATTGTATGGTTACTTGGTTAGGTTAAGCAAACCTAATATTTTACACAATTTTTTCAGATCTTCAAATTTGGTACATGTAAAGTACCATAAATAAAAGCTAATAACCTTATGAACAGCAAAATTCGAACTTCGTTTATTGTGTTTAATAAATGGAAATCTTAAAAAAATTATACATGTTATATGAATGATAATAATTGGATTACTTTTTATTTAATTTATGACGCCGGGTTACACAATTCCGCCAATGTTATGTAAATACAGAGACTCTTTTGTCTTTAACTCATTTTGAAATGTAATTACACATATTAGTATTGAAAATATTATGCAGAAACAAGATATTTCAGATATTAAAATAAACAATAATAAGAATTAATATTGAGGTAACTTTATAAATTTAATGTCTCAGCTGCAGTTATGTTAGCTTATTTAATATTCTTGCATATTGTGTTGTCTTTCATTTCAACACATTGTAAAAACTAAAGGACAACATTAATGAGATTAAAACATTATAAATAAGTTTTTAAACTCACTGTCAGTTCCGCTGTAGCATCTGTTAACACATTGGGAGTATAACCAACCCTGACTCCCCTTTTCTTGCACTCGGCTAAGTCTATATGATCATGACCCACTGAGATAGTTGCAACCACTTTAAGACTAGGCCCAGCTGCATCTAGGAGTTCAGAGTCAATTTTTTCAGTTAGTGAACAATAGATACCATTTACGCCGGGAACTGCTTTTAAAAGTTCTGCTCTTGGTACAGGTGATGGATGATTCCATAGTTTTAGATCACACCTGGAAATAAAAATATTAGTATTGTTATAATACAATAATTTATTTATTTATAATTTCAGTCTATACTATACTGCTGGAAATGGGACATGTTGGGCATATTGGATTAACGTCTTATTGATCAGCCATATGGTTGCATCTAGCTAGACCTACAGCTTTCACTATATAGAGGCACAAGACGGTTAATTTGCCCAAACTTTATTTTTCATTGTGTGGTCACCACATGAAAACTCAGGCTTTCAACACCAGAGAAGTCACAAGTGCTTTGTCATCCTGTATTTTGGGGGAATGGGATGGGAAGAGAAGAGGGGAGGGGAGATGGGCCTCCGGCGCTCTCTCAGACCGAACAAAACGCAACAATGCAAGCACTGTTACTTCACGTTGGTTTTCTGCGAAAGGGTGGTACTACCCCGAGCATACTGACCCATACCAGCTGAAACCATTTATAGCTCTACTACCTCCTTAACTGTCTTCAAGCAACATGACTAGCTAAATGCAATTACAGTCTAATTTCG
>JACEII010000004.1:12195959-12223653 GCA_014332785.1 Antheraea mylitta | reverse complement strand
GAGTGATTTTGTATGTGTATACAGCATTACCACATCTTACCCCAGGGCATCATAACGATGACTAAGGGTGAATGATGGCAAGTAGTAACTTTTGAACTTTTCTAAACAAAATGCAAACATCAGATTGCTTGTTAATTATTAAACTTACAAAAAAATTCTCATTAAAGTAATAATTTATTAACTTTTCAGGAGGGCAGTAGTCAGGTGAAGCTGTTAAGACCTTGCTAGGTCAATAGCCTTATCACATTGAGAGAAAAAAAAACAGGAAGTAATGAGAGTGAAATTCAGTAGAGTCTTATCTGCATTTAAGATCTTATTTTTATTATATTATAGACAAGTAGTATATTAAAATCATAATACTAACAGAATATGCAATAGCATTCAATATTATTAAAAAAAAATTAGGTATTTGCAATGCTGTTCTTAAGGAACTCAATAAATTGGTTACACTGGACTTTTAATATAGATTCCAATTACTCATTATAGCACATAGTTTCAATGAATATCTTGGGAGATAATATAGATTTAAAAATACCCATAATAGAAAAAAGTTTGTATCTGTAAATATGAACATTAACCTGGATACTAGCTTTGGGACAGATTGGTCGTAGCGCGCTTTTTTTAAAATTTTTAAATTTCCCGCCATCGGCAAAGACATTTAGTACATGTACCATATGAGTCTATAAATCTATGGTCACAATAATATATTTAATTATATTCAGATTATATATGGTTTTTATATTATCATGTATTTGATATTATTTTCATAAAAATTATATTTAATTTAAAGTATATTTCGTTTTTTTTTCTTATAATCGATAAAATATTGTGTATTTTCTTGAAATAAGTTTTATATGAAATAAGGAGAAAGAATAATAGTAAAGTTAATTGGCTGAAAACTATTTTTATCATATTCATTTGTCTAAACTATTCAATATTTAATTTGATATATTCATATTGTAGTAGTTTAATGTATATTTAGTTCTGTATTTAATGTAAAATATTTTTTCTAACCTAAAAGTATAAATACAATAGCTAAGTTGGACATTTCGTGGTTTAGTACAAAAAATAGTTCTTAAAAATTAAATAATAATGTAATAATACATTTTGCATAATAATTGGAATTTCACATTACATCATTTATAATTATTCAAATCTTGTAATAAATCCAGTATTTTTTTAAACTTTATACTGCCAAACTGTTTGCTAATCTTTGCATCATAAGGTCTATTTTCGTTTGTATGGCGCTTAAATCTTTATGGTTTTTCACTAATACAGGTGTTAAAAATAGCCCCTCAATTTTATAACATCTAAACTTCAAACTCTTTTACTTTATTGTAATAATAGTATATAACAGTAAGCAAAACTAACTATGGCCTTCATGTTTAATTGGGGAAACAGAGCCAAGGTCAAAAAAGTTAAACAATTACTATGTAATGAAATTGTGACCAATCATATAAAAAGCTGTTGAAAATAATGTTAAAATATGCAGGTTTATCTAAGCAAGGTTTTATGTTCAAAGACAATTTTTTAAACTTATACTAAGATTACATGATTTATTATTTATAAAGAATAATTTGAGTGTAAAAATCAAAACAATGTGGCAAATCTATATATATGAAACACATTTAATCTTTTTTTTTTGTTGCTATGTCTAATTTCTAGCTTGGGATGTCCAGAGACAGCCAGGGCAACAGAGGACACACTAATCATTTGTAGTTCCATATAAGTGAAGTGAATGGAAAATAATACCATGGAGCATGAAATTCTGAGATGCCACAAAAACTCCCAGGAAGGTTCTAACAAGGCATCCACCATCTTGTTAGAATATTGATTCACACAACACTTATTATTGAAAGCATCGGATGAGGCTTGTAATATTATTGACTATGTGACAATGGCAGTAATAATCTGAAAGATTAATTGCCAAAAATAAAGTTAAAAAAAAATTATCTACAGTGCTTAATTTATTATTTGGATATTTATTTAATAAGAAATAAATATATAAATTACTCCTAGTGAGCTGGCTATTTCATTATGAAATATAATAAATATCATTTAATGTTGTCTGATATTTTTACTATTAATGAGAATTATGTATGAACAAGACTGAGGAGCGGGTGGCATGTATATTTTAAAATAAAAGTACCTTAACCTATAATTCAACTTACTCTTTCTTTAACAATTCCACGCCACATTCCGGCATATCAGACCTCGCAATGTACACTTGAAATCTTCCTGAACTCATATTTCTACTGAATAGGTTACCTCGACGGACTAAACACTGCGCAATCGATTTGACGCCTTTATAAATCATGTGTAAACCGACTGTGACAGCGCGATTCACTAATTTCCGGGTACTTTTTTGTCCACAAGGTCACTTAATTCTCTGGCAAGTATTTAGGCGGTGCGGGATGTGTATTTACGTTTTTCTCGCTCTTAAAAAATGAAGGTTTAGCTAAATAAATAGAAACGTGAAGAGCGGCTACAGTAGCGAGCAATATCTTCCCTTTTGTGGATTTAATAAATGATAGAGCACTCATTTTATCAAGAGTTCAAGTTTACCGAGGACGTTATGTAATATAAACTAACATTACTACGAATTCACGGAAAAAACAGTCGCGAGATAAGGTTCATAATACTTAGGATTATTGTAAATTCCAACATTTTAGAATTCAACATAACTATAAAATATGGCAATAATTTTGATTTTGACGTAAATGCTATAAATGTTGCCAAAGCAAATATAATACTAAAGCAAATAAACACTCTGTTTATAATTTAGCTTGAAGCTTATACACAACTATAATTCTTATCTATGACTATAATATTAAACTCGATTGATCAGTTTTTACATCTTCGACAATATCATTTTATTAAATAATAGATCCTACTATGTTATCAAGGACTTTTATTAGTCTACATTACATAATAATAGCAGAAATTAGTTATCTGACCCTTGCTCGTTTTGACGTTACCGTATAGACATGGGTAACTCAGCGAAAATCCTTGCGCTAACTCAGTAACTCTGGCGCAGTTAACTGCGCCGGCTCATTGCGCTAACTCAAAATTGCGCCATGGCCCAACAAAATGAAAACATGCTTAGTGAGCAATGAAACAAGACATCTGCACGCTACGCTCACAGGTTCTTAACACAAACCACAGAGACACAAACGACGCGCAAACTGCGTCCTGTCATTGCTCACTTATCGTGTAAGTAGAGTGAAAGAATGAACAATATCAGAACGAGACTAGGGCTGTTGATATTTTTTAAAATATTGGAGATTCGAATTATCGATATTAAAAAACCTGTATCAATTTCGGCGTTCTATGTACTGAAACAAGATATCGATATATATCGGCTTTATTTATAAAAACAATTATAATTAAGATTAAACAGAATTTAATGTTTTTAATGCAATATATTTGTTAAACAATTAACAACATAAATGTTTTAAAATGTTATATTACAGCTCTAAGGGCCACTTGCACAAACGTTATTGACTCATTTGGTCTTAATTGTCATTATTGTTTTATCTCAATAAGATAATGATGTGTATTTTTCAATCTATCAGTTACCAAGTATTTAGGTTTAGTTTTTTGAGCGTTGGGTTTCGAAAGAAATAAATGGGAGAAAACTGCACGTAGCAGAGATGCGATTGTTAAGATGTATCGTATAACTAGAATCGATAGAATAGAAATGATTATATCAAATGAAGTATGAAAATATCACCAGTGACAGAGAAGTTATAGTTTGTCATAAAAAGAAATGAAAAACATATAACCAGAATAGTTTTAAATAGTGTGAAAAATGACATACACAGAAGAGTTGGAAAGGAAAACATATTGTATCGACTCTACCCAGGTGGAATAAGGGTCAGAAGATGATGATGCATATGATAGAACAATATCGACCTCTGATATTCAAATGTTTAGTAATGATTAGTAATTAATGTCAGTATTTAAAAATCAAAAATATCGATATTCTGATATTATATCAACAGTGCTACACTAGACACGACTATGTTCACAGAGTACCTTATATAAAATAAAACTATGTTCATCTTCATCTAAGTGTTGTGTTGCGTTGCGTTTGTTGATGGTAAGCTATTTTATTGATTTACTAGCTGACCCGTGCAACTTCGTCTGCACCAAATTAGGTATCACTGGTTTCAATTGTATTTTTAAAAGCGATAAAATTGAATAAAACTGATACCCAATTGCAGCCACAACTACCGTTTCCAATTGTGAATCCAAACTATCCCCGGTCTCACTCAAACATATACCCAGATTATATGTGATTTTTGATGTAAAACATCTATAGGCGCACCCTAAACTTAAATCGGCCATGGCGACGTTCGTGGTGATTACACACAAGCTTCGCACTATTAACGACCCTATCAGTAAAGCATAAGACTCAAATTATTTTTCTAAACTATTATAATAAAAAGGAATCGTAGTATATTTGTATGTTAGTTACGAATAAACTGAAACTACTGGACGGATTTCGATAATTCGTTTACCATTAGAATGCTACATTATCCCTTAGTAACATACCGGATTAGGCCTCCCACGGTAGTGGCTCAAGCCTAGGTTCGATCCCTCGGTAGGGAGCCCTTGAGTGCATTGCTTGCGCGATACGGTGACATACAAATATACATCACTGCTACAACACTACACGATCACCCCCACACACGTGCACTCCTATACGCTTACACATGAAAGTTTAAGGGCTTACTTTTTTCCCTTATCGAACTGAAATCCTCTCAATTTTCCGATAATAAATATATGGAGGAGTTGTTGAGGCGTATATGCGTGGTACACATATACGTTTCAACAACTCTTACATATATGAATAGTTAGCTAGGTTAGCTAAGATAGGTCGCGATTTTGCATGCAACAGGCAACAGCCAAGGTGTGCCGTGCATCCTTGAGCTGGTTGCCAAAATAAAATCGGCTGAGTGCCTTAAGCGCTCGCCTTAGTAGTCCGGTGAAGCTGTTAAGACCTTGCTGGGTCAATAGCGTAGACATTTCGAAAAAAAAACCCTTAGTAACAAAGGCTACATTTTTTTTTTAGAAAAAAATTGGGATTTCTACTAAAATTTCAATAATGTAATCAAAGGTATGAAAAAAATTTGGCATAAAATGTATTTCATCGCATGCGCCCCGATAACTATGAATGATAGAACAAAAATATGTTGTGCATGTACAATATTAAAGAACATATTATTATCCATAAAAAACCTCATGGTACCATATGTCTACCTATTGTGATTATGCCACTATAACTACATTTTTAAAATAAATCTTAATAAAAACTATACCATGCGTAAAAGTCTATGTTATTCACTTCTATATATTAATCCATATCCAAATAAATTATTTTTAAAGTAAGGCTGTTTCAGTACATGTAGATAACTTTTTGAATGATTAAAATCGGCCATTACATTCATAAGATATTGCGAGGTTTAAAATGTCAATCTAAACGAAATAAGCGGGCACACAAAACGCAAACTTTGCACTATTAACGAAATACCTACTCAAAAACCTTTGCAACCCTACTTGTATAACTGTAAGATTCAAATTGTTTCTATTTAATATTATGTGACGTCACAAATATGCGAGAGAGACGCGTAGATAGAAATGTTTTGTCGTCAACGTCCACCTGTTCATGCCCGATCACCAAAGTTAAGCAATGTCGGGCGTGGTCAGTGCTTGGATGGGTAACCGCCTGGAAATATTGCGTGACGTTAGCTTTTTGCAGGTCAAATTAATCTTCAGTATTTTTTTAATGTATAGGTATATCTATTTTTTATATTTCGAAATTAGGTGTAATATAATATTTTTATAATATTATGGAATTTGTTTTTTTTTAATCATACATATACACTGTCAAACCTACAAAACCTACAAAGTATGACCTACGTACATCCAAAAATTACTCGATAGATTTCAAGTACATGTTTTTTATTTTTAAAAGAGAGGACGCTTATTTTCTGCATTGGGTCGAGAAGAGCTGCCAATGATGATGATGATTATGTTACACAATCACCCCCACACACGTGCACGCCTACACGCTTACACATGAAAGTGGAAGGGCTTACTTTTTCCCTTCATCGAACTGAAAAACTCTCAATTTTCCGATAATAAATATATGGAGGAGTTGCTGAGGCGTGTATGCTTGGTACACATATACGTTTCAACAACTCATACATATATGAATAGTTAGCTAGGTTAGCTAAGATAGGTCGCGATTTTGCATGCAACAGCCAAGCTGAGGTGTGCCGTGCATCCTTGAGCTGGTTGCCAAAATAAAATCGGCTGAATGCCTTAAGCGCTCGTCTTAGTAGTGCGGTGAAGCTGTTAAGACCTTGCTGGGTCAATAGCGTAGACATTTCGAAAAAAAAAAAAAAATGATGATTATGATTTTTTGTGATGTTACATTTCCAAAGCTTCAGGGTTAAAATACGAACTTTGCACTATTGACGAAGTACTCAAAAACATCTGCAACTCTATCTGTATAAGCATAACATTCAAATTGCTTTGTCGAACAGTCGTTGTACCAGTATTACGCGGCATGCACAGAGGTCCTTGCGCCCTTTGACATACCGCCAAACACACCGCGCTTGCACCTTTCACTGATTTCTTTGTTACTATTTCATTAGATAATTGACTGTCACGGATTAAACGACGCATTTTTAACGCTATTTATAAATTATGAAACACCGTTCGCAGTTGTGAATGTATCCAGTGTTTTAATTTAAAATATGTCGGACAGCGATAATTTCGGAAGTGAAAGTGTACAAAGAAAGTAAAATCACACTAGGACATACTACATATCTTGATAATGCTATATCTAATACTTTTGTAACATACTTCAGTTATCACCGACCAATTGTCACAGTTTAACCAGCTATTCTAAAATTCTTGTTCTTTCAACGTTGCCGGCTCTAGTTTAGTTTAGTACTGTCGCAAAAAAGGCTAGTTACGTTAACTAATTTTTTTTGTTTTTCGTTATCCTGGAGAAACCCTTGCGTTTTATGGGACAAAAAGTATCCTGGATGTAGCCTTGTAATATCAGTTAACACTGTGTTAATTTTTCAAAAAATATTTAATGTACAGATTTCGACTTGCTACAGTTTTAATAGTATAGATTAAGTACTTTCGTTATTAACAATTTTGTCGACGTTTCCGAAGCAGTTGAAATTTTTGAAACTAAATATTATATGTAAGCGTAGCCTAGAGGTAATATTGGCGACTTTATACTAATCGAACGATCGACGGCCGACGGTTCGAACCCCGTCATTTCATTTTTGTTATTTGTTTTTTTTTTAATGTAGCCTATATAGCTTGAATTTTTAACTAATCTGTCTGCTGTTAATAGCAAAAAGGAAAATTACCAAAATCCATTAAGAATCTCATGAACTACAAATTTTTTACTTTCGTCCGTTATTCTGGAGAACTCCTTGCGTTTTATGGGACAAAGAGTATCCTGGATGTAGTCTTCTAATATTAGTTATCACTGTGTTAAATTTCGTTAAAATTGGTTCAGTACTTTCAGAGTAATTCGGGTTTATATTCTAGACTTTAATCCTTTATCCTGGAGAACCCTTTGCGTTTTATGAGACAAAAAGTATATTTGATGTAATCTCGTAATATTAGTTATCACTATGTCAAGTTTCATCAAGATTGGTTCAGTACTTTCAGAGTGATGCGTGTGCATAGGGACAGACAGACAGACAGACATACAAAAATTGTAAAAAATTGTAGATAGAAGATAGATTTGAATAGGTTACGTTGGTAGTTGCTATTATTTTTACTGTGGTAGTGTAAACTTGTTGTATTTATGATAGATATATTGATCGATGATATAACATTTGGATTTTTGATTTCCTAACCTAAAAACATATAATTGATCTCATGATTGCTACCAACAAAATACAGCCTTATACCCTTTCTTCATATGAATTTCTACAATTTCGTTGATTCATATATACGATAAATTACCTGTGATACTATCAAATTATATGAAACCGACATTTAAAAGACGTGCCGAAAACAATAAAATAATTTTTAAAATTCAAATTATATATTTTTGTAGGTATTTCAGAACAGTAAAGAATGTCGTCATCAAGACTGAAAAGCCAAATATGGTCACATTTTACTACTGTAAATGGAAAAAAGAAGGTTAAATGTTTACACTGTGGTCTACAATTATCAGTTGCCAATAAATCTACAAGTAGTCTCATAAGACATATTAATAAAAAACACCCAACTCAACATATAGTGCGGCAAACACATCCTGAATTGAATAATAATAATAATAATTTGACAAACAATATACTAATTGTCATCCAGTCAACATCTACCGCATTGCTAACAGCAGTCAGTGTTGCCAATCTTGTTCCACCACCACCTAGAAATGGTTCAAATGTACCAGTATCTCAAAAAGTAAACGATTTTTTTTTACAACAAAACTATTAATATGAAAAAACAGAAAGAAATAGATAGACAGTTAGTGAAAATGATCACTAAAGAATATCATCCTTTCAGTGTTGTAGAAGATAAAGAATTCGTTAAATTAATTAATCTTCTCAATCCAGCATACAAATTACCTACACGAAAAACTGTATCCAATTCTTTAATACCAGCCATATATAATGAAACTCTTGAAAAAGTTAAAAATCGGTTAAAACGAGCTTTTGCAGTGTGTCTCACCACCGATGGATGGACGTCAAGAGCAGGAGAACGTTTTAATGCTGTTACTGCGCATTATATTGTTGAAAATAATGATGGAATAGTTTTGGATAGTGATTTATTGGGGTGGGTTTTATTCACTCAGCGTAATACTGCTGAAAATATTACGAAAAAAATTAAAGATATTGTAGCTGAATGGCAAATTGTTAATAAAGTGATTGTCATTGTAAGTGACAATGCAGCTAACATGAAGACTGCAGTGCGTTTAGGTGAATGGCGCCACTGGGGTTGTTTCGCTCATTCCCTTAATCTTATCACAAAAGCAGGAATTAAAGAGATTGAAGTAGTGGTTGACAAAATTAAAGCCATAGTCAATTATTTTAAAAGGTGCTCTCATGCAACTGCCCAGTTAAAAGTCACACAAGAAAATATGAATCTGCCAATTCTCAAACTGAAAAATGATGTTCCTACTAGGTGGAATTCCACGTTTGATATGATTAAAAGGACCCTGTCTGTAAAAAATGCAATAGTCGCTACGGTAGCTGTCTTAAAATCGTCTCTTTTAATCCGAAATGAAGAAATACAAGAAGTTGATGTGCTTACTCCTGATGAATGGTTGATTGCTGAATAAGCTGTTAAGTCTTGGAAGTATTTGATACTCTCACCACTGTTATTAGCTCACAAAATAAAGTTACCATGTCCTCTATCATTATTTATTTAAAGCAATTAAAAATACATCTACATACATTTGAAATGAATAAATCTAACCTAATGCCAGAAATACACATCATGGTGGCACGACCATTGAAAGAACTAAACTCATGGTTCTTTAGTGAAAGAGATCACATTGAGGACAATGATTTAGTAGGACGGAGTACAATATTGGATCCCACGTTTAAAAAATTTGGTTTTATTGATGAAACAAAATACAAAAAAATGCTGGAGAAATTATATAGCAAAGTTACATGTATAAGATCAACAGAAACATCTGAAAATGCACCTAATAATGAAATAGTATCCAACCAAAACATGACTTTATGTACAAATAAGGCTGATAAATTAGATGATATGCTTTTCAACGATTTCGAGAATGAAGTACAGAAATATATTAGGCCTGCAAGTGCTACAGCATCTGCGGTTGTTGAAGTTGATAAATACTTACAAGAACCATTATTACCCAGAAAAGATGCTAATGGAGTAAATATTGATCCTTTATTATGGTGGTTCCAAAGGAAACATATCTACCCCCGATTATATCAACTTATGAAAACCAGATTGAGTATTATGGCTACATCAGTACCATGTGAAAGAATATTTTCACATGCTGGCCAAATTATAAATGAAAAAAGAGGAAAACTCAAGCCAAACAAGATATCTAATGTGGTATTTTTAAATTATAATTTGAATGATACCTCTTAGAGATAGTAAAATCTCTTCTTTTTTGTCAAAATATTACTTCTAGTTTTAAGAATGATTTTTAATATAAAAAAAAATCTTGTAAAATTCTTTATGTGGTCAATTTTTAAGACTGATACTTTTTCCAAGTTTTGAACAAGCCAACTTGATTAATAATTTGTTATCTTAATCTCATAATCGTATTACATTAAGTAAAAGCAATATTATAATGATAGTGTTTAATTTACTGTGTTATTTGTTTTAAATGTCATAAAAGTATATGGTACTTAAGTTCATTTGGTTCTAAATGCAAATAATTATTTAATTAAAAGTTAAGTTACATAACTGTGATTGTAGTTGATAACTATGCATATTTTATTTGTAATATATCTTGTCGCATAATAAATGGTTATATATTGTGGTAATATTTATTTTTCATTCAGTGTTTTGGATCCTGTGGAGACTACTCAACCAGAGAAATAGGTTTGCGTGATAAGTCGCTTGACAATCAATGCATGTTTTAAAATGATGTATTTCAATAAATCATTATCTTTGTTATTTTACTGCATTTTAGAGTATAAAATAACAACACTTCTATACACAAAAACACAATAACAAATTAATATAAAAGAACGATGCTTTTATTTCGACTAGTGTCCACAGAACCGACAGTAGTTCATTCGTTTTGATTTTCGAACGTAAATGCTGTCAACTCGTCCATCTGTCAAAGTAAAACCTTATAGCCAGTAAGTAAAGTGGAATCTAGGAAGTCAAAATTATCTAGGCATAACTCTGTTTACATTCACGAAGTTTTATTTAACTTTATTTTTGGCAATCAATCTTTCAGATTATTACTCCCATTGTCACGTAGTTGATAATATTACAAGCGCCATGTGACCATTTCAATATTAAGCGTCGGGTAAATCAATATTCTAACAAGATGGAGGATCACTTATTAGAACCTTCCAGAGAGTTTTTGTGGCATCTCAGAATTTCATGTTTCATGATATTATTTTCCATTCACTTCGCTTATGCACAGTAATCCAACTATATTTTACGTAAAACTCCACCAAAGTTACAAAATATAGAGCCAAATAACACAAGATTATGAATAAAATATTAAATCCACTATATGACAGTCTAAAATCCCACTAAAAACTCGTTTCACAAGTTGCAGTTTATAAAACTGATATTCAAATTTCCCGGTTCTGCGCTGTGCGCCAACTCATTTTGAAAAAGTGAGTTAACACACCTAGCGCAGTGTAGTGAGTTGGCGCAATTGCGCGGCGCAACGCAGTGTTACAAATCTCTACTACCGTAGCATTGGCCAGTGTCAAAATGTATAAGTTAAAAATTCTGAGTAAATATATATTTTTTTTTATTTAGAAGGATCGAGATATCACTTCAAAATTTATAATGTTGATCAACTAAATAGTATTTAATCATGGTTTCAAAGTTCGATTTGCTTTGTCATGTCCTTAAAGTACTAATCTAATTTAGGTAGGTATACATTTATATAAGGTACTCTGTGGGTATACATCTGCCTTATCTCCACAGAGTACCTTATATAAATAGAGTTCGCACTCGTTCTTTTCAATCAGCGCCTCTATAATACGAGGCCCGAACTAATATCTGTTGGTTGTCGATATACATATATAGTTATGTATGTACACATAAAGCGGTACTGTGTAAATCGTATACAAGCTATTAATCATGTTTATTTGTACTGAATATATTCATCGAAAGGCAAATCTAAATCCAAGTATTATGTAGGAGTCAATGTTTATAAGTAAGTCCGTAAATAGATAGAATTGTTTGTGGGAGACAAAAAAAATTTAAGGGAGCACTTTCACGTAACAGAAACGTAAAGTGAATAAATATTTGAAAGTTGTCAGTTTGAAATGTCAAAAGTAATTGTCGTCCACCATGTTTTGTTATCAAACTTGTCAAAAAAAATTGCTTAAAGTGCCATCTACATAGCGAACCGATAACCAAAAATAGGCGAGGATTTTCCATACAAATCCGATTCTGAGAAGTGAAAACAGCGTGCTATCTCTTTCGTCATAGCTATGATTATGAAGGTGTCACTACCACACACCAGTAGATTTCCTCTAACAAGGCAAAATTGAATGAAATGAAAAAATAATGACCAAAAAGGTTTACATCTAATGAAACTATCATCTGAAAGATTGCCGCCATTTTTAAGTTATGTTAAAAAAAGCGAGTGATAACATTTTCATAAAAATTTTTTTTTTGCAGGAATATGTCGCTATGATTGGTTGCCTAATTATAAAAAAAGACAATATTTTGGAAAATAAATTTATTTTCGATTTATGAATTCTAGCAACACGGATTTAAATAGTTGCAGCATCATAACGTTTTTGGTACAACACAAATAATTCACAATCACATGGAACGACTTTTAATACATAACAGTAGAGTTCCAGTCAATTTGAGTTATAATGGAACAAAAATAATTATTTACACTTAAAACTACTATTCAATAAATATAGTTTCACAAACACCAATTTTATTTTTGAAGAACTAGAAAGCTAAAATCCTTAGTTTTTTTTTTGTTTCCTGTACTGAGAGCATTACCGTGTTGCATGTATAGTATTATCTACTACATTCATACTAAAGAATTGTTTAGTTCACTATGTTTTGCTATTAATCATTATGTTCATGCTGTGCCTCAGACTCCCTCCAATTATTCTGTACCATCTCAACTATCATCTTCCACCATTTAGATTGTACAAAATAATGAACTGAACAGATAATTATAAACAACCATGATAGTATTAAAAAATAATCAATCTCTTTTTCGACTACACTTGAGACTGGGCCTTGAAAATCTTTCGATGTCACCAACAAAGATTGTGGTTGTTGCCCAGTGATAGCATTTATAAATTTACTAAATGAATGTATATTATATTCTGTGCCATTGAATTTGCCTACTGGACGTCCATTGTGGAACATTTTTAAAGTTGGCACACCAACAACACCATATTGTGTATTTATTCCATGATACTTCAAAGCATCTAATGCAACCATTTTCACATTAGGATATGATCTAGCTAAAGCATTATAGTGAGGTGCAGCATGAGCACTGAATGGACAAGCCCTTGCATAAAAGAGTACAAGAACACAGTCCGCTTCCATATCTCTACTTGTTACATCAGGTTTAACTTGTAAGAGTTTAGCTAAGTAACTTCCATTTATGATTTCCACGGACGGGTCAATTTCTGTTTGATCATAAACAATATCTTTACATTTTACCAGTTTCCTTGTCTCATTTACAGATTGTGTTGTATTCTCTGCTGTAACATTAGCCAATGTGACAGTATTATAAAGGTTTGTCAGAGTTTTGTTAACATCTGATACTACATTGGATAGTAATGATTCTGATTCATCAACATTGGATACATCTGAATCAACAATTTCTTGAGGGTTTAGTTCATCTTGTACATCAAATTGTGTTGTAATATTTACTAATGCTGAAAAATAGAATAAAACATTGGATCAATGTTATCTGAATCAGTCGGTTGAACATTATATGTCTACAAGTTTAGTCAATGGCTTTGCTTGTGTCATTGTAGTAGACTATACTTTTTTATGCCTAGCTACAGTAAATTCTATCCTGATGAAATGTAGCCTATATCCTTTCTGTGACAAAATGTATACATAGAATTTCATGATTGGGTGTGGAAGTGTAATAAATAAACTCAAATTCGTATTTAAAATATTAGTTAGTATGTATTAGAACATGAAAGTCTTGAGCTAAAATATATAAAAAATATAATTATCTGTAGTTTGAAAAAGAAGTACACAATAACACTTTCCTTAGTAGTCAATGTTTAACGAATTCATACAATGATAAAGCACTAATCGAAATGAATTACGCATAATTTATTCAAAATTAGGTGAGAAATTTATTGAAAACATACCTAATATTGCGGTTATAATGAAATATAAATTACTATGTGAAAGCATAAACATATTATGAACTGTTTTAAATTAGCACACGAGTAAAAAATTAACACACAAACTACTCAGACGAAGTATTAAATGAAACTTAATACAACACCATCGTTTTTGTTTCTCTAATCAAGTTCAAGTCTCAAATTCAATTTCTATTAGATTTTGTCACAGAGTACTTGATTTTGTATTCAAAGAAATTGTTGTCAGTTATTTGACATACCCTGAGTTGCCACTAGCTAATTTATTTTTACCTTTGCGTCGCTACTATTATACATACTCAGTTTGACAAACTATGATATTATAAGTAAAGCACCTTGTTATTTATTATATCATTGTAGACGAATTATAATTATCTAAAATATGGGCACTTCTTTATTACTTTGACTTATAGGATAAAAATTACACAATTTATTTATATTCTTGTAATTTACAAGTACACAAAAGAAATAGACTATAGAATTAAAAAAAAACTTATGAATTCCTATTGAAGTCAAAACTGCGTTGAGCGTTTTTGTTGGTAAAATTTATTTGGTACAGGAAATTATTATGAATTTACATCACTAATGACTTCGACATGCTCTTGATGTAATTTATGCGCTTGTACCAGACATTCTATGTACTCGACTGTATCATAGGTGTGTTTGAATTTTCCGGTAAATAAAATCTTGTGATTCGGGTCACCAACGACGGTGACGACCATGACGGTAACATTCTCGTGACTTATACTTTTGATTTGATCTAATTAATTAGTATACTGTATAAAAAAATACATAATTATTGCTCCAAATGCTTTTTTTTTCGATGTAAACGCTGTTGACCTGGAAAGGTCTTTACAGATTCACCGAACTACAGAGGCGAGCGCTAAAGGCACTCAGCCGATTTGGGATGTTTGGGCAACTAACTCAAGGGTGCACGGCACACCTTGGCTTGGGCTGTCGCCTGTTTTGTGCAAAAATCGCGACCTATCTGAGCTAACCTTAGCTATCTAGATGTATTATATGAGTTATTTAAACGTGCATGTGTACCAAGCATGCGTGCCTCAACAACTGCTATATGTATTTTGCGTCGGAAAAAATCCTCTAAAATATTGTATATAGCATAAGATTGGATAGGGAAAAATAAGGGTAGAACTCTTTCTCGTTTATTTCTCTGAAAAAGAAAAACAGCGTGTAAGCGTATAGGCGTGCAGTGTGTATAGGTGATGTTTAAGCATTTATGTAAGGTTAATTTAAAGAATACAAATTATAATTGATTTATTAATTCAAAGAAGTACAGATTTATTCCATTGTTCTGAGTTATCAGTCTGGTCGTTAGTCCTTATGACTATCTCATTTTTTTTATCCAATTACACAAGGCAATTTGCTGTATAAAATACAATCTAGCAATTTTGTATTTCAATTTTTTTCTAATACAGCAAGTCGTGCTTTGCTCACCTTGCAATTTTCCCACATTTTGCCTTGATTATCATGAAACTTAATTAACCATTGAACATAATAATAGAATATATTACTAAAAACGCATTAAGTCTTTTTTTTAATGAAACTATTTGGCTTTTCTATAAGTTTAATTTCTGCACATTATTTGCTTGGATTCTTAAAAATGTATTTATTATCTACATAAAAAATACCTGGCAAATGGCAGTAAATATATCCAGCGAAGAGGCCTTCTAGTTTTGCTTTTTAATATCAATATCTAAATATTTACTTCAATATTAAAAAAAAATACTCGAATATCAGTAAAATTTGTGGAATACAGATTTACAAAAAAAAAATATAGAATCCTTCTATAGATGACAAGGACACACCCATTTTATTTTATCCTATTCTAAATTGCAAACCAAATCTACATGTTTATTACCCATTATTAATTAAGATGGATACAATGTTCTACCAACGAGTTAGCTATTACTGGATTTTGCCATAAAGATTTTATTAGGGTTAAAAGCACTTCTAAATTATAATATTTAGATATATATTTCACTTCAAATTGAATGCCGTTTGAACGAAGAACTAAAATTTGTACCTGCAGATCTCTCTACCTATCATCATTTCCGTCTACAATTTAAGCGTTACGTACTGATATATTTTGGGCTATGATACCGTGACGTATTGAGTTTACACTCATTGTTTTATTTTAACTTAGGATTAGCTAATGTCTTGTCTACACAAGCAGTTACGATGTGGTGCGGTTTTAGTCATAAAAAATAGGTTTTTACAGAAATCCGCGGTAAAAACCGGAGGTTTTTATGGTTAGATTTGAATCTAAGCTTATTGTTAGAGGAATAGATAATCTTAAGCAAGCTTGGTATCAAATTTTTTTTAAGGGATTGGAAGAGCTACAAGCTTAATATTTAATTACACACAATACTTGATTAAATTCTGCTATTCACGGATTGTTAACTACATGATTATATATAGATGAAATAGGAACACTATCGTATTTTTTATATTTTTAATGCATAACGATTCCTTTATTAAGGAAAACTCAAATAAAACGTTACCCACAACCTTGAGTGCTTATTAAACACAATGAACTCTTGTTATCCGCAAGTTTTCACCAAATCGGTAGCTTACCACCATGCTGTAATTTCATCTCGGCATCATCTTCGTCGAATTATCTGATATATTACAGGATCCGAACAGATACTATATGATCGAGTGAATATGCTGCCCGTAAACCATCACTGCTTCAAAATATTTGAAAATTCAGTGCAAGCTTTAAAGACTAAAAACAAGGGCTCTAAAGACTCCGATTTCAAAACATTCTTCATCGGTACTCTGCGCCTGTTCATCTTAGCGTGATGATATATACTCTATAGCTTTCCTCGATAAACGAGCTCTCTAACACTGAAAGATGTTTTTAAATCTGACCAGTAGTTCCTAAGATTACCTTCTACAACGTCACAAATGCACAAACTTTACCGCTTTATTATTACTATAGATGCCATGACGTTTATATCCGCTGAATGTTAATGCAAAAATTCGTTATATTGTACACATTGTGTCACTTGTGTGCGAGTAGTCCGGTGAAGCTGTTAAGACCTTGCTAGGTCAATAGCGTAGTCAGTTCGAGAAAAAAAAAACACTTGTGTGTGTGTATGGCGAATAATTTTGTCTAATTAGAACACAATTTAAATTAAGACCGTTCCCGACCGTATTAACAACGAATTTTATGAGTTGAGTTAGTTTTGTGGTTACATTTACGTAACCGTAAGTGTGTGTTGGACCTTAGTCGGAACACTGTGACTACAGCCGTTATTAATGTTTGGCAGTCGTTCGTGTAACTCGTTGCGAGGTGTGCGTTTTTGTATTTTATTAAAACTGTATTTTTTTTCGAACTGACTACGCTATTGACCTAGCAAGGGCTTAACAGCTTCATCGGACTACGATTAAAATTGGCTATGGCTTATTCGTGGGATAACAGAGTTGCGTTTGTTGTGAGATATCTTTACGGTGAGTTTCGTGTTTATTTTAACAATCATGGATATTAAATACGGAGTATAAGGTAAGTGTTTTAGAAATGATGTGTGAACAAACTTAATATAAATAATGTATTTTTATGAACAACATAGATTATCTTCCAGTATGAGACCCGTAATTGAAATGTTTAAGACGTAGTGAAACAACTCAATAGTTATATTTAAAAATAAGCTAAATCCAATTTTAATGGTTCATATAACATGTTTAATTTTTTTACATATTCAGTTTTTATACGCCGAGAATGACGTTGAAATTTTGCTACCTATAAGGTTTCTTTTATGTTCTTCATATCTTATATGTAAAAATATTTGAAGATTTTGCGAAATAATATAAAATATCAGGAACGATTACAACGGGATTTCGCTTATTTTAAAATGTAATGACTTACCTAATTATCAAATTTAATGGTTCATATTATAATATGTTTAATTTTTACATGTCCAGTTTTTGTACATCGAGAATGAAGTTCAAATTCTGCCCTCCATTACGTTTATTCTATGATCTTTATATTTTATATGTAAAAATACTTGAAGATTTTGAAAAATAACGAATAATATATTAAGGAAGGATTACAGTTGGATTTCGTTTATTTTGAAACTAGCCTCTGCCCGCGACTTCGTTCGCGTGGAATAGATACACTAACACACAGCAGTTCTCAAAAAGAAAAAACATCACGATTTTGAAACATTTTTCATTTGTGTTTTGCTCCTATTGGTCTTAGCGTGATGATATAGAGCCTGTAACCATTTTCGATGAATGAGCTATATAACACTGAAAGAATTATTCAAATCGGACCAGTAGTTCCTGAGATTACCCTCTACAACGTCACAACATCACAAACTTTACCTCTTTATAATATTAGTATAGATATAACGACTTAATTATCAGATTTTACATTGAACCTGAAGTTTTGATAAAAAGTATAAGCAAATAAGTATAAGGTAATAAGACCCACAACATTTTGGCTCTGGTATTAAGGGCTTACTGCAAGACTGCTCAAACCTGAATTGTTTGCGATCCACCTCAATATTGTTAGAGTATGATCGATTGACTCTATAGCTAAGTCGACGATGAAGGTTGTCGTCTAAGTAGGAGTAGGTATATCCCACTAAAAATAAAGTAAAGACAGCATTATTCTGGCCTAATTGTGGATCAAATAAATTTTAGTTGTTCATAAATTACATTTTGTTTTAGTTACCTAAAATTCTGTGAATAGTCTATATCGGCAAGTTTTTCTCAAGATCGAGTCAAAAAACACTCGCCATTGACCTATAAATTATATTACCGGTGTTTATCAATTTCAACAATTTAGAACGTAACAACTGATAGGTGGAATTCATTAAAATAATTTGATAACCGACCCCTAAGTGAGTGAACGAGAGATTAAAATTTTGTGTGGATCTCTTAAATTCTGATAAAAATATCAATTATTTTTAAAGAGAATGTCTTTTTCAATTATTCGAAAAAAATTGCACATGATTTCTTTAAAGAACTTTCGAATTTCAGTCTTAAATGTTTTCATGTAAGAAATTAAAAATATTCCAATTACAAAATTTGTATTTTTTTTGTCATTACTAAATGATGATTTTTATTCTTAGAACTTTGTATACCATACCTATAATTGAGTGACCTGAAATCGTAATAAGAGTTTTTTTTTAATTTATAAAATTTATCCACATCCTACGTATCGATAAAATTATTCTATCAGCTGATTATCTTGTCATACCTTTTAATGGCAATTCGATCGCATGAAGATCGCTCGCTTGAGATTTATTTTGCAAAATTATTTTTAAGTTATTTAAACTACTTAAATTTACATTTTTTTCATAAAATCAAATATCATATTAACTAAAGAGCACATGTAATATGAATACTGCATAGTAGATTATATAAAAGGCTTTTTATTTTTTGTTCTATTCATGACATATTATTAAGATGGATTAAAGATCACTCGACATTCGCCTATGTTTTTAAGCTTCACTGTACACGCATTAAATCTAGTGCAATCACTGTCGTACATGAAAAGTATTTAACCTGTATTGAAGTAATATCATTATTAGGCATTCTCTGTTTACTTTTTCATACTACCGTTTGATTACAATTTCACGTAATGTTAAATAATACGACATAAACCAGCGGTCGGCAAATTCGTCATCCAAAAGAGCCAAATCTAAACAACTAGCTGACACCCGCGACTTCGAATGCTTCGTTTACTATACCAATTGTTTTGTTATATCGCAAATGGTTATTAGGTAGCGTTTTCGACGAAAGCCCCCAGGTGGTTTGACTTTTTCCGACACTTCCAACAGTTATCGCTTTATTTCAACTAATGTACAAAAATATTGACAAAATTATACGTTTAACCCTTCCTTGTGAATCACTCAATCTATTAATGAAAATCATCTCAGAAGTTTTTTATCGCGAGAAGACAGAGTGACTTTGTTTTATAATATATAGTTATACAAAAATGAAGTGTATTCAAACAGCCTTTTTAAACTTCGGTTTCGTTTTAATAACAATGTTTTTGTGGAGATAATTATCATTACAAATAGACTCTTGAGATTTTCTTTGCTAAATATGTATTTTTGTGTGCAATTGTTGCTTTCTAAAAACGTGCCTCTTAGAAATAAGCTTGCCTTTCAAAAACAATTTGTCTGTTACAAGCCAAGTTAATAAATAATATTCCGTATCTGCACTAAGTATTTATTGGTAGAATCTCGCCGATGAACAGAAAAAGAACAGAGAAAAAATTTTGGCTCTCAAAGTCCAGTTGCCAGAACACACCAGAAGTATTTGATTGGCAACAGTTTTTTTAACTTCTGTGTGGCTATGTTTTTACAACGATATTTTTCTTCGCCGAAAGCTTATTACAATAATTCGAACATTTGTCAATCGATACAGTTCCCTTCGTATCTCTAATCGAAGTTGTTCTTGAAACTAAAAGTGATAGATTTAAAAATATAAAAACTAATTTAACTATTCACCCGAAAACAAGATATATATTTTCAAATGTTCTATAAATCTAGCTCGACCTTGGCGACGGAATCGTGTTATCGTCGTTCACAAAATGAACTGTTTCATAGTAACCGATACCACATTTAACCACCTTTTGATAATACTTAAAAAATACTGGCATAATTTTCATGGAATTTGGGTTACTATCTGCTATAATAATTTTATCTTTTTTAGGAAACTAAAAGAATAGGGCAAAAATTGTATTTTTTACGTGAGTTATTGTAGGCTCTACCAGCCACGTTGAGTTTATAATTGGTTTCAGTACGAATGGCTCGGCTCGCCCGGGGTAGTGCCACCCTCTCACAGAAAACCGACCGTTGTTGCGTTTCGTTTGGTCAGTGAGAGCACCGGAGGCCCAGCTTCTCCCTCTCCCTTATCCCTCCTCCTTTCCCATACCCGTTTCCCTCCGACACACAACAACAACAAAAAAGTTACGTTGCTGTGTCATAACGTTTCTGTTTTTTTTTTTTTCAAAAAATCGGGTCAAAGTTTCGAAACAGGATGGGAATGTTTGAAAGGCTTAAGTTTTCTAAGAAACAGAAACATATTTAAATCGGCTGAGTGCCTTAAGCACTCGCCTTAGTATTTCGGTAAAGCTGTTAAGACCTTGCTAGGTCAATAGCGTAGACAGATCGAAAAAAAAAACAGAAATATATTTAGGAATGTATATAGCAACCTAGTTCATACTCTAAATTCTAATTTGTTTGTTTTTTTTGCGCCTTAACTAATCGACTAAATGACATTGACAAGGTACAAAAAATGATCTGATAGTGAGAGCCTTGTCAAAATCGGTTCATCCGTTTTGGAGAATGGTCCGGACAAATAACAGACTATTTTACTTATATTTATAGATTATGATGTGATATTTTGTTGAAGTGATTCTTGTTATGGGAGGGTTTTGAAATTTTGATCGGCAACCTTTTTGACCGATGAAAACTGGTGGGGATAAGTATTATGCCGGGTAGAGTGTTGAAGCACTGGTTCTCGTACGATAACCGAAGTTATACAACGTCAGACGCGGTCAGTGCTTGGATGGGTGAATGCCTGGAAACATCGTCTGACATTGGTTTTCTGTTGTATTATTTTAATTAAAATATTTCCGTTATACAAAAGTTTTACTTTTATTATAATTAACAACAATACAAATTTAACATATAGCAACGCATTCATCAATTATAGTGTCGGGCAGTAGAATAAGCGTGATGGGCCAAGATTGCACAATTATCACTTCAGCGGCTCCCTGAATACAAGACACGGTTCTCACGGCCGACTATACACGGTTCATCGAATAATCTACGCCCACTTAAATCTAATTAACAAAGATATTTCATTTGGTATTCGCAGATTCCGACCGGCGTCCGGTACCAATGTGTGTGTATTAATCACCATAAGGAATGTTGACGCGTTTCCATCTAGATCGCGGAGGTATCCTAACGCAAAATATACATATTTTAACTAGAGTCGGTAATGTTCATTTATACCAAAGCTCTCTATATAACTTAGCAATGTATCTAGTATGTACATTTTGTGTGCCGTATTCGTTGACGCGTTAAGTTGCGTCCGCGATCAAGATGGAAGCAAATTGATAGAAAAAGAAAAAAAGAGGTGAGCGGAACGGATAAGGTTGTGCGTTCAGAAATTTAAAATTGTAACACGCGACAACAAAGAATTTCATTAAAAAGAAGTAATAGCATTCCAGAATAGGTCTAAATAAAACTTCACCGTATTTACAATAAACAATAAATATTTTTAATTATGAATAATAAATAGGGATGTACCTAAAATATGAAAGATTAAAGAAAATATTGAAACCAATTTAATAATTTGTAGGTGGTAGAGCCCCGCTGAAGCTATTTTTGGTTTCAGCATGAATGGGTCGGCTCCTCCGGGGTAGAACCACCCCTCTCACAGATAACCGACGTGAAATAACAGTGCTTGCAGTGTTGTGTTTCGTTCGGTCAGTGAGAGAGTCGGAGGCCCACGTCCTTTCCTCTTTCCTACTTTCCCTTTTCTTCCCCTCCCACTTCTCCCATATACAGGCTGGCAACGCACTTGCGACGTCCCTGATGTCGCTAGTGTCTATGGACGGTGGTGATCACTTAACATCACGTGACCTACCAATTCGTTTGCCTCGTTTGATATAAAAAAAAATAATAGTTAATCTATACTAATATTATAAAGAGGTAAAGTTTGTGACGTTGTGGCGTTGTAGGGAGTAAACTCTGGAACCTCTGGTCCGATTTGAATAATTCTTTCAGTGTTATATAGCTCATTCGTCGAGAATGGTTATAGGCTATATATCATCACGCTAAGGCCATTAGGAACGGAGCACAGATGAAAAATATTTCTAAATCGGGATGTTTTATCCTTAAGAACTTCTGCTGTGTGTTAGCGTTAGCCCAAAGTACCTATTTCACGCGAACGAAGTCGCGGGCAGAGGCTAGTCTATACTATTTTAATATTATAAAGTTGAAGAGTTTATTTGTTCACGCTAATCTCAGGCACTACTAGTTTCAAAATACTTTCAGTGTTAGATAGCTCATTTATCGAGGACGGCTATAGGCTTATATATCGCCATGCTAACACTAATGGCAACGGAGCGCTAATGAAGAATGTTTCCAAATCGTTTTTTTTTCGCGTGACAGCTCCTACTGTGTGTTAGCGTTAGCCCAAAATAACTATTCCACTCGAAGTCGCGACCAGAAGCTAGTTATAATGAAACTGGCCGGCTGGATTTTGCAGGCCGGCATGATAGTGGCGACCGGCGACGGATAGTGTGTCAATCGATGGTCGCTATTATTTTTGGATTGCACTGTGTTTACCATCAGACATAGTGCAGTCATTTTGCCGTGCTACAATAAAAATATTAATACCCACAACTTGGCTTGCATCTTTCAATGTATTTTGTGTACTTAAAGAAAAACATAAGTTTCACAGCAAGAAAACACACATCTCTGAACGTGTAATGCTTACAAATTATAGTTGGTAGAGCCACACTGAAGCTATTACTGGTTTCAGCATGAATGGGTCGGCTCGTCCGGAGTAGTACCCGACCCACAGAAACACCAATGTGAAGTAACTTGAACGTGAAGTAAGCAAGTGCTTGCATTATTGCGTTTCGTTCGGTCAGTAAAAGCACCGGCAGACCAGCTCCACTTCCCCTCCTCCCTCTTCCCTATTCCCCCTCCCCCAAACAAGGGTTGGCAACGCATTTGCAATTCCCCTGGTGTTGCAAATCTCTATGAATGGTGGTGATCACTTAACAGCAGGTGACCCACCTGTTTGTTTGCGTGCTATGACATAAAGAAACGAAGTTTCTTTAGAGCGTCGGTTCTTAAGACGGGGTTTTTGTATTTAAAAAATGTAAACTCACAACTCTTGCCATGTATGGCTATGGAGCTGTCTCCACTAAATCTAACCCTGATAATATCCAACGTCACTTGGCTCGAACGCCAGATTTATAGGACGTTCTTGTGTAAACAGCGGTTATTTGCATTTCGTAATAATTACGTAAAGGTGTTCTAATAACACATGACTCGAATTGAACTGTATAGAAGATGAATAATTATTATTGAATAAGTTTTGTTTGGTGAGTTCATTTTGGAAAAATTTTAAGAGTATTAGTGATCCGTCTAGTGGTCGAAATTCGAGAATCAAGCATTAATTTTTCAAGGAAAAAAAAAACGAACTGTGTCCAACATTTTCATTTATAACAATAAAAGTCATCGACTGAGAAGCAGAAATGTTCTTAACTATTACTACGTCTCACTGCAACAAAAAACTTTAATTTACGCTAAGTATACCTTAAAAAGTTAAATCTGAAAGTAGTAATAGAAAGAGCGAACATTTTTTTTTAATATATCACATAGGAGGCAATCGAACAGGCGGGTCACCTGATGTTAAGTGATCACCACCGTACATAGACACTAGGGGAGTCGCAAGTACGTTGCAAGCCTGTGTTTTGGAGGAATGGGGGAAAGAGGATGGGGAGAGAAGAGGGAAGGCCAATGGGGGGAATTGGGTCTCCAGCACTCTCACTGACCGAACGACAATGCGACTAACAATTGAAACAACAATAAGTAATTAAAAACGCGTTCTTTGGTTGACGGTTGAATATGACGTCACCCGTCGGTTTACAATCTTAGTACGTATCTAAAAAAATTATCATGAACTATAACATATATCAAAAAAATAAGTTTTTTTTACCATACACATTTATATAAAGTGTATGTGTAAAGACATTGTGTCGTGAAACTCGCGAAATCGCGAGCGATACGGTTTGGAAAACGCTCAGTTTTTTTTGCACAGTATGGTATAGCCTTAACAATCCTATTCTCGTTATTACAGATATAGATAACAACGGTTATCTAGACGCACACGACTTCCACTGCCTCGCGCTGAGAACATGCGTTCTCGAAGGCAGGGGCGAATGCAGTTCCGCTCGTTTACAGAAGTATCAACACGTAATGCTGAGCCTGTGGGAGGAGATCGCACAGCTGGCGGACTTCGATAAGGTGCCAGACTATGTCGGTTACCCAACACACATTCACTAAAGCGATGTACGCAACGCTTCAACGTCGTAGTTAGCTTCGTTATCAAAGTAGACAGCTTATGTATGAAACCTATCCCAGTTCTTATTCTGTCGCATGTTAGTTGTACGCTAATAAAAACAACAAACGTATTAGAGTTCATGGTGTAATCTTTAACATGTAGTAGGTTTTATATTTCATTCATAAACTTGTGTTATTTGATTCTATATTTTGTAATATTGCTGGCATTTTACGTACTATAGTTCGGTTATTGTGCATAAGTGAAATGGATGAAAAATAAAATTTTGATTTTAAAAAATTTTGTAGTTCGGTGAAGCGGTTAAGACCTTGCCAGGTCAATAGCGTAGTCAGTTCGAGAAAAAAAAATGAAAAATAAAATCATGAAGCATGAATTTCGAGATGCCATAAAAATTCCTTGGATAGTTTTATCAAGGGGGCCGCCATCTTGTTAGAACGTTAGAATTATTATAAGACACTTTTATATTCCTACAAAAAATAGTTCAATATCTTACTCGTCATTGGCAGTAATAATGTAAAATATTGCTTACCAATAATAATAAAAAAAAAAACAAATATTTTTGGAAGAGGATTTTTGGAAACAAATGGAAGTTAGAGAAAGTAATAATCATTACCTATTTATCCTATCTGTTACTAAATAGGGGGATTACCCCCTATACAAAACCGAAAAGTGCTCTATGTCAATAACTTTAATTGTATTTATATGCAAATATTACAAAAATACCTCATGAAACTCTTTCGTATAAAAGTTTTCTTTAAATATTCTCAGTACCTAACGAAATGGGGAATGGTATTTGGTGTAGCTTGAAAGTCAAAGTGAACGTGTATAAGACTATTACGAGACCAGTCATGTTGTACGCATTTGAGTGCTGGGCGACGAAAGTGACGCATGAGTGAAAACTACATGTCGCAGAGATGCGAATGTGTAGTGTGACTAGTAGAATGGATGGAATTAGGAATGAATATATCAGAGGAAGTTTGAAAATAGCACTAGTGACAGAGAAGTTGAGGAAAGTAACAGGTTAGCATGGTATGGGCATGTCATGAGGAGAGATGAAGACTGAGATGAAGTGATGAAGATGTAACTAGAAAGGCTTTGAGTATGATGGTCGATGGATATAAGAGTAGAGGAAGACCGAAAAAGGTATGTATGGATTGTGTAAAAAAATAAGTGTGTAAAAGATGTGAATACTGAGATGACATCTGACAAGGGCGAGTGGAGAAAGAAAACATGTTGTGCCGACCCCACTTAGGTGGGATAAGGGTAAAAAGATGATAATGATCCTCAGTACCTAACGAGTAAACAAATTATTATTAGATATTTACTATAAAAAGTACCACTAAAGTGTTTTTGTCTGCAGTGGATATATTCGTCTTTTCGGCATTCTTTTTTTTTATATCATATAGGAGGCAAACGAACATGCGGGTCACCTGTTGTTAAGCGATCACCGCCATCCATAGACACTAGCAACCCCTAAGGAGTCGCAAATGCGTTGCCAATCTGTGTTTGGGGGAATGGAGAGAAAGGGAGAGGGGAAGGAAGAGGAGGGGGCGGGGAGGGGAGATGGGTCTCCGGCGCTCTTACTGACCGAACGAAACGCAACAATGTAAGCACTGTTACTTCACGTCGGTGTTCTGTGAGAGGGTGGTACTACCCCGGACGAGCCGACCCATTCAGGCTGAAACCAATAATAGCTTCAGCGTGGCTCTAACACTACTAATATATAATACTTAATACTTCTTTAGAATACTGATAGTTCAGACTAGAAATAAATAACGCATGCACACTTCAATTAGATACCATGCAATTTCTCCCGACAATAAATGTTTTCGCACAACACGTTGGCAAATTTCCAACCGGGTCGAAAGGGTTACTGAGAACAATTATTATATTCCAGAGTACTAATTATTTAATAGCAACGCTTCGTCCAGTAACACGTTAAAATATCAGCCGTAATTACATATTTACAAGAATAATGCGACAGCAGAGACCGCTAAAATCGCTTTCAAAATTGCAATCCCGGAAACCATTAATATAACAAAGACCGTTAATATAATGTAATAATAATAGAATATTAATAATAATTTATGAATATCATTAAATAAATTTGCTTCTAGTGTCTGTCTGTGTGTTCCTTGAGCTTTTCAGAACAATGTGACGGATTTTTATACAGTTTTCACAACTGTTTATAGGATTTCTTATAGAAATTTTATGGTTTATATGCACACTATGTTTATAGGTTTTTTGAAAGATATCACTACATATTATAAAACTAAGTCCTCTGTCACGTCTGTCTATCTGTTCACGGTAAATTCAAAAACTACTGAACGGATTTTCATGCGGTTTTCACCAGTAGATGATGATTCATGAGCAAGGTTTAGGTCTATTTATCAAGGGTTTTCCTTGTTATCAGTGCGGGTATCGTCTGCCTGGTCTGATAGTCTACTATAAAGGACACTGATCACGAATATGACTTAAGTTTTATGTGTCGGTTTGTATGTATCAATTTAGCTGAAAAACGACTTGATCAATGTAGTCCGGTGAAGCTGTGAAGACCTTGC
>JACEII010000004.1:12126252-12195949 GCA_014332785.1 Antheraea mylitta | reverse complement strand
GGTCAATAGCGTAGTCAGTTCGAGAAAAAAAAAACGACTTGATCAATTTTTATAATGTTTTGTATGGAAGGAGCTTATATTATTTAATTTATGGCATTGTTACATAGCATTTAGAAATCGTAGGAAAATAAATCTAAAAAAGATATTTCCGTATTTATTAACAACCAATTCTAGTATAATGTGTATAGGAAGTTACGCTTCACATATATATCTCCCAAAATTGATATTTTGTAAATACAGTTAGCAATAATATTTCTATAAATTATAAGAAACGAGTAAGTTTTCTACTTTAATTTTCTATTGCGGTATTAAAATTATTACTGCGTACTAAAAATGGACTTAGTCGCAACCACTGCTAACGAGTTGTTGTTGTCCTGTGGTTTGATTCTTAGATTATCATTTGAATCTGCAGGTTCGAACCCCGGCTTATACCTACTAACGAATTTCTCAGGATTCGCGTACATATCTATCTATCTAATACCTTTAAACGAGCAATTCTTGTATATTTTTATATTGTCATATATTCAGGATCTCGGAAACGGCTTCAGCGATTTCCGTGAAACTTAGTATGTTGGTGCTTTCGGGGGCGATAAATCGATCTAGCTAGATTTTATTCACAGGAAATCTTTTATCTAAGTTTTCAGGCAATTAAAAAATATAGCTAGAATATAAAGGTAAATTTCGCCGGCGCTGTCAAAACAAAACTAGCTTAGACGGAAATCGGTTGTTGTGAACAGTTTACTTTAATTAGAAGGATTATTTTATTATTATATTTATAAGAGAGATATAACTTTTTCTATATATTTTTTTTTTTGATAGAAAATGCTAATTTTATGAGGAAAACCTAAAAGTTTATTTTAATTTAAAATGTTTTTTAAGAACCGAGCTGGGCTCGGTCGTTCAGGTACTACTAATTTCAATTGATAACAGTATCGGCTGACGGGGAAGGAAAACTTCGTGAGGAAACCTGAATCTGCGAAGTGTTCCTACAATACCATCGTATGTGGGAAAACATAAAACTAGATTTCTCGGAGTTCAAAAGCGCCAATAGGCCAATAAGTAGTGAGCTGGCGTGGTTATTACGCCCATACCTTCCTCGCCTTACCCTACTCTTCCTGGCCTTGTAGTGGGTATCTTACAGCCTGATGATTATGACTTCTCACATATAAAGGATCCACAAAACATATTTCACGTCACTGCATCATTCACATCATTGGAAGAAATAATAAATGCACGTAGAAACAATTTCCGCTGGTTACCACCACGTAGAGAATAACACTTCACACGCAGCAACGCACACGCTTTAAGCTTATTTAGACTCTAATATCTAACACATAGAATTTCTCATATCCGAGTCTTTCCAGGACGGTGTTGTAACAGTAGATGAGTTCAAGCAGGCTGTTATGAACAGTTGCGTCGGGAGACGGTACGAGGACTTCCCTCAAGCGATGAGAGCCTTCATAGAGACCACGTTTAAGATGATAGATATAAATTTCGATGGAGTAATCAGTTTAGAAGAGTACAGATACGACTGTGTCCAGAGAATGGTGTTGGATGATATAAAAGTGATCGATGAAGCGTACAACTCTCTTTTAAATGTAAGTATACGAGTATATGTAGTATTGTTATAAAGTAACTAACAATTTATTTATTTTTATAGTTTTTAAATAGCAAAGTAATATCAGAATATAGTTTTTTTTATATCATATAGGAGGCAAATGAACATGCGTGTCACCTGTTGTTAAGCGATCACCGCCATCCATAGACACTAGCAAACTCAGAGGAGTCGCAAGTGCGTTGCCAGCCTGTTCGGGGGAATGGAGAGAAAGGAAGAGGTGAAAGGAGAGGAGAGGGGAGGGGAGATAGGTCTCGGGCGTTCTCACTGACCGAATGGAACGTAACAATACAAACACTGTTACTTCATGTCGGTTTTCTGTGAGAGGGTGGTGCTACCCCGGGCGAGCCGACCAATTGATACTGGAATCAATTATAACTTCAGCGTGGCTCTACCACCTACTGCAACTGTGTCAAAGTTTCAATAAAAACAAATACCCTTTTCTTCTTTAAGACAAACCATTTTATTAATATATTTTAACGTTTATATATTTATATGTGTATATATATTGGTAAGTGGTAGTTTTGACGTTCGTATTACGAAAGGCTCTTAAAGAGCCTTTTCAAGGCCTAAATTGAGTTAAGAGTATTTTGATTTTGATTGGGCTAGGAACCCAATCGGGCATCATCAGAGCACCCTTAGGGTGGTATTTTGGTAGTACCAATTTATCATCACAATCCGATCAGTAGTTTTTGAATATATTGGGGACAAACATACAAATATTGGTTTTTGTATATAAAGATTTTGCTTATGATTTCAATGTATCTCAAATTTTTTTAGGGTAAAATCCCAATTTGATCTAAAAATATGAATCAACGAATGAACTAATGAAACGTTAAGCCTCTAATATTAGTTATAATTATAAAAAAGTGTGTGTGTACTTATGTACAAAGGTTAGAAGTTATACTTCTTTGGCTTAACAAGATTTTCTTTTTTTTTATATCATAGGAGGCAAATGAACAGATGGGTCACCTGATGTTAAGTGATCACCACCGTCCATAGATACCTGCAACACCAGAGGAGTCGCAAGTGCGTTGCCAACCTGTATTTGGGAGGAGGGTGGGGGAGGGGCAGGAAGGTAACGAGGAAGGGGAAAGGGAGGGTAGTGGGTCTCCGGCTCCCTCACTGACCGAACGAAACGCAACAATGCAAGCACTGTTACTTCACGTCGATTTTCTGTGAGAGGGTGGTGCTTCCCCGGACGAGCCGACCCATTCGTGCTGAAAACAATAATAGCCTCAGCTTGGCTCTACCACTACTTTACTAATAATCTTTTCAAAAATTTTTATCATTCTCCTTATTCTACGTTTGTAGAAAAAACGAAAGTAACAATAGAAAAAAGGTATCACGTTCTCGGCGGCGCGTACCATCGGTGGCCCGCACTAGATTGTCTTTTCTGGCGGCGCGTAGTACCGGTGGTACGTATTCGATTGTGCTATATTTAAAAAATAAACGTTAAATTCTCATTATTTCTAATAGCACAATCGAATACGTGACACCGGTGGTACGCGCCGCCAGAAAAGACAATCTAGTGCGGACCACCGGTGATACGCGCCGCCGTGAACGTGTTAATACACTGAAAGTTTTAATACAAAGAAATACAAATAACAAATATAAAGAAATAATATGTTGACTATAGCTAAGTTCCGGGTGTCGGTTTTTCGTGAGGGTGTGCGCGCGCATCATAAAATTTACTCTCATCATTTTTCCCTAACGCGCCAAAAGAAGTATAACTTCAAAAACTACACTAGTGAAATGATCATTTCTTATAGAAGCTATTCTAATCTAGTTATAAAACGGTGAAGAAACGATGTTCTGATGGCTATTTCATATTCAAACACAAAAATTATAAATCATATTATAAATTCATAGTTTTACACGGATGAAACTGTTTAGATATAATTTCATATTACGTGTTACGTTTCGGATAATTATTCGTCAGAAGATAAAATGGATACATGTAATAAACGCGTCACATTTATATTTTAATATCGTCTAACGTAAACTGTGAGGCGGTGGTCATATGATGCAGCCGAAACGTTAATAGAATTTGGATCACGTAGAATGCTACACGTATTTCTAGAAATACCTCAGAGACGGGGGCGCGCCGGAACGCAGGCGATACCGACCACTGATCGTCGATTTATCGTGATTTAATAATAATGTAAAAATGTAACGTGTCTGTAGCTTATAGATTTTTGTAAAAAAATGTTGTCTAGGAATAAGTGATAAAATACATTTCAATCAATTTTCAAAATGTCTATCTGCCTGTTTGTATGAATACTATCGTTACTAAAATACTGCGTTCATTGTGATTTACAATGAAAATCTCAAGAAAATTATAAGACATATCTTGGAGTAACATTTAGTCCTTGTTTCATTAAAATTGGTTTGATCTTTCAAGTAGTCCGGTGAAGCTGTTAAGATCTTGCTAGGTCAATAGCGTAGTCAGTTCGAGAGAAGAAAAGTGTTCGATATGTCAAATATATATTGGGTCTTTACCTATGAAATTGCCGTTTTATATGAAAAAATTAAAACGAAATTTTTTCATGTATTTTTTTATTTGTATTAATCGAAGTAATCACCCATGCATCTTTGCCAACGCAGTGGCAGTTTATTGATGCCCTTCTTAACAGAATCCATTTTTCATCGCAGGTAACAATGCGGTTCAAAATTCCTTCATTTGCGTGTCTGTTGAGCAGTGCAAGGCACATCTCGACGCGTACTTCGCGCTGGCGATCATTGAGTTCGTGGGGCGCCCATTTGTCAATCTTTTTTACCTTGCCAATTTGACGCAAATGGACCAATATTGTTTTGACGCTAACGTCGAAAACTGCTGCTAATTCAGCCGTAGATTGTGTATCATCAGGTTTCACAATTGTCTTTAATTCGTCATTTTCGACCAGTCTTCGGTGACTGCGAGGTTCATTTTTCAGGTTGAAATTCCCAGAACGGAAGCGAGCAAACCAATAACAGGTGGTGTATTGGTTTGTAGTGTTAGCTCCGTAAATGTCGTTGGTGTTGCGTGCCGCTTGTGCCGCGTTGCTGCCACAACGGTACTCATATTCCATAATTACTCGAATTTTTAACGTATCCATGATGACAAAAAAGATTAAATGCGATGAAAATGTAACACTAATCAATAAACAAATGACTACTTTTGGAAAAAGAATTCCATGTTTTTAAAATAAAATAAATTTGAAATTAGAATTCTTAGCCAAATAAAAATTATATTGATTTGAAATGACCAGTACTGCAGAACGGCAATTTCATAGGTAAAACCCTATTATATGTCAAAACTTATTGTACTGTTAATGACGACGCGGCTTAAGTACGTGACGAAAGTAGATAAATAATTTGACTTACTTTGTACTATTACAAAAAAGTTAAATACGTATTGAATACTTGCTTTAAAATACTTTCGTATTAAATGCACTACGGTCACCGAACGATTAAAACAATCATTTGAATTTATTCGCTCTTATTACAAAAACAAAATGAACACGGATTTAACTCAAAGTTTACTAACCAGTGCCTAACATTTTAAACCTGAACAAGATATTTAAAATACTTTATTACAATAGCGTGTCTAAGCGGTCTCTAGCTAAATAATCTGGTTTAAATTTTTATGCAAGTAACTCTGAATGCGAATGCTTCGTTCAATTCAATTTCATGATTCCGAAATGTAATAACACGGGTTAGGTTTACATTGGACACGTTAAATTTACATACTTAATATATGTATAGATGTGAAACATCACGGTCACTTGAACGTTTATTTATAAATTGATAATAAGAATATAAAATTATGCAATAAGACGAATAGAACATTAACGATGCTTTCTCCTGGCGAAGAGCCAACGGTCGCGTGTCCAACTTACCTAGTCAATGTGGCTGTTTGTAGTATGAGGTTTGTGTTTTTAACAGGTAATTTAAGAATACAAGAATGGTTTAGAGTACTTCTGGAGATCGCTTCCTATAAATGTTTCATCTTTACAGGACGACGACAGACGAAGAGGCGGCCTTACTTTATCAAGATACCAAGAACTATTCGCACAATTCCTAGGAGATACCAACGACGACTGTAAAGCGAAGCATCTATTTGGTCCTTTAGAAGCATAAGGCCTATTAAACTAGACTAGGTTATATGACTGACAGTTGGCCCACTTTCATACAATAATGTTATAAAAAAATGCAAGTGGCCATTAAAATAATATACGCAAAGATTGGTAGGTATGTTTAAGTGGGTCCAAATTAATGTAAGAGAATTTTTGTAAATAAGAACTTATTTTTTCGACTCGTTAAAAATGTTCAATGAGAACGAACTTCAAACTATATAATGAAGTTGACAGTAGTTGTGAGCAAATCATAAAGATAATTTTTGGGCTTTATATGTTTCCTCCTTGAATATAACTTCGTATTAAAAGTTGATTATTTGATATTTATGTAACGCGAACTATTTCTCTAAAACCACAAATTACTTTGAATATCTGACGACCTGGCCTCTTCGATACATTTTTAAAAATAAAACATAATGGTGTGTCACGTTCCAAATTACGCAAATTGTTTTCCAGAAATAATACTCTATGGGATTATTTTGTAACCATTTTACTGTTATTGTGTAATGCATTGTCGAAATATCGGCTTAAATGTTTTGTGTGCGTCTCTAAATATATTTTTTACACCTGTCGATTATAATATTTCCTTGTATTTTTTATAGTTAACTTTGAATAAGGATTTTAACATAGATTGAAGTATGTTTTCTATGTTGTTATAAATATATGTATTGTTTCAAATAAAACTTATATTTCAATGTTTTTAATTACAAAAAATATTATTTAATTGACTTATTAATAAAATTCAACGAAATTATTGGTTCTAGTCATTTAATTATGCTAAGAATTTTAGATAAGAGGCTTTTGAAGAGTAAAATTAACAACTACGTGCTTCGAACGGACTTCTTAACGGCGACTTTTTTTTTCAAAGAAAATATAAATAAAACGAATATATGGTAATTATATTTCTTTAATAAAAATTCTAATACATCGATTATACAAACATTTAATTAATTACATAACGTCTAAGTACAATTAAAATTACATTGTAATAATATCATATATTGTGAAATACATTATACTATAGTAATAAAAAAAACTATTTATACAGTAACATGGTAAAAATAAAATTTTATTTATATGCACTATGACTCGTATTTAATTTACTGTAGTGTACGTTTGGTAGTGGTGGAGCCAAGCTGAAGTTATTATTGTTTTTAGCACAAATGGGTCGGTTCGTCCGGGGAAGCACCACCCTCTCACAGAAAACCGACGTGAAGTAACAGTGCTTGTATTGTTGCGTTTCGTTCGATCAGTGAGAGAGCCGGAGACCCACCTACCCTCCCCTTCCCCTTGCTCCTTCCCTTCCTGACCCTCCCCCACCCTCCTCCCAAATACAGGTTGGCAACGCACTTGCGACTCCCCTGGTGTTGCAAGTTTCTATGGACGGTGGTGATCACTTAACATCAGGTAACCAATCTGTTCGTTTACCCCCTATGATATTAAAAAAAAAATTATATTAATATCGCATAAACTGAAATATCTAATATCCTTTATTTTTTTCATATAGAAAAGATATATTTCAATATAACAACTATTATAGATTAGATATTTTTGAAGAATAACAATACAAAACGCTGTATGACAAGTGTTTTTATTTGTAATTGAGAACATACTTATTTTTAGCTAATGTTTATTTTCTATGGTAGAGAATCAGCCAAGTCTAAAAAAACTATAGGTAAGTTTCCAATATAATTTGAAAAAATGACTTACACCCTCTAACGATTTTCTTGCGAAAATTCTCTTAATACCATATTCTATATGTAATTTGAAAGAAATGGCTTCGAAACACAAATTAATAATAACGATTACAACATTTTCTGATTTTCTCTAAAACGGCTCCAATTTAAAAAAAAACCGGAGTGAAAAATGGAATAACTATAATCGATTAAGCACATTTAGGAGCCATTTTTTATCATATAGGAAATTTTAGTACTAGTAACTTTTAGAATTCGTTGCTGCCACACAAAAGTACAATTATTGACTACTTGTATATTGACACTATGTTAAATATATTAGTTTTAAAATCTCCTATAACTCTATCTCGATAAGAAATAACTTTAAGAAAAATTCAACCTATTACTTAGTTCTTTTTATTAGAAGTATTAATCAAAAATGTATTGAAAATATCGAAATATAATTACTTGGTAGTAGTTCACTACGAACAAACTGTTGATATTCAAATTTCAATATATATATATATATATATATATATATATATATATATATATATATCACTATAGTTTGATAAACAGGAAGATATTATGTGTGAGATAATTATGATTTATATTGACGTGTTGCATATACATTACATATGCGTTACAACAATACAAATGAACTCAATTATTTATATAATCTATATTTGCGATGTCTATGGTAACAGATTACTAATTAATTCCATATATGTATCATTTAATAAATCTTGTAGAAATCTATTTACATTAACATCTACTATAAAAAAAACTACGGGGAAGATTGTACTGGAACTAGAAACATGCTATTGATCGAAAAATATATTGGCATTTCAATGATGCCATAAAGATTACTGCTTATTTATAAACAAGAATACAAAAACTATGTCTATTTCTAATACCAAACACTTATTATCAATTTCACTAAAGTAATTTAATTCTGAAGAAAAACTAAGTATATCAATGTTTTTTTTATTTATACGTACAGACTGCAACGTTTACTTCTTATCATTCGAGTGTACTATATTTGGATATGGAATATTTTACTACCGATAATATAAATTTAATAGATTATGTAATATATAATGATTTATTATATCATAATAATTATATCATAATAATTATATCATAATAATTATATATCGCATAATTGTATATCGCATTAGACGCGCCGTAACGCCGTACGTACTATAAAAGATAACTGAAATTTAAATACAATGTAAACTTTTATTACGGTTTTGTATTACGCAAAGTTTATTATAGGTAACTGTTTTAATATGATATTTATTACAAACCTAAATACAGTTGCCAAATTTATTATTCCATACTTTTACTAAAATTCCGTTACTGCGGAAAGTGTCGTACAACAAAGCATTCTCGACCTCTACCATCCACTCTAAAATTGTTATAACTTATCTATTGTAATATAGAAGCCATTGATAAAGACTATTCATTAAATTGATTAATAATAACTGCTTTAGAGTCCAATTGACATAAAAAGGCCCTAGCTAAAGGATTTATTCCCTTTTGCTAAAAATCTTATTTGATTTATGAAGATCATTGTATTGTTATACCAAAACAATGATAAATGTTTGAATTTTGTAATTCATAATGTTTAAACACGAGGTTAATATAATAATAATATCTAGATTTTCACAATGGATAATTTCTAAATATGTAGTATCATCTAATTAATAAATGAATAAAACTAACAGACATTGGCAGATGCGCTAACCTTGTCTTAACAAATATGAAATATCAGAAACTTTTAATTAAATTTTCTTAGTTACACAAAGAAATTCTTCAAAAAATCTAAGAGTTAATTGAACCCAGTGTCGAAATAACATTGTTATGAATAATTTTTCAGTTAATAATTTCAAATTAAGTCAACATAAATAAAATAAAACGATTCTATATCAACATATACAAACTTTTTATGATTTGCAACAACATAAAATGAATAAAAAATATTTATTTCATCTAATAAAATATATAATATCATAATAATAAAGAATACTTTGTAAAGGTGTATTTAACATCGCCCATAGAGATCGTCTTTCGAGGAAAATACTAGTGTGTATTTCATATACTTTTCTTTGGTACATATAGATAATCTATGATTATACGCGATCAACCAATTTGAATTCTTATAATAATTCTCATGTTAATTATTGAAATTATTCAACTAGATAATATGATTTGGTATTGTAACAATAATTTTAATTAAATTCATACTGATATATATTTTCAATTTTCGTAATAGCCTACGGGACACATTTCCGCGTGGCGCCATTTTGATTTTTGTTTAACAGTATTTTTATTTTGTACTGCTTGTATTTGTTTAGAGAATGCGTGCAGATATTAAATGGCTGGTGTTGCCAGGTAGTTGGATATTCTTATCTCGGTTTGTGATATTTTTTATTATTTAACTCTTAATTTCGAATACTTATTACAAGGATAGTACGTGTATACCCCAAATGAGTGGTTCATAAAATGATATATTATTAAAATTCAAATTAGTTGAATATTGTCATAATCTATTTTAATGATATATTTTACTTACCCAATAAATTTCACTATTCATTATTAACTTTCGTCCAATGTCATTTAGTGACGCCATTATCTAGGTATTTCACTATAACAAATATGAGATTTAACATCATTTTATGATATTTGTTCATAACAATATATACATATACAGTTGTTTCATCAATAAGGGATATAAATAAATCTCAAGTTTGTTAGGCAAATTTGACTATAGGCTCTATCGGTTACATTTCTTCAGTGAGGCCGTTGACGTACTCGCCGCCAGAGTGTCCGGGTTCGGTGCTCGTCGAGCCTAGACTGCCGTAGGTGGGACCGCGTCGCGACAACACTCGCCACCGTCCCCGGCGGTTGGTTATGCCTAGTTACCACAATAAATTGCATGTACATCGTCGAACCTCATGTTTTGTGTCGCTGTAAGTCATTAACTAATTGGCTCCATACTACAAAATCAAGTATACTACTTCCATATGAAAAGGGACTCGTCTAATTAGCGTTTAGCGAAGAACATCTAACTGATTTTTTTATAAGAAAAATTGTGATCAAGAAGATAAATATCTTTGGAAGATAGTAAAGGACCACAATTTCTAAGTCAAACGTACAAGGAGCGTTAATATACTTTCTGCCAAAACGATACGATATTACAATAAGTAATTTAAATGTGATGTCATTATGTGGTACAGATGGTGGGTCATACCAATTATGTCCTACTAGTTCGCAGCCCCCACATATGTAGTGATATAGCTGTTATAACTCTCTTTTACGGTATTACGTTTTGGGATACGTCAGTACACATTCACCTGCCGCGAATTTTGCAGGCCGGCATGACGACGATGAATCCTAGATACTACTCCATGGTTGCCGTTATTTTTGTACTCCACTACGCTTACCATAAAGTGCAGTACTTTATTCTCGTACTATTGCATCCGAAGTGAAAAAAAATATGCATGAATTTTTTAAACATATTTCCAATAAACACATTTTTAAATATACAAAAACTAAGTTAGCTAAAGCATAGACAACTGTAAAATTAATAAATATCATGCAAAAATATAACAGATCGTGCAAATCATGTTATACAATTCAAGATATGCGATTTTACAGAAAAACTGACAAATTCTTTACATTGGTATCACTGCACTTCAGAATTAGAGATACGACAGGGATTCCCCTAGTAGAGACATGATTTTGACTTGTTGCAACATCAAATAAATAATCAGTAACACACAGCAATATCAAGGGCTTTGATTTTGATAGTTTTTTTATTCAAACATGAATATGACATTCCTCTATATTGTCTGCTTGTCGTAGATCTCGATTTGAGAATATATACCAGTGTATAAGCTTAAATCCGCTGTTCGCTCATAGATAGTGTTAGTGAGCGTATTAGGCTAGTATAGATACGTAATATTTTTTTAATGAGTTCCCCATCTAATAACTCTTTTCAGTTCATATAGTCAGTAATTAAAAAATAGTATCGCAAATTTTTCAATCATTAATTATAGTTTTTTGCCAGAAAAAGAACATATGCGAGAAGCTCTGCTTTTTTGCTTCAATTTAAAGAAATCTGCTGCCGAAGCGCACTGAATTCCTTTAGAAGCCTATGGTAATAGTGCTTTATCGGAAACTACATGTAGACATTGGTTTCGGAAGTTTAAGAAAAACAATTTTAGCCTGAACGATAAAAAACGAGAGATTCGGCCCAGGAATGTTGAGGACTATGAGCTGCAGGCTCTTTTGGACGAGGACGATACACAATGGCAGAAAGCGCTTGCCAGGCGATTGAGTATTACTCAACCAGCCATTTCCATACGCCTCCATGCCACGGGAAAGATTAAAAAAATTTAAAAATGGGTGCCGCATGATTTGAGCTATAGGCAGACGGAGCAACGCCAAAACACATGTGAAATCTTGCTTGCCAGACAAGGAAGTCATTTTTGCATCGTATTGTGACTGGCAACGAAAAATGGATATATTTTGAAAATCCTAAATTTAAAAAAAAGATCTTGGGTCGAGTCTGGACAACCATTGACATCTTCCACAAGACCAAATCGCTTCGGACGGAAGACGACGCTGTGTGTTTGGTGGGATCAGCAGAGTATGATCTACTACGAATTTTTAAAACCTAGTGAAGCAGTTAATGCCCATCGCTACCACCATCAATTGATAAAATTGCATTGTGCTCTGCAAGAAAAACAGCCTGATTATCAGCAAAGACACGACAAGACGATTTTTCTTCACGACAATGCACCATCGCGCACGTCAAAGGTGGTCCGGAATTATCTAAATTCACTTAAATGGAAGGTGCAACACATCCAGCTTACTCACCAGACCTGCTACTTCGGACTACCACCTTTTTTCATCGATGGGTCACGCGCTCGCTGAGCAGCACTTTAGTTCTTTCGAAAACGTCCGAAAATGAATAGATGATTTTTTTTTTTGTAAAAAAAGAGTTTTTCTTAACATAAAGGCAGTGGATTTAATCTTATACGTCTAGCAGAGTAGATAGCATTATATTACACGAATTTAGATGTAGATACATATAAGAAATCACGTTAATTACTACGCATAGGAAAGTAACCAGGAATTATATTTATCTTTTACTTCGTTTGAATTTGTTAACAATGCCCCATGGGCAGACCAAAAAAAAATTACTTGTTTCGTCTTTTATACATGTTGTATATTGGACCTTTTTTTTAATTTATTTTGTTGTAGTCTGCAGACTCTTGGTCCGCACCTTTTTTTGCTTATATGTAGTTTTTTTTTACGTAAAAATCGTATCCGTGAGCATATATATATATATATATATTATATTGGACCTTTACGATTTCAACTGATGATAATTTCCACAAAGTCATTCAATTTTATAGAAACTTAGACATAAATATAATAGAAAATTAAAGTATTTAACATAAATTATTAATATTGAATGATTTTGTTTCAATATTTCATGGAATTAATATTTGTTTCAGACGCACTTCATAATAATTATTATTCTTTAACAAAATAAAAAAGCATAAGATCAAAATTAGATTCAACATATAGCGGTACTTTTTAATAAGAATGTTTTGTAGAGAGAAATAAATATATTTCAAAATAACTCAATTCTGTTTCAAACGCTGTAAGAACAATTGAGATGACCGCTTTTCTGTTTTGAAATATTATAGAATATTGCAAGCAGAAAACCACACGTATTCGCCAGAAATCCTGTTACATGTACAACTAAAAATGAGAAAACTTCATTGTTACATAGTTTTATTTAAACAAAGTAATATAAAAGTGCATATGAAACAAGTAGTTGATCTGATGTGTCAATTGGAGAGCATGCGGAATTTCATCGCCGGTAACACTGGGACCGCTGCCACAGAATAGGTTAAGTACAGAGAGCCAACTCCGACCGATTTTATATTTATCTATACTCAACGAATTTATTTCAGGTAAATAAAAATCTATAAACTATTCACAGAAAAACAGCTTGAAATCTTCATTTTATTATATAGTATTAAAATCAACAAATTCACAATGATTTTGTTACAATTTTTTTACTTCAGAACATAAGTGTCATACACAAAATAATGATTGTACGTATTGATTAAGAGTAGATACTTCGAATCAAGGTTGCCAAGCGTACGAAGTTCTTCATACAACTACAAGTTTGAGGTTTCCCAAATTAAGCATGACAGATACGTACAACATTTTGACACAAGAAAAATTATAAACTTATACTATATTACAAACAAAATTTTAAAGCACTAATTTCTTATCATTTTATGAAAATTTCCCGAGTAATAAAAAATTTTAGTCGTTACATTAGTAATATTTATTATATATAGGGGTAAAATCCACATCTCTCGCTTTCTTATACAGTGTACTTTATTTGATTACTACACCGATTTGTTACACGGTCGTTACGTCGTAATGTGGTGGCTCAACAGTGTATCTTTGGTATAATTTTGATTTCAAATGTCACACAAAACGAAGGATATTGAAAAGGAAGTAACGAATTCGTTAAAAAAATAGACGAATTAGTTCAACGTCATTTTTACCTGCTTCCGTACGACGATAATCTGTACAGTTGGCAACTCTAGTCGAAACTAGTATTCGTCCGCATAAAACGAGATGCTTATATGTATACGTTTGTGTTCTAGCGTCGTTATCTCTGAATATACAGAGTGGACCGTCTGTCTACTTGTCTATTCTGTGACAGTATTTTCACAAACATGCGAGGTGCACTCAAATTAAAATGAAACAAAAACAAATAATTTAAAAAACATAATTTATTAATAATTACAATAAAACTACAAGTAAGTTACAATAAGCCATTTTATATACCTTTGGATTAAAAAAACATAAATCGACTCCCTCCAAATTAAGTACTAGGTTTATTTTTTAAGTAGGAGATTCTTTGTTCGTAAACGGGTGAAAAAAATACTATATTTCTAAATTTCTATGTCAAAAATTCCATAATAATATTTTATAGACATTTATTTTAGTTAGGAACTTAGAGGGTGTTTTATAATAAAATAAACGAATCTCAACGAATAATCACGAAGAAAATAAACACAGATCATTTCTAACAATAATTTATCAATCGAAAACACTATTTACTATGTAATGTTTTTTCTTAAGTTCCTTTGTAGTTTTACAGACGTACCTGTAAATACAAACGACTCCCTTTTTAAGGATTCAAAAACGTTAAGCTATATCAAGTTTTTTAACCATCACCGTATTTAACTTAAGTTAGTCACCGTCCAGTGTATTATACCGTAACCGTTATTAGTCGAACAAATTTAAAATTAACTTAAACGAAATAATAATAAAAAAATAATAATACAAAGTGCACATAGGTAAAGCTAATTAAGTGGTTGTGATGCGAAAAATTGACCATTTATCGATATCGACATTTGCTCAATAACGTAAATATTATTATTTGTATATCGCTACGCTATTAATTTTACATAAGAATATAATATTAAATTCATTAATAGCGTAACGAAAATGATATTTAGTAATACAAAAAAAACCGTCACCGGTTTGTAAATTTCATGCACCAAATTATAGTATAAACTGGTCCTTCACCGGTAAAAAAAGGTAACCATAACTCGGATAAAAAACCTACTGAGTTAAAACCCGATTATCATCAATTTTCCCTCTCACTTTTAGCCGGCTGTAAATTAATTGCTTTACTAATTTCAATTTAAAAAAAGCTTAGAAGAATTTATTCTTAACGCGTTAAACCAGCTATACCCAACCTGCGGCCCGCTGGGTCTTTGTAGTTGACTCACCCGATTACACTTTATTTTCAATTATTTTAAATTTTGTGCCCATCAGAAAAAACTATGAGCACGCTGAGTAAATTAAATACATCTAAGATAACCCGACAGTTATATATTCCTTATGATATAAGGGTTATAATACCAAGATTGTTTTATCGGGCAACCATTTTTCACTACATTAATACGTTAATTTGAAATTACGTTTTTTTAAATTGAATACCTAAATATTCGTAGTTTGCGGCCCGCGACACCATGAGTGAAACGTGTCTATGACTCGTTTAAAAAAGGTTAAGTACCACTGCGATAAACCATCCCAATGAGTGTAACAAAATCGTCGATAACTGAGTTTTAACCCAGTTGTAGGATTTAATCCGTGTCATTACCCATCACTATCCACCGAATATTAGTTTAAAAATAATACTTATCGTTATTTGAGAACATAAAAAAAAAAAAAAAAACGTTCATGAAGTCTGTGTTTGACAGCGAACGTACAAAAATTGACAAAGTTGGACCGATGTTAGATATAAATATGTAGAACAGTACTTTATTTAGAAAAATACTTCGCGTCTTGAATATTTCGATAACAACTTTAAATAATCCGGGTCAATTTCATCGCATTATTATCTACAATTCGAATAAAAATTTATATGTATAGACAAAACTCACATGGTAGAATATATATACTCGGGACAATTAAATACATCATTTTTGACACCTGTCAAAATACTACATAGGGATGTGACAGAAAAAAATCTATTCGATATTAACCGATTGCAAAACATATTGATACATTATTTAATGAAACTTTAAATATTTATTTATATCACACAGAAATATTATGTTTTTTACATTACACTATAATTATACTACGAAGAAATAAAAAGGTAGTAACGGTATTAATTGAATATTTTTAAATGACTTCGATTCTGTAAAGTCTCACGTTATTTATACTTTGAAATTTGTGAATACTTCGAAAATAGATTTAAATAATAATGGGTTACACCCGATTATTAATTTCTAAATACTTACCAACGACTATAGACGTAACGTTGTAAGAGTGTCAAATCGAAATATTATCACAGAAACAGATAATCTTTATTTATTATTATATATTCTGTGATTGGTTGTTTGACGTCTTGTGTAAACGTAGGATCAAGGTTGTCGCATTTTGAAATATCAAAAATGTCAAAACGACCTATTAAATCGTCCCGAGTATAATATTTCAATCATAATTGATCAGTAACATGTTTACAGATCAAATATAAAGAATATAAGCATAGCTCATTAAAAAAAAAGAATGAAAATATACGTTATGTTTTCGATAACCAAATAAGTTCCAGTTTATTTTCTAAATTAATTGAAAACACAACCCCCTTTTAATTTCTTGTAAAGTTATATTTTTTTTTACAGTTATTAATCTCATAATTCTCATTAGGTCTTATATCAATGTTTGCAGTTGTGGATGAGCAAATCCGGTAAGAGAATCAGCTAACAACACAGCATTTACTAAATAAATTACAAACACCTAAAAAACATTTAAGTAGCAGTTTAAGTACTAAGATCTCTAAACAAATTGTACTACGGATGCGGTGAATATTCGACGAAAAAAAAAACCACATTACAAAAATTCAAAACATTAAATTCGAAATATATAGGAATAAATCATCACAGACATCACATAAAGTTCGCTCAATCATGCAATAGATAGTATAAAAAATTAATTATCCCTAATCAGTTTTGGTTAAAAACCGTAACCAGCGAAGCGAATTATCGATACGGAAAATTATTATTTTCATACACTAATACTGTCGATAAATAGCAAAAAAAATATTCATCTACCACAACAAACACTTAGGAAACAATATCACCGTATGCAATGGAACTATACAGTGTATATTTTTGTGACAATAACTACACCCATCTATATGATTAATCCTATATTTTGATCATAAAAAAAAGCAACTCAACTTTATTAAAAAAAACATTCAATCGGCAAAATATGCAGATATTTTTAACGGCCTTAAAAAACCGGCTAAAAACCGATAAAAAGTCCTTATTATGTTTGTATTTATGCGTTTTGCTCAAAAACTACACGACCGATTTTTGTGATTCAATTCAATGTAGACAATAATGTTTAAAATTGACGATATTTACGTTTAACCAGTATACTTAATATAATTTTCATAAGAATTTTTATACACAATAACATTGTTCTTTATAACTGTCAATTATCAAAATTATCAAAATTAGGTTTCAAGATCGTATTATGCATACACACCTAATTAAATAACAAACTATCAATTACCCCAAAAGCTTTCTGTGGTTTATTACAGAGACACATATTTACTAAAACTCCAATACAATGGGTTTAATTACGTGTGTCACAAGAATATATAACGAAATATGGTTGACAGGCTTCATGGAGTTTAAATCACACATTTAAAATAAATATACATGCGAAAAATATATTAACCGATTTGAATTATTCGATTAAGTGAACTTGGTAATATTCATCGATATTTACATATTTTATGCCAACAAAAGAAGCGAGCCCGTCAACTGAAAATGACACCGATGCGTTAGTGCTGAGTTTGTGAACGAGAATGAAAAGCATTTTTATCGATACTGTTAAATAAGATTCACATTAATACTATACAAATAAGTTATCGATTAAAATAATAATTTGATTAAATATTTATATTTTCACATGAAATATCGTTAATATCAACATAAAAAGTATAGAAATGCAATATTATACAAGAAAGAAAAAGGATATAATAATCGATAAAAAATCGGAAATTATCCGTAGTTTTATTTAGGATACCCTTTCCAATTCCTGTCGAGTTCGATCATTACAACCGGATGTAAAAGCGACATGATTTTCAATTTTACCGATTTTACCGATCTTTCGATAATAGCATGAAATCAAGTTCGCAGCGGATTAATGAATAAATAATGTGTGCATTCATTCTCGTTCGTGACCGAGTAGCGTGTCAGTGTAATGGCGTCCGCCGACTCTTACTCGAGTGAAGTGCGTCTCCGCGAGTGCCGGCTGCGTTTTGCGGAGGCTCTGCTTCGCAAGCTTCTGTTTGTTCACCGGCGATCCTGAAAACATTATATTCGTCTACCTCTCGGTTCAATGTCCCTCACAAAAACCGGTAAATATTTAAGCAATACCGATACCAAAAACATTACATTCCCCGGCCTCACTATTCAATGTTCCCCACAAAAACAGGTAAATATCTAAACATTATTGATACACCACTATCGACTAATCGATACCAAAATCAGTATATTCTCTTGCCTCACTGTTCAATGCACCTTACATAACATCGGTAAATATTGAAACATTATCGATAGGCTACTATCGATAAGTCGATAAACCATTACAATCCCTGACCTCAAACTTCTCTATGTACTTCATTCGATAAAATAACTCCTATGTCCTCAAAACTATTGATTGTCTCATGTTTCAATCAGGCATTATAGCTACATAGAACTCCTAGAATAATTACTTAATTTTGATATTTTACATTAAAGAAGCTCCTAATTAAAGATTAGATGAAATAAAATTAAAAACAAATATACCAAAATATTTTGTAAATCTTTATAGAATTTAAATGGATAAAAATCATTTATCAGTCAATAATTCCTAAACAACATTTCTAATATAACACCTACCTACAATTATTTATAAAGATTCGTCTTTTTTTCAATAAACTTCAACACATAGATGTATATATAGTATATACATTAGTTCCGACAACAACTGTCGTCTATCTTAACCCGTCTCCGGCATATAAGCAATGAAAATTTCCTTACCTCGACTTGTTAGTAGCGCACAGAAATGTGGTTAAATAATAAAAAAAAAAAAACATAAAAAAAAAAAACATAAAAAAACAAAACAAAAACAAAACAGCGCTTTAACAAATATAAAACCGATTAAGTTTTACTTTGTAACTTTAGTATATACATACTTTTTTGACAACTAAAACTGTATATTATTTTTGCTTTTATCATATTGGATTTAATGTTAAATTAAGTGACTAATATTTTTGATACTTAATATGGAAATCAAAGTTATCAAATCCTATTAATATACAAAATACTGTACATTTACTAATCGATAACGCTTGCCTATTTGCTTCAACATTGTGTACTATACAGTACCATTCTTAAAGTCGTAGTCCGGTGAAGCTGTTAAGGCCTTGCTAGACCAATAACATAATCAGTTCGAGAAAAAAAAAAAATTACAGACAGTCGTTAACTTGCGACGGAGGGAAAAAACTAAAAAAGGCTCTATATTCTAGAACTTTCTTGTTACCATATTTGTTTTTTACCAATATTTTTTACATTATACGGTGGTCACCAATTATATAGTGGTAGAGCCAAGCTGAAGCTATTATTGTTTTCAGCACGAATGGGTCGGCTCGTCCGGGGAAGCACCACCCTCTCACAGAAAACCGACGTGAAGTAACAGTGCTTGCATTGTTCCGTTTCGTTCGGTCAGTGAGAGAGCTGGAGACCCACCTACCTTCCCCTTCCTGCCCCTCCCCCACCCTCATCCCAAAACAGGTTGGCAACGCACTTGCGACTCCCCTGGTGTTGCAAGTATCTATGGACGGTGGTGATCACTTAACATCAGATGACCCATCTGTTCGTTTGCCTCATATGATATAAAAAAATATATATAAAAACTAAGGTACTGCTTTTTTATGTAATGATGAAATAAAAGCATCAAAAATAATTGTAAAATGAATTGAATCATTCAAATTAATATATCAGTAAAAGCACAAAATAATACACAAAATGCACAACGCACATTTATAATAATAATACATCTCGACAGTCGCGAATCCGACGAAGGTCCAATATACAAGCGAAGGTGCGAAATAAAAAAATAAATAAAAATAAAACTTAAATATATTGCATGCAATATATGAAACGAAACTTATAAATAAAACTCATAACGTGTGATTTCAGAGTGAAAAAAAATGTACAGTGAAAAATATAAAGAGAATGTAATAGTAATGAATGCAAAAATACGTGTTTTATATTCAACTGAAATATAATAAAAAAAAAACACAAAGCTGGAGAGGGAGAAGGGACAGTTTGTCACACTTTGTCGAAGTTGCGAAATTATCGATGATTCCATCTCGAAGTGATATATCGATTGTAGTCCGGTGAAGCTGTTAAGACCCAGCAGATTAGGCACCCCACGGCTCAAGTCTAGGTTCGATCCCTCGGTAGGGAGCCCTTGTGTGCGTTGCTTGCGCGATACGGTCACACACAAATATATATCACTGCTACAACACTACACGATCATCCCCACACACGTGCACGCTACACGCTTACACATGGAAGTGGAAGGGTTTTATTTTTTTCCCTTATCGAACTGGAAAAATTCTAATTTTCCGATAAAAAAATATATGGAGGGGTTGTTGAGGCATGTATGCTTGGTACACATATATGTTAAAATGTTAACTGTTAAGACCTTGCTTGTTCAATAGCGTAGTCATTTCGAAAAAAAAAAAATGATATATCGACATTTTGACATCGAATATTTTGAAGCAACTCTTGCAGACCTTTTTTATATACGAGACCTTAAATATCAGAATTATCTTGATCGATTTATGCGATATCCTGAATGGTAATGAATCGATAAATCGGTTATTTCATTTTAGTGTCAACTTTAAATATTATTCGAAGTACCGAATAAGTGAAGAGAATCTTAATTATTATATATATCGGTAAATGTACTTGAAAAACAATAATTAAACTAATCTAGTTAGCAAAGTATTTTGTTGCTTCATGAAGCATCATTTAACATTACTTAGTACACTAATTAAAATTGTTTAATAAACATTTATATATATGTGCGTATTATTGTCTTTTGATAGTTAATAATTTGATTAAAAATTCTAATTATATCATATTTTAATACTAAATCAAGGATTTCTTCACTCACTTTGACTATTAATAATTTTGGTACACAAGTGCACAATTTAATTATAAAGACTACAGCGCCATCTATCATTGTATCGCTTAAATAAATATCCAAATTGAATACAACCTCAATCGATGTAGTTGTTTAGCAATTATAGGATCAAGAACAAACCAAGTATTAAAAACTGTAGGAACGACTGTTATGGATAACTCAAAGATGGCGCCACGTTTTAATTTTGAAAATATTTTATCATAAATTTAATTCAACATATAATAACTGAGGACAGCTAATTATAGATACATAAATGTTATTCGTGTGTATAGGACTTAGGAAAAGGAAGTTCAGAAACTCACCGATATAGCTGAGCATGACCGGCAGGAAGATGAGTCCATGTGCAGCTCCAAACAGCACGATACCGAGGTACATTCGGAAGTAGAACACCTAAATAATTAATTCAATCATTTATTCTATAACAAACTAACGATGCTTCCAACTTGGTTCATCTGAAAACTGTTCCATTATTGTTCGAGCAATGGAAGGAAGTAAGGGGTGTAAGAGGTGTCGAGTAACATCTTAAGACTTGAGACACCTAAGTCAACCTCACCTGCACGTGGTGCACCCTGCTGATCAACGAACGAGGCAATGGCGATAGCGGGGTGGTAGGGTTTTACAGCCCGACTGAGTCGCAACCACCATGTACATGGCGAAAAAGCCCGTCATAGTGACTCGCTTTTGCGCGTCGCGTTTCGGGATCAGCCTGTACATATCCAGTGACTTTCGTCATTATGGCCGGCATGACAGCGGCGACCGACGATGGATAATCTGTCTCTCGGTGGTCGCCACTGTTTTTGGATTGTACTATGCTTACCATCAGGCATAGTGCAGCCACTTTGTCATGCTTCAATAAAAAAAAATCATAGAATAGTTGATATTTTATCAAAATTCTTGGTTTCTCTCTCTATGATGTTTTACCTCCTACTATTCCCAGTCGTACTAATGTTATCTATCTCTTAACTCTTGTTACGGATAATCATCTAATTCTAGAATGTTATAGAATGTGAATCTAATTGTAGACACTGGCAAAATTGTATGCACACACATGTTGCCATTTAAAAAAAGAAGAAGTAGAATTTCGATTACATTTTGATATTTTTAGATTAGATTTTTATGACAATCTAATAATACTGGATACTGGATACATATGAGGAAAAATTTGAAGAGCTCAATTTTGTTTTTTTTCTAGTCATTCCATCTGACGTGGAACTGCCCTTGTATGTATATATATGAGTGTGGTATCTGGTGTGGTGTGTTGTGGTACCTGGAAGATCTGGCTCTTGGCGGTGCCGAGCACGATGATGCCACCGAACTTGGTGAGCGTGATGCCCGACAGCACCGACGTGCCCATCTTCGTGAGCGCCTCCGAGGCGCGCGCCACGCGACCGCCGCTCCCGCCACACGCGCCGCCCCCCTCCGCGCCGCTGCACACGCTGAAGCTGTGCACGAGGTGCGAGCAGAACTCCACCGCTATACCCACTGCCATCACCTGCACACGTACCCCGCATTATACTACATATGTACCCTCGATACCCAAAACGATATTTACAATACAAATATCTAAGTCTGATGTCGTAATAATTAAAGAAATAATAACATACCAAATTAACGAGAGAGACAGCGTTCAAGCTGATACCCCACCAGTACATGAGCCCGCCAAGGTTCACCACGATCATGGTGATAGTCACCACCACCACCTGCCAGAGATGAATGCCACACATTTGTACATCGGTAATTTTTTAAATTTTATTTTTAGCCAACAATCTTCCAGATTACTATTGCCATTATCGAGTAGTTAACAATATTACAAGTGTTGTCTAGTTATTTCAATGTTCCAACAACATGGTGGCTCCCTTGTTGGAACTTTCCAGGGAGTTTTTTGTGGCATCTCAGAATCCACAGTCCTCGGTATTATTTTCCATTCACTTCACTTATGCACAATAACCGAACTGTATTACGTAAATCACTAATTTTACATAATATAGAGTCAACCTGAAATATTATTTATTAACTTGCGCTCTAAGAGACAAATTGTTTTTCAAACTGAAACTTACAAAAAGAGGCACATTTTTAGTTATATCACTGTTAGTCTGTCACAAAAAAAAAAGAAATACGAGTATTTAGCAATGGCAAGGGAACCTTATGTTAAAAAAAGAAGACTTTATGGTACTTTAAATATTAACGCCACCGCAATGAGTAATTGCATACCGTTGCCGTGACCAGCTCGCGTCGTCTTTGTTTCGCAAGTCTAAACTAATCGATTACTTTTCTCAATCATGCCATCTCGTTTCGGTTCGTATAGTTTAGATTTGCGAGACAGAGACAACGCGAGCTGATCACGGCACTGGTATGCAATTGCGCATTGCGATGGCGTTAATACGTAAGTACTGGCTCTTTGACTAAACTTATCGTCTAACTCCTGCACTATTATGACGCATCCGGGAAGCGGACTTACAACGCAACTGGAAGATTAACACTAACACCACCATATTCATGATCATCAGCTTGCCTAGCCTAGCTAGGCCTCTCCTCGAAGGAAGGTATGGGCATAATCACCACCCCAGCACACGACGTATTGGTGATTTCAAACACTGAGAAATTTACAGTTCTATGTTTTCCCACATACAGTAGTATTACAAGAACATTACTCAGGTTCAGGTCTCCTTGCGATGTTTTCGTTCATCGTCAGCCGATAGTATTATCAATTTAAATTAGCAAATGTATTCCGTAAAATTCATTGGTACATGCCGGGGTTCAAATTAGCGGACATGACCGTGACCATATTAGATTCAGCATATACAAAAGCCGGCGAGACAGCGTTCATCCTATACACACTTCTATGGTTTACAGTTTTATTAATTGACCGACTATACATTGTTTGTAACCATTTATATTTTCCCCAGATAGGTCGCGTCTCAGATAGGTCACGTTTTTTGCACAAAACGGGCGACAGCCCAAGTCGAGGTGTGCCGTGCACCCCCCTGAGTTATTCGCCCAAACATCTCAAATCGGCTGAGTGCCTTTAGCGCTCGCCTCAATAGTTCGGTGAAGCTGTGAAGACCATTCCAGGTCAACAGCGATTTCATTTCGAAAAAAAAAGCGCTTTTGAATGAGAAGTTTTCTGATCATTAATATAGTGTAAAATAATACTCACCAACGCCGAGAAAAGATCAAAGCCCATCAGTATAAATGTGACTATGAAAATCGATAGAACGGATATGCCCATGGACCTCAAGGTATCGGGCCACATCGTCAAGTACTGCTCGTAGAACACGTAGAAGACCGAGTAGGGGAACACGTTCACTGTGTCATTGCTGCCACTCTGCTTGAGGTTCACATTGAGTGTGTCTGTAAGGTTGGCAGCGACGAGACGGGCTGCCCTCATCGCTGAGTAGTAGTCGTGGCTGGTCTTGAGGACGCTGTGGTAGCCCTGGTAGGCTGTAGCGGTGACAGTGGCCAAAGATCCATTGGTGTTGTAGTTGACGGAGTGAGCGTACGCAGGGTGTCCGCCCTTCACGCACCCGCTGCCCGGGGACGGGTTGTCTTGTAGAAAGTATGGGACGTATCGTTTGAACTCATCCACTGAGGGACGCTGTTCACGTCCCACCAGTTCTATATCGCAACGCTTGCAACCACCTGGAAATTATCACATTTCATTAATGTTTTTTTTTTTTAATTAAATCCACAACTCTGCCAGTGTCATGCACATTAAGAACAACTCCAATGCTAATTCAACCACAAAAGATTCGAAGTTGATTTCAACCACCACCATTTATATCTAACATATAACAAAAGGACAATACACCATTGGAATTTGTAAATTTGTCATTTCAGGTAAAGGAAATAAAATGACATTTTCCCACTTAAGGACTGTAGTAATGTAAAGTGAAACCTCACAAATGGTATCCTACGAACCAAGCCTAAAGATGGCGATCTGAGATCGATTAATCGAATAACCAATATTTAGTCGTAGAAAATCGAATATTTTAATTGTTACTCAACATTTACACAATTCAATAAATCCATTTCTAACACCATATTTAGACAAAAATAAAAAAATATACAATAATTTATAATTAAATAAAAGAAACTGAACAAGGAAATATAAGAAACCAATATTTTTTAAATCGATCCTCTAGACCCCTATATTAGCATGAATCAATTCTGCAGACCGCGATTCAGAAAGTTTTAATATATATATATTTTTTTTTTTGCAAAGAATCCCCATTTCATTTCATACACTTTGACACGATTCTTATACATTTTTTATCCTGTCAACTAGTACTTGGTCAACATGTTAACTTTATTTATACAATACACTTTTGCAGTTTTATACAGAACCCATTAATTCGTTTAACATTAAAATTCTTCACATATGTACATCATTATTTTAATATGTAAAGATTCTGAACTATATTTTATAGAGAAACTAGCTGTTGTTCGCGGCTTCTCTCGCATTAATATATATTTTACCTAACCTCGACAACAATAGTTTACTCCTGAATGTAGTGTTATTTTCTGTATCACAGACAATGTATCCCTAAAATTTAATATTGGTTGGTTAAGTAAATTATTAAGAGTAATTAGTATAAACATACAAATTGACAAACGCTTTTACAGTATTAGTAACGATAATATATACTCACTGGATTTATCGCTGGGACAGAAGCTGTTGTTCGAGGGGAAGTAATTACAACAGGAGGGCATCGAAGCCCAATCGAAGAAGTCGTCGAGCCAGGCGTTCGGTGGTTGCGCTATATACGTCTCCTGTGGTATCCGGTACGCTGATAAAAGAAAAAAAAAACTTCTATTTTCCCATCAAAACCAGTTAATCAGAAAACACATAGTTGACGTTATTAAAAAAAGCCCATGGACCAAGGAATTCTTCAGGTGATGCATACATCTATATAAATTAAATTATAAAGATTCGTCGTCGTGTGCATATCACGCAAAAACTAATCAACACACTTGATCTTTATGTATAAATAAAAAATATCACGACATCTTTATTTAAAAATATTAATATACTATTTTTATAAGATTTCAAAAATGTGTAAAGTGAGGCAAACAGGCAAATGCATGCGCAGGAGAGGGAATGTAAACGAATAGCATTATTCACATAGAAATTTTGTAAATATATATACTTTTAATTTCCTTATACACATAATTCCTATATCGTAGCGCAGTAGATACCACCGGTCGCCTCACATATCAGACCTGAACATTCAGATTCTCAAATCCCTTGTGTCATAAAAAGAAAGCAAATCAAAGACCCCCACCCTAACCCTCTCTAACGCTTATCTAATACTTAAGTGACCCCTAATGGGTTCTTGATGGTGATGAAGATCATCTGGTGATGGAAGATATACCAGGTGTTAGGTTACTCGCTTACAATATTCTAAGCGATGATATTTCACGGTCACATTTGACATATAAAATAATAACATCAAATACTAATAAACAACAAAGAGAACCTAAGTTAAAGTTTTTTCTAAGACTTTCAAAAGTATAAACGCGAACGTAATATAAACCTAGATGCAATTTCCGAGGCCGAAAGCTTCAAGGGACGTCCCGGAATTAATAACCTTGGAGAATAAAATGGACAGTAAACCCTTTTGCTTTGTTCATGCTGTTCCCACGTTCACTTGCAAGCGAAAGTGAAGTCACCAATTGTTCGTTGACACTGTGCTTTAACATAGACGTGTAGAGGATTGCGTATAATTTTTGTATTTTTCTAGATGATTAGGTCAAATATTAAATAACCCCAAGGAGGGTTAATGTTAGGAAAGCGGCTGATCCTAAAAATAAAGCCAAATCATACACCAACTGGCTAACACGTTGTACCAACGAGTCTACTTAGGTGGGATAAGGCTAAGAAGGAGAACATTAAGCACCTATTTTTTTTAATTGATCTAGAACGAGAATCGAGTGCAAACTATTCTCCATAAATATTGCTACTGTCTAAACTTTCAGCCTGTATATCGTACCTGCGTATAGTTGCATGGCGACGCTGTCGGGACGGCAGTACCGCGTGCCGCATATCATGTTCTGCGTAGCGGTGTCGGAGTAGTTGAGCCCCTCCGTGATCACGAAATATACAGGCGGACCGATGTTGAGGTACCGCTGCAAGTACTGGAAGTATTTCAGCTGGAAGCTGTCCTCCGGCATCGACAACTCCTGGTCCAGACCAATCTCGATATGCGGAGCCACCTGCCGGGAAACAGAGGATTAACACACCACCACACACACATTTTTTTCTCGAACAGACTTGACCTGGCAAGGTCTTAACAGCTTCACCGAACTACGAAAACCACCATACTTTTAGAGTGAAAATTTAACTGTACCAAATTTGTTTATAACGCCATCCATCCGTTTATTATTCGCGCTACATTGTCAATTGCAATGTTTGCTTGTGCTTAACACACATCTATTTTTTTTTATTAAGTCCTTGGCCTCTGTGTAAAAATCCACAACTCTGCCAGTGTGCTGTACATTAAGAACAACTTCAATGCTAAGTTCAACAACAAAAGACTCGAAGTTGATTTCCACCACTACCATTTATGTGTAACATATAACAAAAGGACAATACACCCTCGGCATTAAATTCCTAAACAACTAAGTTAGTAAATATATGCCTAATATGAATAAATATAGATCTATATAATGCAGGAAACTATAATACAATTAGTTACAACTTAATTTTATACATGCTAATATACTTGCACATAAGGGTAAGAAAGGGGATAAAGGAGAGGGAGAGAAGAATTCGCATATGGGTGGGACGTGATATCTCCTGGGGGAGTATGTCATAAAGGGTCACGCGCCGAAGTGGACAATTAAAAAAAAATATCGTCCAGAACTAATATTATAAAGCTAGAGGGTTTGTTTTTTTGTTTGGGTACTGGGGGCCTAACCAAGTTGCTTATCGACAATCATAAACGCAAATAGATAAAATCACGTGATATAGCGTTCAGATATGTCATCTCCATACATTTTTCCGTTTTCTATTTGCGTTAGTGATTGTCGATAAGCAACTTGAGTTAGGCCCCCTGGTTCGATTTCAAACATTCTTTAATTCGTAAGTTCGAATTATTCGTACACCCCTATTGAGAAAGCACTTGTGAACGTCAAAGACACCACCAGTTCGGAAAACAAGCCAGATATTGAGAATAACCTGCAAGAAAATCGATCTGGTTTTTTCTTTTAATATATGGTGTATATATCTATCTTCTAATACCTTTAAACGAGCAATTCTTGTATATTTTTATATTTGTATATATTCAGGATCTCAGAAACGGAGTCATCTGTTTCCGTGAAACTTAGTATGTAGGTAGTTTCGGGGACGATAAATCAATCTAGATAAATTTTATTCATAGAAAACGTTTTTTAACTGAGTTTATATGCAATAAAAAATTATAGCTACAATTTAAAGGTAAATTTGGCCAGCGCTGTCAAAACAAAATTAGCTCAGATGGAAATTGACTGCTTCGAAAATCCGTGTAACCCCAGCTCGAATCCGAGAGAATAAGCATAAGAGATTTGTTTTTTTTTTTGTAAAATAATGTTAATTTTACAAGGCAAGCCTAACAGTTTATTTTAATTTAAAAATGTTTTTTAAAGAACCAAGCAAGGCTTGGTCGCCCAGGTACTATATTTTTGAATAATATATAACAAAGTCCCTTACCGCGACTGTCTGTTCGCGATAAACTCAAAAACGACTGACTTTTATATGGTTTTCACAAGTAGATAAAATGATTCACAAGGAAGGTTCTAGTATATAACTTGTCAAGGATTGTTTTTTTAATCGGAGTTAGACAAAGTCTGCCAAGCTCACTAGTATATATATTATTCATATATTGAACCACGCTATAATAGCCTTTGATACAAAGCCCCACTTGACATAATGTTTAAATTTACAGTCCAGCAAATTGGTAATATGCTTCGGGAATTTGTTATAAATCCTAAGAAAAACTGTTACTAGGTTTTACTGCATTTGAAACATGGGACGACAAGTCAGAGTGTGTCAGAGTGTAAGTTTGTATTTGTTATTGAAAGACTTACGGCGACAGAAGAACAGAGCCACGCGAAGAATATAATCATGACGGCGGCTCGCACTTCGCGTTTCATCAGGAACGGCACGTAGATGTGCTTGAACAGATTGTACAGCGAGCTGTCTCCCAACTCCTCGGTGCTCTCAGACTTAGTGCCTTGCACGCAGCAGAATATATCAAACCTGGCAACGATTACATTGTCATTATTTGAATATCTAGAAGGTACAAACATGACCACTATACATCAGATGTGTTCTGTAATCAGCTGGTATACTTCCAGTAATTGCTTGGCTTTATATTGGTGAGTTTTGATGGTCGAGCATATCTGTTAGTGTCCTATCTGTAGAAGTTGATGACTGTGTACACTCGTTAGTGTTGTGTCGAATAGTGTTAATGATCGTGGATATCTGTTAGCATTCCTTTCATAAGTGTGGATGATCATGTATACCTGTTGACTTTCTGTAGGTGATATATACACGTTAGCCTTGTGTCGATAAGTATTGATAATTGTGTATACTTATAAACATTCTGTCAGTGAGTAGGGATGGTCTTGTATACCTGTTAGAATTGCATCAGTGAATGTTAATGATCATGTATATCTATTACAGTTGTATCGATGCATGTTGATTGAGATTGTGTACACCTGTTAGCGTTCTTTCAGTGATTGTGGTCGGTTGTGTGTACCTGTTACGGAAGTGTCGGTGAGTGTGTATACCCATTTGCGTTCTGTCAGTGATTGTAGTCAGTTGTGTGTACATGTTAGGGAAATGTCGGTGAGTGTGTATACCTGTTAGCGTTTTGTCAGTGATTGTAGTCGGTTGTGTGTACCTGTTAGTGAAGTGTCGGTGCGTGTGTGTACCTGTTAGCGTTCTGCCGGTGCGTGTCGATGGCGAGCAGCGCGACGAAGCAGGTGATCTGCAGCAGGAAGTCGACGAGTAGCGCGGCGCCGGCGTAGAGCGCGAAGGCGCGGACGGCGGGCATGTCGCTGAGGGCGCCGAGGAAGAAGCAGACGGACTCCGACACCGACGTTAGGAACATCGACGGGCCCACCTCACCCAGTCTGTACATTACAATAATTATACAGTTTTTGACGAGATTTTAGTCTGTCATGTAGTGGATTTTATGTATTATTCATAATCCTGTGTTATTTGACTATATATTTTGTAAATTTGATGGTGTTTTACATAGTATAGTTAATTAATTGTGCATAAGTGAAGTCAATGGAAAATAATACCACGGAGCATGAAATTTTAAGATTCCACAAAAACTCCTGGAAGGTTCTAACAAGGGAGCCATCATGTTGTTAGAATATTTAAATATTCACATGACGCTTGTAATATTATTAACTACACGACAATGGCAGTAATAATCGAAAAGATTGTTTGCCAAATACATAGTTAAAAAGAAAAATGTAAGTCAACACCCGAATATTAGCAAGTGCCATAAGCGTCCTGTTCCGGTAACAAGGTTTAAAAAAAAAGAAAATAGTTTTTTTTTTTATATCAAAGGAGGCAAACGGACTGGTGAGTCACGTGATGTTAAGTGATCACCACCATCCATAGACATTTTTTTTTTTTTAGTGACCAAGGGAGTTTCTCCCCCGGCCGACAGGGCACCTCTATCATGGTGGACAGAGACCTTTTGTAGGTTGGTAATTTTACATCTCGTTTTATTAATATTGTGACCATGTTTTATTTGCAACTATTTATATTTCAACTTTATACATTTTGCTTATGATGATCTTCTTGACTTATATTATCATTATTTTCGTTCCTACTTTTAGTTCCTCTTATTTCCATAATTATTATTTCTTATTTATTTGCTAGCTTTCTTGTTCCTTATTTTTATCTTGTATTTCTTATCTGTTTTGATTTACTTAGCGTATACCTTTTAGTTAGTTTTTTAGTTTATTGTTTTCCAACCTGTTTTTTACTTTTATTTTATTCTCGTTTTCTCTTGGCCTTTTGCAATTTTACCGTCTTATTCTATTTCCTAGCTCCACCACTTCCAAATTTATCCGATACATTTTTAGAGACTACTTAAATATTGTTCTGTAACATAAAATCTGTCAGGTTCTTACTACTTCTTTGTGTTTTGTAACTTTCTTCTACACACGACCGGTTGTCATCACGACATCCGGGTGTGTTAGAACATTCCAGATTTCCATCTTTTTGGTTACTCCTTCCTGCAGTTCTCTTCTCTTGAATACCTAATTGCTATTGACTAGTCTTCTTTTATCAAAAAGCTGGCTGGTCAGCTATACTGTAGGTACAAGGTTCTGTCTGCCAGTTGCCTGATGTTCGGCTCGTTTCTACCTGATGTTTTGTATGTCCAGTCACAATGTAGTTTGTATCATATTTTCTTTGGTGAGTGGTAGGTCCTAGGCCTACGTTGCCATTGAGTCGCTGATAATTTGCGATTACTCTATATTTATCCGCTACATCAATATCAACAATAGGCAACGCTGGTCCTGGCTAACCAGTCCCACTTTTTCCTTACTGGGCACTCCAAATCGAATGCGTTGTGGTTAAGATTCCCCAATTTGCCGTCACAGCAATTTTTGCACTTTGGCGGGTTCCCCTCTTTGTACGCCGGGCAGTCTTTCCGTAGGTGCTTTCCGCCGCAGTGACTGCAGATGTCATCCGGCTCTCCACAGACCTTTCTCCCGTGTCCGAACCCCAGGCATCGCGTGCACTGGATTAGGGGAGACTGGTCCTCTACATTGACCCGCTGGAGGTCAATGTAGGCTTTACCCACTTTCGTCAGTCTCCCCCATACCTCCGGCGACACCTGGAGTATCAGATGGTTTGTCAGGGGGTTACGCGCCTTGCGTCGGTACTTTACTGACATCCTGAAATTCTCTTCAGGGATATCTCCAATTAGGGCGTTATTTTGCTTTTTAAGCATGTCTAGGACCTCCTCGTCAGAGTGTACGGCGAGGACGTCCTTTATTATTATTGAGGGGTCTTTGTTCTTCGCTACTTCGATTTGGAGGCAACTGTCTTTAGTTTGTATTTTCCGGGTAAAGTTACTGGCCTGGTCCTTGTCCTTAAACCCTATGATAACTTTTTGGTCGCGAGCCTTCCTTATTTTTTCAATTTGTAGCCCTGTATTTTTAGCGTCTACTGCCAGTCGCACCTTTTCGATTATCTCGCCACTCGTGTCTATCTCATTCTTGGATGTCACTATCAGGGAGTAGAGGGGTTTCGGTGTAACAATATGATTTACTTTCTTAAGATTTTGTGTGTCTAAACTACTATCGGGATTTTGCTTTTCGGTGCTTAAATTTAACTTTAATTTTGAATTTTCTTCTCCTATACTATCTCTAAATTCTTTTAATGTTAGCTTTACTTCTTCTATATTCTGAGCCAAAACTTCTATTGCTTTATTACTTTTATCTCCCTCTATGTGATGTTAAGTGATCACCACCATCCATAGACACTAGCGACATCAGGGACGTCGCAAGTGCGTTGCCAGCCTGTATATGGGAGAAGGGGGAGGAGAAGGAAAGGGAAAGAAGGAAAGAGGAAGGGACGTGGGCCTCCGGCTCTCTCACTGACCGAACGAAACACAACAATGCAAGCACTGTTATTTCACGTCGGTTATCTGTGAGAGGGGTGGTACTACCCCGGAGGAGCCGACCCATGCATACTGAAACCAGTTATAGCTTCAGCGGGGCTCTACCACATACATTTATTTTCGTCACGTGAACGCTGCCCATTTAATAGCACGTTTTGGCTGTCTACTAAAAAGTAAGTAATCATCATCATGGCCATAAACTATAAAAAGAAAACCGCGATAAAGGCATTCACGTCATTTAAATAATCCCTCCTAAAATCATATAAATGAATAAAAAAAAAAAGAAGAAAAATACCAAATAGTTGCTCACAGATACGATTTCTGACGTATACAATAAATCAAACGAAAGAAAAAAAAATATCAGTGCGGACCAAGAGTCTGCAGAATAGAAGTAAAACAAAGGAGTCAGTCATTTGGACCACTCCATCTCATCCGGACCATTATTAGATCAAACGAATAAACATTCTAAAATAATAAAGTAAAGCACTTGGCATTATTTATCACCACACATATCTAAAGTGGCTAAATATTCCTTTATTCTTCATTATGTCACTGGTTGAGTTTTGTCCAGCGTGCATTGCTGGACTTGTATATCAATCATATTATTGTTGTTTCTATTACATATTTTCAATATTACAATATACTATAATCTAAATTTTTTTTTTTTTTGTATTGAAGCACGGCAAAGTGACTACACTATGCCTGATGGTAAGCACAGTACAATCCAAAAATAATAGCGACCACCGATTGACACACTGTCCATCGCCGGTCGCCACTATCATGTCGGCCTGTAAAAAGCTGGATATGTACAGGCTGATCCCGAAACGCGACGCGCAGTAGCGAGTCACTATGACGGGCGTTTTTTGCCATATACATGGTGGTTGCGACCCAGTCGGGCTGTAAAAAAACCCTACCTCGAGTTTTTGGCGGGATCTCAGTCTGTCATGTAGTGGATTTTATATTTTATTCATAATCTTGTGTTGTTAGACTCTATATTTTGCAAATTTGGTGGTGTTTTGCGTAATATAGTTAGTTTATTGTACATAAGTGAAGTGAATGGAAAATAATACCACGGAGCATAAAATTCTGAGATGCCACAAAAACTCCATGGAAGGTTTTAACAAGGGATCCACCATCTTGTTAGAATATTGACTGACACGACGCTTATTATTGAAGTGGTTGCACGATGCTTGTAATATTATTGACTACGTGACAATGGCAGTAATAATCTAAATGATTGATTGCCAAAAATAAGATAAAAAAAACCCTACGACCCCGCTATCGCCATTGCCTCGTTCGTTATTCAGCAGGGTGCACCACGTGCAGGTGAGGTTGGCTTGGGTGTCATGTGCTCAAACGACTCTGGTTTAGATATTAATGAAGCTAATCGAGATTTTTTTTTTTTACTTTACATTGTCTATTTCACCGGCTTATGAATAGACTTCACATGATAATTTTTTTTCCCATGTCATTATTGTCTAATACTACTATTACGCATAACACGTAAAAATTACAGGATAAATTTCAATCTTTTTAATGTCTTAGAGACATGATCGTTATCTAAAAATAAGATATCGTGATACCTTAATTTAATACAAAGTTATTAATTATTAGAAACTATGTTTTTTATAAGCAATACACGTTCAGCGATGTACGAAGTAGGGCAAGCGGTGTGGCGCGCATGCGCAAGAGATAGAATGTAAGTTGGTAAGATTGTTTATAAGAAGTATTTGTTTTTAATTATTTTTCTTTGTGACTAAAACATAGTTAAGATGACAAACGAAGCGTTTATTTGTATAAACTCACGTTCTGCCAATGTGTTCGGCGACGGTCTCGTTCTGTCTCCTGCCCTCGCGCTGGTTGGTCTGCACCAGGATGAAGATGTTGTCGACGCCGACTGCGAGCACCAGGAACGGGATCACCTCCACTATGATGAGGGTCGCGGGGACTCCAGCGTAGCCAAATATTCCGACTGAACAGGCCACCGATGCTAACACAATCGTTACACCTGAAAACAACAGTAGATATCATCAACTTTTCTTTTTCAATCAATCACTAGACTACTAAAACCAGAAAGTAGATTATTACTGCCAATGTCGAGTAGGTAATGATATTACCAAGTTTCTTGCAATCATATCAATGTTCTAACAAGTTGGTGGCAGTCTTGTTAGAACTTTCCAGGGAGTCTTTGTAAAAAATCAGAATCTAAGTTCCGTGGTATTATTTCCGATACAATTTACTTGTGTGGTATTTCAAGGTGCAAATGTTTCATTAAATTTAACATGTAAATGTTTCATTAAATTTAACATGTAACAACTGAACCAGAGCATTTTTTTTTTATGTTTTTGAGGCACGTGCTTGGCCACAATCTCACCGGATGGTAAGTGACGATGAAGCCAACGTTGGATCGCGCTTACCTGCTAAATGCCTGTACACTCTACTCTTGAACACTCCCAAGTTATGAAGATATACGCCGGGAGAGAATTCCATACCTTAGCCGTACGTATAATAAACGTAGAAGCAAATCGCTTTGTACGGATCTCGGGAATATCAACCACATAGGATTGGAACCCCATACGGCGTCTAGTCGTCCTCTGATGGAATGGGCACGGTGGAATTATAGCATGTAATTCCTGTGCACACTCTCCAAAGTGTAATCTATACAACACTTAGAAACAAGCTACTTGCCATCGATGCTCTAAACTGAGCATTCGTGAAGTAAACGTTTGAAGGAAGCATTTCCAAAGCATTTATTGAATTAAACAAGAAACTTTCCTCTATTGAAATGACAATAACTCCCAATATCGGACAATAAGCCTCAGAATGATTTCACTGTCAATGATATGCCTATAGATTTTTCTATATAACCTTTTAATTAGAGGCTTTCGTGGCCCTTTAATCTTGTGCATAGTTTATAATAAATACATGAATATAACTACCCTAATAAACTACTTATTCTGTGTATTTAAAACTGTACCAGAGAAAAAAGAATAACTCACCACCGAGTCCGAGAGTGACTTTGCTGTCAATGAGCAGCCTGGAGAAGCCGGTGAACCGTCCCAGAGAGATGGCGATGTACGCGAACATTATGAAGTACGAGACTAGTATAGTGGACACATCCGACTGTGACTCCTTGTACAGCTCGTCCTCTATAGACCTCTCTGATGTATACGCTATGTCCATGTACGAGGGCATATGGTTTTCAGTGTAATTTTTCATAAATTCTATATACTCTTTCTCCCATGCGAGAGCTGGTTTCAACTGAAAAAAAAAAGAGTTCTTTTATAGAGTTACTTTCCAGTATTAAATCATCATAAATAATTAGAAATACAGTGTACAAAAGTCTCTTTATAATAAATCTCAAGGGAAAGAGCACTATTTTCATTGTAATCAATATTCGTTATACGGAGGGACGAGAACAAATAAATGGTTTTGTGGTAAATCAACGAATTTTTTTTTTATTGAAGCACGACAATGCGACTGCACTATGCCTGATGGTAAGCATAGTACAATCCAAGAACAGTGGCGACCACCGAGAGACAGATCATCCATCGTCGGTCGCCACTGTCATACCGGCCATAATGACGAAAGTCACCCGGTAGTGGATATGCACAGGCTGATCCCGAAACGCGACGCGCAGAAGCGAGTCACTATGACGGGCTTTTTCGCCATATACATGGTGGTTGTGACCCAGTCGGGCTGTAAAGCCCTACCACCCCGCTATCGCCATTGCCTCGTTCGTTGATCAGCAGGGTGCACCACGTGCGGGTGAGGTTGGCTTGGGTGTCTCAAGTCTTAAGATGTTACTCGACACCTCTTACACCCCAAATTAAACTAATTTCTATGTTATAGAGAGTTTTTCGTTACAAGAACAATAATGTTACTATAATAAAAAGTTTATTGGAAATACACATTGTTTTTCTTTTATGTCATAGGAGGCAAACGAAGAAACGGGACACCTGATGTTTAATGATCACCACCGTCCATAGACACTTGCAACACCAGGGGAGTCGCAAATGCGTTGCCATCCTGTGTTGTGGGAAGGGATAAGGGGGAGGAAAGGAGTGAGGGGATAATGGATGGCGAGGAAAGAGGGGCGAAGGGATAAGGGATGGGGAGGGGCGGTGGTTCTCCGGTGTTTTCATTGGCTGAACGAAACGCAACAATGCAAGCACTGTTACTTCACGTGGGTGTTTCTGTGAGAGGGTGGTGCTACCCCGGACGAGCCGACCCATTCATGCTGAAACCAGTAATAGCTTCAGCGTAGCTCTACCACCTAATTAAAGTTAACTGCATGTTATAATTTTTTACTACATTAATGCTTAATCATGTACCGTTCATTCAAGTCACATCAGACTATATATTTTTTTACATGATACGACTATGTTAATGACTAACGCCTAGTTATGGACTAACTTTTTGGTCAGATCAATAGCGTAGACTAGTGGTCGGTAAACTGATCATCCAAATAATTATATTTTTTTTTTCTAGCAACTAGCCATGCTAATGTTGCTTTCTAAAAATGTGTCTCATTTCTGTAGGCTTGCATTTCATGAATGTTTATTCGTTTCTTACAAGACAAGTTACAAAACCATACTTTATATCAAAGGAGGCAAACGAACTGGTGGGTCACGTGATGTTAAGTGATCACCATCGTCCCTAGACACTAGAGACATCAGGGAGAGAGAGACGTCGCAAGTGCGTTGCCAGCCTTTATATGGGAGAAAGGGGAGTGGAAGGTAAAGGGAAAGAAGGAAAGAGGAAGGGAGGTGGGCCTCCGGCTCTCTCACTGACTGAACGAAACACAAAAATGCAAGCACTGTTATTTCACGTCGGTTTTCTATGAGAGGGGTGGTACTACCCCGGGGGAGCCGATCCATTCATGTTGAAACCAAAAATAGCTTCAGCGGGGCTCTACCACCTACAAAAACTACTACTTCGTGGAAGAGCCCCAACTAAAGAGTGAAAGACCCGTAGTTTGCCGACCACTGGCGTAGAAAAGTATGATAAAAACATATCTATTTTTTGCCAAAATACGAAATGGCTTGAAGGACATATCAAGCAGAAATGATAACTAGCAAATTTTTGACGGCTACCCCGTCAATCCGCCCGTATCTAAGCAACATATAACTATTTTTTTTTCACCACTGATATTGAGATTATGCCATCTGACTTACACATTTTATCTAAGGCAGTGTGGCGTTACAATATTAGTTTACGTATGTGTGCGTTATCGTGCCATTTGTTTTGTTAAAATATCATGTAACGTATTTACAGCTTTTTAGTTATAATATCATTGTATGTACCTGTTCCTTGTCGTGCTTGTTGTTGACGAGGAAGGTGAGTATGAGCGCGGTTGCCTGGTGGAAGCGCGCGCCTTTCGTGAGTGGCTCCCCCGGCGCCAGGAACCCGCCGAGCGCCACCGCCGGCAGCACCGGACCCCCGTAGTCCGACAGGCACCCCACCGACGTAGGGCTCCTACACCGACCACACAACACACAACATTCCATCAAACCCATCTACGAAGCATCTAACAGACTTTTACATAGAATACGTCACGACAAGAAAAAAAAAAACTAAAATACCCACGAGCAACAATTTAAACAATTCCACCTACGAAGCATCTACAGGGTCGTCCATAAAGCACGTCGCGAAACAATATTAAACGACCCCCGTGACCCTAAACGAACAATAATTTCAAAAATTCCACATATGAAACATCTACGGTATCGTCCATAAAATACGTCAATTTTTTTTTTTAATCCCACCTCTTTCCCAACCTAAGATGCAAGGTTTAATTCAATTGTGTGTTTGTGCCAACAATAAAGTAATTCTTTCTTAATAAATCATTTTTTTTTTAGCTTATATTGGGAACAGTCTATTGACCTGAGCCTCATCAGGTCTACCTACGTTCGTTTGTATGAAGCTGAGCTCTCTTTTTTTCTCTTTCTTCCATTCTTCTTTCTCTACCTTTATTGTTTAGGACAGTCCACAATTTTAGGTGAATTATTTACCTGGAGCAAGTGAGCACGGTGTCGAGATAAGAGTTATCGTCATCATAGAAGTTATCGATATCGTTCTGCCACCACCCCCACACGGTCTGCACGGCGCACTCCTTCGCCTGTGTCGGCCCCCGGAACGGAGAGGACAGCGGAGCGAAGCATATGTCCTGGATACCGGTCTCGTTGCCCAACGCTGGTAACATTTTTTTTTAATATTGACTATGTGTAACACTAAATACAAAATTATCTTTTTCCTTACATATCAAGTGTTACATTGATTATGATATAATAGATAACTTCAAATAGAAGAAACATTCCTTATCTTCCTTATACAGTCGAAACCGAATATAACCACATCGTCTATAACGACTGATCGGTTATTACGATAAAATGGCAAGCTTCCGGCCGTATCCATATTTAAACAGTTAAGTAAGCATACTGCTTATAACATTAGATACAGCGACATATCGTTTAGAGCGACGAAACTTTACCAATATTCACCGGCTATAACGACCAAGTGTTGTACTTGTCTTATAATGTGTACTATATATGTTCGAGCATAAATTGGTTGGGGGTAGCCAAAATAATTTTTTATTTCTGACACTTCGTTTGTCAACGGAAAATCGGAGATGACTGGTCACTTGCGCTTGTACGGCGGACTTGCACGGCGGCACTTGGTAGGAACCCGCGCTTAAATTCGAATTCACTACGTACACGGCGGTCCGGAATTGTGTATTTGTGATTTGTATACGAGTTACTTTGGATAACTGGTACTCTCACCATCGGCAACGGCGGCGAAGACATTATATCAGGTGAGTGAGCCTTTATCCCGATTATAAAGAAATACTTTCGGCATACATTTTCAAGGGGTATCTGCCTCCAGTCAATTTATATACAGTCCACTACCTAGACTAGATACTCTGATCAGTGTGGGTGTGGTGGTTGCCACCCCATAACCTTGGTCCTTCGAGCCGGATCGGTTTATTCAAACAATGTATGGATCTAATACCTTTAAACGAGCAATTCTTGTATATTTTTATATTGTATTTTTGTATACATTCATGATCTAGGAAACGGCGTCAGCTATTTCCGTGAAACTTAGTATGTAGGTAGTTTCGGGGACGATGAATCGATCTAGCTAGATTTCATTCATAAAAAACTTTTTTAACTAAATTTTTAGGCAATGAAAAAATATAGCTAGAATATAAAGATGAATTTCACCAGCGTTGTCAAAACAAAAATAGTTCAAATGGAAATCTGTTGCTTCGAAAATCCGTGTAACCCCAATTCGAATCAGAGTAACAACAGCAAAAGAGATTTTTTTAATATCTATTTTTTGGTACAAAAAATGCTATTTTTGTGAAGCAAACCTAACAGTTTTTTTTATTTTAGAAATATTTTTAAAAAACCGAGCTAGGCTCGGTTGTCTTGGTACTGTAATATTAAATGTCATATTTACTATGTGTTGTCTATTAAGCATTATATTATGTCCTAATCTCTTCCTACCAAATCTAAGGTATTTTTCAAAAAATGTTCAAAGCTTTACACAGATGTGTTAACAGAAGTATTATTTCAAATTTTAGTAAAGATATTGTAGGGCGGTTAATCAAAAATAAACTCACCTAAAATCTGGTTCTGCAGGTTCAAAACTTCCCTAAGGAAGGTCGAGTTGAAGACTGGTCCGAAAGTCACATTACCGGAAGCAGTCTCATACTCTATATTTGGTAGACCTTTCGACGTTATTATAACCATTTCAGTCCTGCGGAATGCAAATATAATATTAAGACATTAAAAACATAGACATCTCTTCTACCTAAAATGTTCAAATGTGAACAAATGTTTAAATGTCTATATTATTTATTTAAGCCTATGTGCTAAATTGATAAAAAAATCTTATACAAAAGAAGTCACATATCTATACTAATATCATAAAGATGAAGAGTTGTATGTTTGAACACACTAATCTGTAGTCCGGTGAAGCTGTTAAGAGTTTGGTGGGGCAATAGGTTGTCAGTTCGAAAAAAAAACCCTAATCTCACAACTACTGGTCCAATTCATCATCAAAGCAGTACTTTAGCAGTGATACGTGTTCATACAAACAGACATTTCTAAATTTGATTGAAATCTTTGTCATCGAAGGCAAAAGAATATACAGGTTACTAGATTTTAAGTGATCACCGCCGTCCAAAGACACTTGCAACACCAGTGGAGTCGCAAGTGCGTTGCCAGCCAGGAAAAAGTAAGGGGGAGAGGAATAGGGAGGGGCGAGGGGAGGAGAGGTGGGACTCCGGTGCTCTCACTGACCGAACGAAACGCAACAATGCAAGCACTGTTATTTCACGTCGGTTTTCTGTGAGATGGGGGTTCTACCCCGGACTAGCCGACCCATTCATGCGGAAACCAGTAATAGCTTGAGCGTGGCTCAACCACCTACAAAAATTCCTAGACACCTGCAACATTTTTTTTTTTACAAATATCTATAAAAGTACAGACACGGTAGGTTTACATTCTTATTATATTTATAGATATAAGATAACATACCTATAGAAAGGTTCGAAATGGGAATCGAAGTATGTCCTCTCTTGACGTGAACGGGAATAGGGTGATGCCCACAACTCCACCGGGTCCGTCGTCAATTGCGTAAACTTTATTCCCACGCCCAGTACCACTACCACGCACACTCCTGGGCAGCATACACAGAATGCATTATACACACCGTTCATACAGACATACGTTACTGTTATTATTACTGAATGTAATAATCCTATACGGAACTCTCTTGTAAAATGTGAAACAAAATATATGGTAAAATAAATAATGTATGACTAAGAGGTGCCGTAATTACGATGCGCACTACTTACTAGATGTAAGGACAATAAATTTGTAAATTCGGGACGAATTTTATTTCGTTGCCGGTTAGTCCGGTGAAACTGTTAAGACCTTGCTAGGTCAATAGCGTAGTCAGTTGGAGAAAAAAAAAATTTCGTTGCCGGCCACGGCTTGTAATTCAAAGCTATATTAATTTATCATTATTTATCATTAACTTTAACATTTACATTGTTACTAAGATTTACATTGTTACATTTACATTGTTACTAAGATTTACATTGTTACATTTACATTGTTACTAAGATTTACATGGTTACATTTGCATTGTTACTAAGATTTACATGGTTACATTTACATTGTTACTAAGATTTACATTGTTACATTTACATTTATTTATTGGAACTTAACTTAGAACTTTAAATAATTTTCAGAATATGATAAATGACCGATATCAGCTGCATTAGTTATCCTGTGTCGCAGCCAATGTCGGCCAGTTCCAGAGTAACTAACATATTTCGTTCCTCAATGTGATATACGATACTCTGTGAAGATTATTCAAAATACAGTCCATGAGAATGTTCTACAGTTGTTTTCTTTAAGGCGTTAATATATGTGTACTAGTTTACCAACAAAGAAATTAAAACCAAACCTCCCCTTTATAGTGAGTGATCATTCTATTTATTTTTAGTAACCAATAATCTTGCAAATTATGTCTTGTAGGTATGTTATTTCAAGTTTGTTGCGATCATTTCAATGAACTGACAAAATGGTGACTGTTTTGTTAGAACTTTCCAGAATTTTTTTACCTCCAGTCAGAATCTATGCTCCGTTGTATTATTATTTATTTTAATAGATAGATAGTATAGATTCTTTTGACGATATAAAAATAAAGAATTTATTTATTTATTTGTTAATAGACGAACAGCATAATTGCTGATATGTGTATGTGTATAACTTGGACAGTGCCTCGAAGCTTTTGGATTTTTGCTCACTATAAACAGTCACTCATTAAAGTCAGTTTATTGGCCTGTAGCCAGTTGTCGAGTCGGTTTTTAAAACAATGTACAGGGTTATACTATTTCATCATCTAGACAGTTGCTTCCATTTTAGTACCACGGTATTTGCTGTAAAAATTATGTGCAATTTTCATGTACGAGAGTGTTCGACCTATTTTATTTTGAGAATGGTATAATACAAATTTGAAGATGATCTGTGTTGGGTCTTTTCGATGGAATGTACGAGAATTATCAAGAAGAATGCTACATACCTAGGGACAAAACGAGCCAGGGTCTCGAGGCCATCATGTGTCCCCACCACTGGAAGAAGTCCTCGAGCCTGGTCTCGGTCTCGGCGCCGAGCTTCTCGAAGAACGTGGCGTCGGCGGCGCCGTCGGGGTGCTCCAGCGTCCACGAGATAGCTGATGGGTTTGTCGCCATCTCCTGGTTCGTCTCGGACGTTACACCTGATTATGTGCATTCGTATTATAACATTCAATTCATTTCTTCAACGTAAAATCAGCACAATTGAAGAAGAAACTTTTCTTTAATACTTGTTGTAATTTCTTAAAACTTGAATAATTTTATATTAAATGAAGATATTGTGTTTTTTTTTGTTACATTCGAACTAGTGTCTACGAAGAAAGACTAAAATACATTTAAAAAAATACATACAACCTAACATAGTAACCTTTTCCTTTTTCGAAGTCGTTTCAAAATAGATAAAAAGGTATGCAGTAATTTTTATGTGATGCCCAGAAATAACAGCACATCTTCTTTACTTAGATTAAAAAAAAAAGAAACATGGTCCACAATTTACATGGATAATGGTCCGCTGCACAAACGCAATTTACCACAAAAATTTTCTTCTACGCACCAAAGACAATTTTATACTAATCCCATTAAGGAAAAATATAAACACATATGTCTTAATATTTACAATTAGTTTATATTCCGACAATAATAACTTTTTTTTTTTTTTTCGAAACAATACGGCATGTACAATTTCTCGCAAAAACTTCTTCAATTGTGCTCACAGCAATAGATGTACACAGAACATCGACCTAACACAGTACACAACTAATAATGGCATTTAAACATTTACTCAAGCTGTAGGTAAAGTTACAGAGAGACATTTAATTCTAATAGATTTGACATAAAAAACTTTTATATGCAAAAAGTACATAAATACATAAGCATATCTACAATTAATTATAAAAACAAATTAAAATTAATAACACGCATGCGATTAAAATATTAAATTCGTGCAAATAATACAAAGCAGTGTTTATATCATATATTAATAGAAAAAAAAACGAAAGGCCCAAGGAAACAAGTGGTTCACTATGAAAAAGTAACTTACAACAACTAAGGCACATTTTCTTAATAGAACATTTAATTACCTATATTTGTTTGATACTCTGGTATTTGTACATCCATTTTAAAGAATTTCATATATTTAATGTCGATAATTTGGTCCAATTCACTACTTATATATTAGAATATTATAACATTTATATTAGCTACATTTTAGTAGACAAAACAAGAATAAGTAAACTATATTAAAAAAATATCTTACAAGTACATTTTTTTTTAAACAACAAAAGAATTTAAATATGCTACAACAATAATGCTGTACAACAAAATTTCCCAAAGATTCGGTCACTACAAAATCTTCTCTTTACTCCATTTTGCTGAATGTACGAAGGAAAAAAGCTTACATTATGATTTTTAAATCATCCAAGTTCATTTTGTATACTTTTTTAAATAGCAGAAAAAACGAATTTAGAAAAAGTACAATAATATTTTTTTATATATTGTACAATAAAGTTTAAAAAGAAAAATGATTTTTTATCTATGGTCAGTGTCCTCGGTGTTGCGGAGACGGAGAGAAGGGATGAGTTAAGGTGAGACCTTACCGTTGTTTAGCGAGTGATTATGCAGTCGAGTGTACGTACTATCGCGGTGGTGCAGCGGGCTCGTCTCGGGGCAGGAGGCTCGCCGATCCGCGCGCGACCTCCCCTCTGTCCCAACGCACTACCGTTAACCACGACTCTACTGCCCGCACGCGCCGACCTCACTCACTCACTAATTCCATTCGCTTACTCGCTCGTTACGTGACATCCCTACATCGCGATAGTATCGATGCAAAATAACCAAATAATATGTAGTGTAGATAGATATAAAGAGAACCATCTCTGTATAAAACTGTGTCCGCAAAAATGTATTACATTATGGTGTCGCTACAATAGCAACAAAGTTCATTATTGTTCAACTATTTCAACAATTCTTTATAAGTAAACATTCAAAAATCACTAAACCCTTATTTTACAGCAGTTACAAAAACTTTATGATACTTCACCTTTTCTGACAGCAGTTATTTTAGGTTATATTTACAATAATATTTCGGTCTGCCCATAACCTTTGCTTTGCGGCATTTAGGAGCGTCTTGGAACTATTATTTAGTGCTTTGAGTTGGACATTTTGTCTTCAACATTTTCCCCATATGAGATAGTTCTCCATACCTCTACCCTCCATACTACCTACAGACATTTTCGAGTACATATAACGACTTGAAATCTTTTTTTTTGTCTCGTCTTGCACTGCAGAAATATTTGCCACTGTCAATATAGACAGCAAATTACGTTCGATACAAGTAATTACAGGAAAAATTAACATCATTATTTGTTATATTTATACCTTTATATCTCCAAATTATCAACTAAATTCGAAGTTGTTTTTTTAAAGGAATATAATTATAATCTCATGTGAGTAAGTGAGTTCGGTTTTGTGACGTATTAGATTCGACTATGTCTAACAAGTATAACATTTTGCTACCAGCCAGTGTTAATCTACCTAACCATCCATGACTAACTTTTATACAGAACTTCAATGCAAATAGATAACTGTTTCCAGGTAGAAGTCTATGAAATACAATAAACCTCACTGTTTATCTTAATTAGAATCTAATACAATTTATTCAGTTAATCCAGATATTAGACGCCAATAACAGTACAAAATAGATTCATGAATCTATGACTTTTATAAATAGAATAATCTTAATTATATTTTACCATCACCTCACCATTAAGAAGGCATTATTTCATGCAACTGTATTTATCTACTTTGTCCATTTCTTTTGAGATAAGAAATCAAGTCTCAGAGATAAATATTTATAGCTTCACAAAAAAGCATAATTAATATTTTCATTTTCTAGACAGTTTTAGAAACAGTATACTTATTTCTCAAATAAAGCTGGTTTGTCATAGAGAAGCAATTTCATAACTTTTTAGTAGGTTTTATTATTTTTTATTTTAAATGAAAAATGGCAACATATTAAAATTATTTGTTATTCAAATCTATTTGAGTGAATGCTTTAAGTACTTATCATCTAATTTCTTTTAATGAGGCGTATAATCTGTGCATTATTTTACTCAGACTACCACCAGACCACCACCGTTGAAGATAGTCTTCCTTTAACCCGATGAAAAAATATTCTTTAGATACATATATACTCTATATTAGTTAGTGACAGCAAAGAATACGTATGTTTAAATTATAAAGCCGTCTTAAAAAAAATCAAATAGTATATATTAATAGCATATGATTTATATAATAAATCATAACAAGCTTGAATTTATTTTAGTTAGTGGACGTATTTAAAAATATATAAGCAAAAATAGGTTTTATAGAAATTAAATAAATAATAACATCCTATATATATTTTATGTTATAACAAAAAAAAAATCAAAACAGAAGTCAGATTACACAAACTGACTGTTATTTATTGTTCTTGCATAATATTTTATACTAGGAGATTAGTAGAGATAAAACATTTGAAGAGTCAAATTATCAGAACATATATAAAGAACGCTTCAAAAATTAGATGTATTAAACCTTTTTATCATGAGCAAATTTAAACTAACCAAGGTCCTAAGTATATTTTCTAATTCATCTTACTGCGGGTAGTTTTAACTGTCACAAATTTTATAGAAGCAAAAGCAACAATTACCACCACAAAAGAATGTGATTTAATATTGAAGTGTAAATGATGATGACTCAATGATAGTTTGTTTGGACACTGCATTGATCGTTGTAGATTTTAATCCTGCTATGAGTTGTAGTTTTTGGTGGAGGAAAACACCATGAGGACACCGTTGCATTGTGGTGATGTTTTTCTAATGTCTAGTGTTACCTAAAACCCTTGAACTATAGATTTGTCTTCAAGCAATTATGAGTGTATCCTGCAGCTGTCCTTAAGAGCCAGTCTCTTTATGTTTATTTTGATTACCATCATAAATTACAATGTCACTTAAAATTATGCGTGATTGTGGTAAAGACTACAAGAGTATACAAAATTTGACCAACTAATATTCACGATTTAATAAGAAAACTAAGTTAAAAAATCCAATAACTTTGCAAAGTTGAGGGTATTATTTGTGTCGTTACAGTTCAAAATGAGCCAAATGCATTTTTAATCGAGCATATGACATATTTGTTTAAAGACTTCCAGTTTTTATACACCGCGAAAAAAGTTCAAATTTTGCCGTTCAGAAGGTTTTTTAGATATTTTTATGAGTTTCATATTTTATATGTCCAAATTTTAAAGATGTTGAAAAATAAAAAAATATGAAAAATGAAAAATATTAGAAATGGCTAAAATTGGATTTTATCAAATACCCGCAGTTTTGTTCGATTACTTATTGCCATTACGATCCCTAACCGCCTATCCAAAGCTAGATTTAACGATATCAATCTTAGAAAGTGATTTACTTTGATAAAAAATATGGGAATTTGTTGCTTTTACTTCTGTTTGACTCTTAGACTATATAAAGTGAGCGATTGTGTGATGGTGTCGGGGACTCACCGACGGTGTTCTCACCCTGATTGCAGCAGAAGACGCCACTGAGGAAGAGCGTCGTGAATATGAGGAAGACGATGGTCATGATGACGGCGTAACCGTCGATACCGAGGAACGTGAACGGCTGAGGGGGAGGGGGCTGAGGCGGGGGAGCCGCACACGCCGCCTCACAGTCCAAACACGAGCACCCGGGCTCACCCTGAATGCGTCGTATTTTCCCTTCTTAATTTTTTTTATATTATAGGGGACAAACGAACACGCGGGTCACTTAATGGTAAGTGATCAGTGCGAGTACGTTGCCGGCCTTTTGAAGAAGTATACGCTTGTTACTTAAAGGTATTAAACCATTCTTATAGTACATTGACCGGCAAAGTCGTCAACCAAAACAGCTATATAGTTATATACATACATATATATATTTCGACTTTAACTTTTCTTAGCAGACAATTTTTTTTATGAAAATAACTAGCTGACACGGCCACGCGTTGCTATCGCTCAGTTATTACATGTTGAATTAAAACTATGACAATCTACTTTGAAAATTAAAACGTGGCCCCATCTATGACATACACATATAACAGTAGATTTTACATTTTTCTCCTAAATTATAAGTCATATTGCGATTAATGGCCTCAATTTTTTTTTATCACAATTAAAATTATTGTGAATGTTGACTATTGTTATTAATCATTAGTGTCATTAAGCTCGAACAGATGGCGCTTTAAATCAGTTTGTTAACAGAAAACGGTGAGACTGATAATTATTGATATCTTACAGACGGCAGCACATTTGGTTTTGAAAATAGTTTGTCATAATTTCAATTCAGCATGTAGCAACTGAGCCACAGCAACGCGTGGCTCCATGAGCTAGAAATTAATATAAAAAAAAGATTATGAAATTGGACTAGGAACACATACCGGAGGTCCGACGTTACAGGGTCTCGTGGGGGGGTCAGCGGGTATGAACCCGTCGACAGGGTCATCCCCGCCGACGTAGTTGATCTGGAAGGGCACGTATGCGGAACTTGCGTCGCCCATGAACGAGAACCAACGCTCCGCGGTGCAACCGACCGATCCGTAGTCACCGCACATCAGATCCATCGCGAGCTGGTTCGACGCTGGATTCTGAACCTGATGAGAATTTTTTTTTACAAATAATTAAAAAAAAAAAATAGGATTTGTCGTAAAGACACACGACAGAATTTAAACATACAGTATCAGACCAATGAAATTACAAATCAAATAAGGAAAATAAATAAAAAATCAAGATAGTCATAAGGACTGTAACTAAATCAATAAAATAAAACATTAAAAAATTACCTGCGCGCAGGAATTGTATGTCGCCTCCCTGTATGTATAGCTAAGATGATAATCTATCTCCTTAATCCGTTGATGTGTCTCTGAAAAGAATTAAAAAAACAACCTTTTATATACCAAATGAATAGAATTCTTATACCTTACTACACGGTACTTAAACCGATGGAAAGATGTTTTGAAAGTTCTTTGCACTCGAGTTCGTTTATACTAAATATCGTAATGCAGCGCTTCATGAAATACGTGAAAAATATTGATTTTTAAAACTATCCGCTTATCCAGACACACCAGCACCTGTGTCTACTATACCGACGTGTCTGATGACGAAATTAGTAGGTTCATCCATCGGACCGTGCACCTTCCGGCGCGGGGACATTGTGGATTATAATTTAATATGGCTACAAAAGATAAAACCATCATAAAGGCAATAATGTCAATTAAAAATCTGACGTACAATAGTTAACTAAAACAATAACAACATCTCATATTTAAAATTTTTCTTAAAAAGATTAGTAGAATAAACAGTCAGTAGTAGTAGAGCCACGCTGAAGCTATTACTGGTTTCAACATGAATGGGTCGGCACGCCCGGGGTAATACAACCCTAGACACAGAAACACAGACGTGAAGTAATAAAGCTCGCATTGTTGCGTTACGTTCGATCAATGAGAGCGCCGAAGGCCCACCTCTCCTAACCTTCCCCCCTCCTTTTCCCCTCTTCCCCCACTCCCACCCTTCCCCAAAACAAGCTGGCAACGCACGTGCGACTCTCCTGATGCTGCCGGTGTGTATGGACGGTGGCGACCACTTAATATCAGGTGACCTACCTGTTCGTTTGCCTCCTGTGATATATAAAAAAAAACAAAATCAAGAAAAGGTCCGGACCAAGAGAAATAAAGCAGCAAAAAGAGTATTGGCATATTATTAGTTTTTATGGTTGAAAATCTTACAGAGGTAAAAATGTAAATATAAATGGAGTTACACATGTGAGATAAATAAAACATTACACAGGTAATATTTACAGTAAAAAATTACCCTACTTTTAAAATTCTATTAATTAAAAATTATATAATAATTAGAGGCAATAGAATTAAACATATATATTAAAAATACAAAAGGTAAAAATATTTTCACGCACTTATAAGGAGAGAAATATGTACTAAAATAACTTGTAAAAAATACTGATTATTATGACTTGTCAATAATCACAAATTTTCAACGAATAGATATACTGGAATTTGAAAGAAAGGGAATAGAGTTTGATCAGCTCGAATCAATTAGTTCGAATAAATTAATCGAATGTTAATATTTGACTTAGGATGTTCAATAATTTCATTAAAAAATAGGATGATTCTTGAAATATTATCGATGGAACATTTCAAACATGCAAGCAATTACTACTAAATAAATTCCAATACTCAATCGATACCCCTCGGACACGCCCTCATTCATTCATTCCGATTTACGTGGTTTGTATCTAAAATGAAACCCACATACTTGGCATACATATACGGATAATAAATGCCTAGACTTTGTACCATCAATCATATTTATCAAACAAAAGTGAATAAACATGAATCTATACTAATATTATGAAGCTGGACGGTATGTCTGTTTGGTTGAACGCGCTAATCTCAGGAAATACTGGTCCGATGAAAAATTCTTTCAGTGTTGGATAGCTCATTTATTGACGAAGCCTATAGGCTATATATCATCACGCTAAGAGCAATAGGAGCGAAGCAACAATGAAGAATATTTTAAAATCAGGCAATTTTTTCTTTTTGAGAGCATTCGTTGCGTGTTGACGTTAGTCCAAAATAACTATTAAACGCGGACAAAGTCTTAAATAAACTATATAATATGAACTCCGATTACTTACTGTTGAATTGTTCGACGTCGACCGGCTTCAAAAATGTACTCTGGTTCGTGGCACAGGTCAACGCACATATGTGTTTCAAGAAATTCTGCATGCACGTTGGACACCTGTACAATATGTTCTCCGCCAGGCCGATTGACGACTGGAGGTTGTTGACTTGCTCATAGTTACAGCAAGACAAACCGCCGGCGACGATGTCCGGGCAGTATTTCTCTAAAGTAGGCTGAAAAAGAAAATATTAATATAAATAACAAGCAGACACAAAGAGTTCGTAATAGCATTAAACCTCGTTGTAATTGCGAAAAAGGTACGATTGTTTTTCTATAAAAAAAAAAATAGAATTTTTAACTTCAACGCCTATTTTTGGTAGCAAGATGACGCGTAATCTGTCATGTAGTAGATTTTATTGATAATCTTGTGTGATTTGACTATGTATTTTGTAATATTGGTGGCAATTTACGTAATATAGCTCGATTATTGAGCACAAATGTAGTGGAAGGAAAATAATACGACGGAGCATGAATTCGACAATGAAAATAGTAACAAGAGTAACCACCATTTTTTTTTTTTTTTTTTTTTTTTATTTTACTTTATTTAAAGGGGCTTTTATTCCACCGAACATACCAGCCCCATTGTTCCCCAATCTTACTAGCTCTATCATGAGAGTCGCTGATGAGATATCATTACCAGATCATACAGCTTCCTAGCGTCACTCGAACTGGGTTCAGCCAAGATGCTTTGACAAATACCTATGTTCTGGCAACTACTCATCAACGACTCTCTTTCGATACGGTTCTTAGCACACTCCATCATCAAGTGATACACATCCTCAATTTTCCTGCATACATCGCAGTTGGGAGATTCAGCTTTCCTCATTAGGTATGCAAAACTTCTCGATGGATAGTGCCCCGAACGAAGTCTTAAAGCTACCTTAACATATTGTCGGTTTAGGTTACATTCATTAAACCACGGTATATGAAGAGGCTGACACTGTATTGTTTTGTACCAGATACCTTTTTCCTTACTTCTCTCATCAAAATATTCTTTCCAAATATTATAAAACCTTTCTTTTAATTTTGGCAGCACTTCCCAATAATTAACTTTAACCTCTTTTACTGTACCGTGCGTCGACCCTAATTTTGCAATACGGTCAGCCTCTTCATTCCCCTTAATGCCAATATGCGAAGGAATCCATTGAAGAACCATTGACTGGTTGTCAAACTGTTGCTTAAATATATGGTTTAATATAACATATGCTACTGATACGCCTTTGTGACCAGTGCCACATCGAATCAGGTGCTGAAGTGCACTTTTGCTGTCCGTTAAAATCACAACCCTTTTAATTTTACTTTTAATGACATATGCTATTGCCTCTGCTATTGCGTAGAGTTCCAATGCCATAACTGACATATCTTCAGTTATTTTATAACCCACAGCAATATTTTTATTAGCGTCATAGTAAGCCAATCCTAAGCTATTATTATTTTTAGAGCCATCAGTATACAGTTTGTACCAACCTTCATATTTTATTTTCAATTCTTTTTCTATGTCATATTTGGCAGAAACTACATTTAATTGATTTTTGTAAGTCTTAATGCAATCTAGATTTATCTGTACCATACTTCTAACATTTATATAAGAAACCCATATATCTAAATTATACATTTCTAAAATATTGTAAGAATTAATTTTAAGTTCTTTTGTTTTCTTATATGCTAAACAAAGTAAAGGTTTTTTCTTTCTTTCCCAGTACCTCAGTTGACAAAGTGCTTCGAGCTCAATAATTAGATGGCCTGTTACATTATTAGATACAGATAGAGTTTTTAAACAGTATTTATTCGCTAAAAATTGATTTCTTATATTTAATGGTATAACGGCTAGCTCACTCTCCATAACATGAATGGGAGTAGTTTTGATAAAACCTCCTACAATTCTGAGAGCCATATTTTGAATTTTCTCAAGCTTATACATATGTACCTTTGCACAATTTCCGTACAAGAAGCTACCGTAATCAAGTCTGCTCCGTATTAACGCTATGTATAATCGACGCATATGCTTTTGGCTCATTCCCCAAGCAGGCCCTACTAGAACTTTTAATAAATTTAAAAATTTTGTACATTTTTTGGCCACTTCATTAACATGTCTATTCCATAGTAATGATTTATCGAGCCACATTCCTAGATATTTAATATCATCCGTTTTCTGCAATATACTATCATTTATTTTTAAAGTAATTTCCTGTTTCTTCCATCCTCTAGTAAAAATCATATATTTACATTTATTATTAGAAGTACATAATCCTAATTCATTCAAAATAGGTACCATGCTATCTATTGCAGTTTGCATTTTAACTTGGCTCAGCTTTAGATTACTATCCCTTACATATAACACAAAATCATCAGCATATTGAACTGCACATGTACTTTGTATAGTGTGACAAATTTTATGAGTAACTAAATTAAAAAGAAGGGGAGATAGAGGATCTCCCTGCGCCAAACCTCTGCCTGTCCATCGAGTCAAACTCTTACTTCCGTCAGTAATGGTAATTTTTAAATGTCTTTCGCTCAGGAAAGACCACAAATAATTACACATTTTACTACCTACTCCTAGTTCATCAAGAATACTGACAACCTTTTCTATTAAAACGTTGTTGTAAGCATTCTCAATGTCCATAAAGCAAGCCACTGTCGAAACATTTTTGGAATAACCTATTTGAATATAGCTCACAAGTCTTGTTAGACAATCTTGGCCAGACTGTCCTCTTCGGAACCCACTCGTAAACGGAGAAAAAATATTTTGTTTTTCAACATACCATTCAAGTCTCTTACACAGTAAAACATGGTAGATCTTACACAAACAAGATAACAATGATATTGGCCTGAGATTTCCGTTTGTATTATTACTTTTGGGAATCACGATAATTTTGATACTTCGCCACTGAATAGGAACATAATTAGCTAGAAGAATGTTATTGTAAATATTTCATAGATACTCTTTAGCATTATTTGGTAAATTATAAATCATAGAGTAGGAGATGTCATCTTCCCCAGGTGCAGTGTTTTTCTTCTTTAAAGTATTATTAAGTTCTGTCATTGTGAAACTAGTTTCAAGCAGTTTGTTAGTGGAAACAAAGGTTGGAACCTGATTTATGGCTGAGTCTGGCGCAAGAGAGTTTAACAAGTTCTGAACATTATCTTGTGACTCCATAAGCCTAGCTTTAAAATGTCCCTTCATCCATCTCATACGATGCCACATATCCGATGCAGTCACGGAATTGTCAATAGTATTACAGAAGTTTTGCCAACTTTTTGTCTTGGCCTCTTTAATTAATTTCTTTGTTGTATTTATTCTCTCCTCTAATATTTCGAGACTTCTAGGTGTCGGGTTACGTCGGAAATTCCTTAATGCAATTCTGCGTATTTGAATAGCTCTAGACAAATTTGGATTCCAATATGGTTTTGGTTTAAAAGTACCATTAGGGTTATTATATATTTTTGTATAGGGAATACTTTTATCAGCCGCTTCGTTAATTTTTTGTAGCAGATAATTGTAACATTCTTGAATATTGTTGACCTTTTGTGACACAGAAAACGAATTGTGAAGTTCATTACGGTAGACTGACCAGTTTGCACTTTTAAAGTTACGTTTTTTGACTATACATGGCTTGTCACTAAAATTAAATGATAGCTTAATAATCAGATGGTCACTTCCTAAACTATCGTCGCATACGTGCCAATTAAAATTTACAGCAATATCAGAGGAAGCAAATGATACATCAGGTGATGTTTGCTGTAGATGACCATTTACTAATTTAATTCTTGTATGCGCGCCATCATTAAGAGAACACAGTCCATTATCTAAAGACGAGTCAAATATTTGTAATCCTCTAGAGTCATTTTTGTTGGACCAATTCATATGATGAGCATTAAAGTCTCCTACAACTAGTGAATTGTTAGGAAATGTTGTAAAAAGTTGATCCCAATCGTTTACAGATGTATATACAGAAGACGGACAGTAAATCGAGATTATATTTTTAAGCTTACCACAATTAAAGACTTTAATTCCAATTACTTCTATACCAGTATTACTTAAATTTATAGGGCATGCTTGAGCTTGAATAGATTTGTGGATAATTATAGCTACTCCACCATAACTATCGTCTCTGTCATTCCTAAGTACATTATATTCTTTAATATCTAATATAGTTTCAGAGCTTAACCAAGTCTCACTCACAAGCGCGATATGTATATTTTCCTTATTCAATAAATCTTCAAAATTTATAAGTTTTGGCTTCAAGCTTTGAGAATTCCACTGTAGAATATTGACAAAGTTATTTTTAAGACTTCTCTGTTCCATAAAAGATATTAAAGAAATTTTCTAACATGTCCCCTTCTGAGATTGTGTCTATTATTAACCCTTTACATTCTTCAAAAATAGCTTTTAATCCTAAATATATTTTATCTTCTAGTTTTTGATTTGACATTATTATATTCTTAATTCTAATTAACAATTTCATAAAATTAAATTTTGTTTGTAACTTGCTATTATCAGATATACTTTCATCTGACATATTAGAATTATTTCCCAACACTTCGGTTGTTTTCAGATTATTCTCCTGTGAGATATATTTACAGTCCTTTTTTCTTTTATTCTGATGCTCAACATTTTCTATCTTCTTTTTTAAGAAATTAGCGTTTTTCTCTGTCATAGAATCTGAGGCTCTTTCTGCATGCCTTTTGTATTTCGGAGTAGTCGACACCACATAGCTATATGTTTTTATATTATCATTGCAATTCTGGGGAACATCTCTTACAAACATACTTGACGTATTTATCTCACCTATCTCATTATTTTTATTTTCATCTGATATATTCGCCAAATAGACCTGAAGGGCTTCTCGGTAGGTGATATTATATTTTGTCATAATATTGCGTATCCTCTTTTCTTTTATAAAATAAGGGCATTCTTTATTTAAAGCCATATGGGAACCTTTACAGTTAACGCATTTAAATTCTTTTATTTCACAGTTATCATGTTTTCCTCCGCATTTTGGGCATATTATATCTTTACTAGAACAATACTTAATGAAGTGTCCAAACCTCCAGCATCTAGAGCACTGAGTGACAGGAAAGTTATAAGGTTCCACTCCGAATCGTATTCCATAGGCATATATATACTTTGGCACTACTTTACCTTCAAAGCGTACGCGAATAGATTCACTATTAACCCATGTCCCATCATCATTCAATCTTTTTAATTCTAAGATTTTTTCTATGCATCTAATGTTTTCTGAAATCTCTTCGTCACTTATATCTAGATCAACACCTTTAATAATTCCGTACGACATATTATTGCCATACGTCAATTGACATTTATACCCCAATTCTTTAAACTTTTTGCAGTTCATTAATTTCTCAGCATCTTCTTTTTTGTCAAACTTTATAAGTACTTTAAACGGTGTTTTGTATTTAAGTCTTAAAATATTGTTATGGTTTTCTCCTTGTAAAAGTTTCGCCATAGACATTTGCTTTGGGAGACTTTTCTCAGATGTTACGCAAACTTCATAGTTAGAATCAGTCATAGTTGTTAGTGAACTAGGCCAGTCTCCATTAAAATTATTCTCGTGTGTAGATTTATTTATCATCGCAACTTTTGACCGTCTTCTTACCACAGTTGTAAATCCTCCATCGCTTGTGAACTCATCATTTTCTATATTTTTTCTTTTTTCACCTCTTTTACTATTATTTTGTGGTTCAACACTGTCACTCTGTATGTCTTGTAGATCTATCTCACTATTTTGTATTACATCTTCCGCCGCACTTACAAGTTTATCATTAAGAGATTCACAATCATCATCACTATCAGTTTCCATGTTATTATAAAAATAAAACTCAACGAAGGTATTTGAAGATAAAAAAAAAAAAAAAACAAAAAACTGAGGGTATCGCGAGTAAAGCCGGCACGTCTATTACTAATGCCACCTCGGCTGCGACTGAGTAACCACCATAATTTTAAAATATTGTAATTATCACAAAACACTTGTAATATTATTGCCTATTCGACAATGGCAGTAATATTTTGGAAGAATGGTGATTAAAAATAATATTTTTTTTATTAATAATGAATCGATAATTAATGAATATACCACAAGTATAAATGACTTCAAGTTCACGTTACTAAGCCAACAAAAAACATGTTAGGACATTGACATTACCACAAGACACTTCTACTACTATTACCTACTCGACAGTAGGAACAATAATCTAGAAGATTGGATGCCTGAACAAAAAAATAAAAAAATAAACTTTAACGGCTGCAAAAGAAGTAAAAAAAGGAAAATAGATTAATTTTTGATCTGAAAGGATTCTTATTTGATTACCAACTTCACTTTACGTAAGAATAATCAGAAAATAAAATTAATGAATATTCGTATATATAAAAAAGTATATATTTTAATGAGTATTTAAAAAATGACTATTAAAACTGTCAAAATGTCCTTTATATTTCCGGAAAAATTCAGGTAGCAGTGCATTGGCACACCACATCAAGTGACACTAGAGTGGATTACAGTGACCAATTAATGAAAAATAATTCTTTGAAATTAAAGCATAATGTTAGTAGACGATTTTGTAGTCTTGAACTATAAAATAGCCGATAATTAATAAATACTGATAAATGTCAACAGCTACGAAAGGCAACTAAAAGTTGTTTATTTTTTGTCCGTTGAACTTTAGTATAGATTAAAAATACCACATCAGAGAATATTAATACAATTTTCATACAATATAATGCTTTTTTCTTTATTCTATACTAGCTGCCTACCCCGGCTTCGCACAGTTGTACTACCGAAGAAAGTAAGGCTAGAAATAAAACAATAATCGAACAAGTGAAAGTCGATCTATGCCACGAAAAACAAGATTTTAATTGAATTGACATGTTCTGGTATGTAACTAAAAAGACGATAAATACAAAAAAAGACCAACTTAACTAAACTACAATCATTTCCAATAATACACAAGTGGTTATTTTAATATTTTAGCCCACTATTCAAAATAATCCTGCTAAATAATACTCGAAATTAATAGATCGAATACAAGTTGTTGACAATTGTCAACTGAAGGACAATTTGGATTTCCTATGTGAAGAAGTCTATAAATTAAACACAGAATGTCGATACCTTCAGAAGCCTAGATCAAATTGTATATCGTAAATCAAACACATACTGAGATTAAAACCCTACGCAGGTCATTTACTTAATCTGTGCTTATGATGGCGTATAAGAGAGATGTTGTTCTTAAGTTCGCGATAAATGTGAATCATTAACATCAGAACGACCGGGATCGCGGGAGGTCATACGAGATATGACACTCATTAAGATTTGTCGTGTTTGTAAGATTATTCATTTACATTTTTAATATCCGTAAAACAAATGATAAGGAATGTCCGTTAATTACGTGAACATAAAAGCGAGGAGAAACAGAATGTGTATATCAAAATTCTACTATATGTATGTACCATTTCGAAAGAAACCTATTAGAGCTGTAAAATGTTAGAATACCTTTACAAAATATAGTCACGAACTCTCCGACTATTTATTATAAATTACCCTGAGTATATTAACACGTTAAGTATAGTATGAGAAAAACTATTGTAAGAACAATTTCAATAAAAAACAAACAAAAGAATTATAACCATACTTGCTAACCCGGCCACGCGTTGCTGCCGCTCAGTTATATTGAATTAAAATTATTATAAAGTATTTTCAAAATTAAAACGTGGCGCCATCTATGATATATCCATAACAGTCGGTCTTACAGTTTTATTATCAACAAACTAATTTAAAGCGCCATCTGTTCGATACTGATGAAACTTACAATAATCAACATTGATAATAGTTTAATTTGTAATTTTAAAAAAATGTGGCCATTAATCGAAATATAAACTATCCTATCTATCAAGTTGGACTAAACTATACATTCATGTCAACTTTCGTGAAGATCGGTTGAGTAGCTTCGAAGTTCATCGTAGACAAACATGACATTGGATTTTTATATATCTACGTTACTTTATACATAACTACTTATCTATATTATAAAATGGCGACAAAACAGTTCTCTACCAGATTCGCCTTTCTTAGTCAAGTGATTTGTTCATTTATAGTTCAATAACAATGAAACCTAAAAAAAAATGATAGTATATCGAATATAGAACGACCATTGGTATTAATAAATCTATGATTCTTTCTATACATTTATTAATAGGTCGCTGTCACAAAAACAACATTAGGCAAATTTCTGACTTTGTATGTTTTCAACTCGAAATCGACTCGAACGATTTTAATAAATTTTCTACTCGGGTGAATACGTAATTCTGTAATGCACACAATCACAATTAGTTATAGAAACCCTGAGAAAAGACAAGGCAGTCATAAGGAATGGCAAGAAAAGTGAAACCGCATATAATCTGGTATCCACACCTATTGGCACTCCAAGAGTGACAAAATACTTATACAGTTTGTTAATTAACCAAATATATGATGGGTTACACACAAGCTCAAAACGAAATATCAACATTAACGGTGTTATTACAAAAAAGTTAAATACGTATTGAATACCTGTTTTAAAAAAGTTTCGTATTAAATGTACTGCGGTCGTTGAATTTTCGCCATCTTACTCTTTTGTCTCGTTTTGGTTAGGTTAGACTTGTGAAGAAGGATAGCGCTAACTTGCCTCTGGCGAGCGCGGTGCATTTAGTGTGAAACCTTTTTAAAGCAAGTATTCAATACGTATTTAACTTTTTGCAATAAACGTAGATGTGCACAAGGCGCTATACTCCGCCGCAAGCGTAATACGCCACGAGCATGTCGATTTCATCGGTGACGCGAACCCGTACATTTTACCCTACCAAAAACCGCTCAACGCGGTTAAAGTATTTGTCTCTTCAAAATATTCGTAGAAATAAAATGACGTGACGAAAGAACTTCTACATATAGTATATACATGAACAGTTCCGCGGACACAGTTAGTACTTATAGCACAAAACACGTGCTCATATAACGCTATCGGTTATACATTTCCTTATACGCAATTATATTAAAAAAAACCGGATGATATAATGCTAGAAAGAACATAATGTGGCGATAATGTACTGATGACTCCTTATCAATTTTTTTTATTGACATAGATTACTTGAGCATTGTCACTTTATGAAATGGTCACGACGACGGTCGAATACGATAACGTGTGTATTATAGCTAATAATGAGTTTATGTTTAGTGTCATATGGTCACGACGACAGTCGCACACGATAACATATGTAGAGAGCTAGAGATGAGTTTATGTTTACTATATCCGATATAACACATATCACCTCCATATAAAGATATCACCTCCACACATGTGCACGCATACACGCTTACACATGAAAGTGGAAGGATTTAATTTTCTTTCCCCTTATCGAACTGAAATAGTTTAGAAAATTATCCGATACGAAAGTTGTTGAGGTATGTATGCTTGGTTCACATATATGTTTCAACAACTCATATATGTATGAATAGTTAGGTTAGCTCAAATAGGTTGTGCATTGCACGTATCAGGCAACAGCCCAAGCCGAGGTATGCAGTGCATCCTTGAGCTAGTTATCAAATAAAGTCGGTTGAGTGCCGCAAGCGCTCGCCTTGGTAGTCCGATGAAGCTGTTAAGACCTTGCTAGGTCAATAGCGTAGTCAGATCCTAAAAAAAACCGATTTACATGTAAGCGTTTGTGAATCATACAATTTCAATTGTATGACTCATAATCGAATAGCTTAGAATAATTTAGCTAGGTTAGATCCGGGATTTCGATATCAGTCCAAGCCGAGGTGTGCGTGCACCCTTGTGCTAGTTGCCTAAATAAAATGGGCTGAGTGCCTTAATCGCTCGCCTTAGTAGTACTGTAAAAGCAAGGCCAATAGCGTAGTCAGTTCGGAAAAGTCTTAGCTAAACATATTAACCGCTCTAAAATATAGACGCGCAAATCTAGATACAAATATATATTATTCTATACGTATAACAATAAAACAACTCAGTATTAGATAATTGGCAATTGTAAATTCCTGCTAAGTATATTAGCATTGTTTTGTATACAACTCTTGATTATATTAGCGCAACCCCGAACTTATTGCTATATTCGGAGCCGCCAAAAAGACTGTCCAATATTAGTATCTATTTACCTCTCCTAGATGGAATAAATAAAAACGTGAAGAGACAGCCACCGAATATATTGAAGTCGCTTTAAATTACTCTATTCATATTAATTAATTAATCATCATCATCAGCTTGTAAGAGACCCATTGTAAGGTCATAGGCCTCTTCCCGAAGGTATGGGTATAATGATCACGTCATCACATGACGTATTGGTGATTTCAAACTCAGAGAAAGTCACAGTTCTATGTTTTTTTATACATACAATAGTATTACAAGAACATTTCTTAAATTTAGGTTTCCTCACGATGTTTTCCTTCACGGTCATATCATCATCATTAACCTTATCCCACCTAAGTAAGGTCGGCACAAGATGTTTTCTTTTTTCACTCTCTCCTATCAAATGTCATCTTAGTATTCAAACTTTTACACACATATCATTTTTCACACAATCCATCCACACCTTTTTCGGTCTTCCTCTATTCGTATATCCATCCACCATCATACTCAACACTTTTCTAGTTATATGGTTTTCATCTCTCCTGTAGACATGCCCATACCATGCTAACCTATTACTCCTCAGCTTCTCTGTCACTGGTGCTACTTTCAAACTTCCTCTGATGTACTCATTCTTAATCTTATCCATTCTAGTCACACCACACATCTACCTTAACATTCGCATCTCTGCCACATGTAATTTTCTCTCATCCGTCTCTTTCGTAGCCCAACACTCGGATGCATACAGCATGACAGGTGTTACCATAGTTTTATAAACTTTACCCTTGAGTTTCAAAGTTTTCTTTAAGGTCATATAAAATTAGTAAACGTAGGCAAATTCCGAAAAAATCATTATTGTATGCCGGGGCTCTGCCCTGTGGCCATCGAATTGACATTCCATCGGGCAAAGCACTTGACCAGCACGTCTCAAGCTAAAAACAATGCTTTTGTATTATTTTTCCGTAAAGGAATAAGTTTATCAAGTTTTGTGCTATCTATATATATTCATTTTTAAAGACCACGTTGTGGTTGCTTAGTTATTCAGTTGTTATATTTCTTTTATAGTGGTAATAATACTGTGTTCCCTGGAACTTACTACTTAGTACTTAATTGTAAGTAGATTTATTAACAAAAAAAAAAAAATCGAGGGTTTAATGATATAGGAATGGAGGACATATTTTTAAATAATGAAGAATTATTTTTACATATTACATTATACCAAATCAAGTATGATTGATATATACGCTATAATCAATTACCATTTTTACAGAGCTAATTAATACATGTTAATCAAATAAATCCTATAAATGACAAAGATATGTGTGTATTGAATAATAATTACGGAATAAAAGTATTATCCACAACATTTTCGAACGTAATAACGCGTAAGATCATATTCTCATATGTTCCAGACTTTCAAATTGGTTGCAGTGTACGTCAAACTATACCAAAAAGAGGATAAGATATGCCGATTGACGTAAACGGCGAACGTGTATGTAATTTAAAAAAAAAGTGACCGTCCTATCCGTACTAACCACGCCATGCAAATTTTCCAGCATATTATTATGATTTCGTATAAATATAATAAGAAATGAATCAACATTTGCCGACTCATACATATACTTGTGTATGTGGTGCATTCGCTTGCGTCAGCTCGAGTCTGTATCATATTTATGTTATGTATACCGCGTACATTCTGCGTCTCATATAGCAATACATTCAGTGCCTTCTAAACATTCCAAAACTAACAAAGTATCGCGCAATATCTATACTTGTTACTTTACATAATAATTAAGCGTTTGTTCTCTGTCTCTGCTAATCTTAGAAACTTTTTTTTGACTGACTACGCTATTGACCTAGCACGGTCTTAACAGATTCACCGGATTACTAAGGCGAGCGCTTGTGGCATTCAGCCGACTTTATTTAGGCTCAAGAGTGCACGGCACACCTCAGCTTGGGCTGTTGCCTGATACATGCAATTCGCGACCTATCTGAGCTAAACAAAGCTAAGCTTATATGAGATACTTATATGTGTACCAAGCATACATACCTCGACAACTCTTATATGTATTTTGTGTCGGATAATTTTTCTAAACTATTTCAGTTCGATAAGGGAAAAAATAAAACCCTTCCACTTTCATGTGTAAGCGTGTATGCGTGCACGTGTGTGGAGGTGATATGTGTAATGTTGTTGCAGTGGTGTGAGATTTTGTGTCACTGTACCGTGCGAACAGCGCACTTAAGGGCTCCACGCCGAGGAACCGACCTAGGCTTGAGCCGTTGCCGAGGGGGGCCTAGTCTGGTATCTTAGAAACGGCTCAACTGATTTTCACGAGACTTATTGGCAGATAGAGATTTTTCAGAGCATTATCCAGGATATATTACAGGTCGATACAGATGATAAATCAGTAAAAACGGGTTTAAAAGTTTGAAGTAGTAATAACAATTAAAAAGAAATCTACCAAGAACACACAGTTCCCAAGGAGCAACAAAATCAGTGGAAATAATTCGCAGGCATAAGTTAGTACGGTAATAAAATATTCAATAAAAAGACTCAATTTTATTGTGGCCTCCGAAGAAATTCTAATAATTAATTTATGCGCAAATATTAATCAAATACATTCAGATCGCCTTGAACTAAATAATAGGCAGATCGGTATTCAATTTGTGCAATCATCGAAAAATTGTCAAAACAAAAAAAACGCTAGTGTCCTATAGGTGGTTCAAAGGACTCTTTTCGAGGGTTTTTTTTTTATGTAGTCCGGTGAAGCTGTTAAGACCTTGCTAGGTCAATAGCGTAGTCAGTTCGAGAAAAAAAAATCTTTTCGAGGGAAATCACGGGTATAATTACAACACCAATACACTCATTCTGTAACTTAAAGGCCTAGCTTGAAAAGATATTAGGGATCCACATACCTAATCAGAATATGTAAGACTAGCTTCTGCTCGCGACTTCGTCCGCGTGGAATAATTACTTTAGGCTAACGCTAACTTTAACTCGCGACTTTGTTTACGTAGAAGATGAAAACATTACAAAAAATGTAATAATATATACGTAACCGCTGTAACCGCCATTTTGAAATATTCTTCTTTGGTGCTCTGCTCCTATTGGTCATAACGTGATAATAATATATAATAAGTGATAATAATACGATAAAAAAACGTGATAATAATAGATAATAAAAATAAAATATAGGCTATAGCCTATAGCTTTTGTCGATAGATGAGCTATCTAACACCGAAAGATTTTTTTCTAATCGGACTAGTACTACCTGAGATTGGCGCGCTCAAACAAACAAACTCATTATAATATTAGTATAGATAAGTATAGATAAGTATAGATAATGAAGAAAATACTTTTTTACACGTTTTTTAGTGTGCTTGGTACCATAGATTCCATACCAGGCTGCCTTATTCTAGTAATTTCGAATAATGCTATTGTATACAATATAGAGAGAAGAGTAGGGTAGTAGTATAGTAGTAGTATAAAGTCCTCAGAATTTTCAAAGGATTAATGTAATATTAAACGATTTATAGAAAAATTACCTTTTTAAAGCAAGTATTGAATTTCAATACAATTTATTATTTAACCTTTTGTGATAACATAACACCGAATATTTTAAACTCGTTCTGATATATACTTCAATAGGGATGTCGGCGTTGCTCATTTTTAAAAGGTATATTAACTAGCGTTATAAGAATAGAAAAATCTAGAAAGCACGCCGTTGGCCGTGACCTGACCTTGTACATTATGGGTATGGTAGCATGTTCAATGATGGCCGCGGTGCATTGAGTAACCATTCATATGTTTACCCCTGAACCACATAGCTCCGGACACATTAAATACTGAATCTAATATGTATATCTATACTGATATTATAACGCTGGAGGCTTTGTTTGTTTGGTTGAACGCGCTAATCCCAGGAACTACTGGCCCGATTTAAATTCTTTCAATGTTATATACTTAAATTATCGAGGAAGGCTACAGGCTATGTATCATCACGCTAAGACCAATAGAAGCGGAGCATCAATGAAGAATGTTTCAAGATAGTTTCTTTTTTCCTTTCTAGTTTCCGCTGCGTGTTACCATTAGCCTAAAGTAACAATTCCACGAGGATGAAGTCGCGATCAGAAGCTAGTATTTTATGTAATTGGCCTTTAAGCGCCGTGTCAATGGGATTTTGGTGTCATAAGGATACCATGATGGATCAATAGGTGAACGATAGTGATGCTTGGAACTGTCAGTTTCTTTCTGTACCTCCACTAAAACGACTGAAACGTGTAATATATTTTAAACATATGTATGTATAAAAAAGATAAACCCCGATCGAGTTTCTTGCCGGTTCTTCTCGATAAATGGGTCATTTTCCGAACTGGTTGTAGTGTGAACGTTCATAAGCATCTTAATAGTGGTATATTCAATAAAATATTTTTGATTTGATATAAGAACGCACTGCAAACAAATTCCAAGATCAAGTACAACAAGTACAGCCTAGATTTTTTTTTTTTTTCGAAATGTCTACGCTATTGACCCAGCAAGGTCTTAACAGCTTCAACGGACTATTAAGGCGAGCGCTTAAGGCACTCAGCCGATTTCATTATGGCAACCAGCTCAAGGGTGCACGGCACACCTCGGCTTGGCTGTTGCCTGTTGCATGCAAAATCGCGACCTATCTCAGCTAATCTAGCTAACTATTCATATGTGTATGAGTTGTTGAAACGTATATGTGTACCAAGCATATACGCCTCAACAAGTCCTCCATATATTTATTATCGGAAAATTGATAGTTTTTCAGTTCGATAAGGGAAAAAAGTAAACCCTTCCACTTTCATGTGTAAGCGTGTAGGCGTGCACGTGTGTGGGGGTGATCGTGTAGTGTTGTAGCAGTGATGTATATTTGTGTGTCACCGTATCGCGCAAGCAACGCACTCAAGGGCTCCCTACCGAGGGATCGAACCTAGGCTTGAGCCGCGGCCGTGGGAGGCCAAATCGGGTAAGTACAGCCTAGATGTAAATGGTATTCATTCAGTAATAGTAATACTTTAAACTATTCTTGAATGTTTTCCAGTTGCAAAATAAATATATTTTTACTCGTGATCATTTTAATCCCATAATGGCCGACAGAAACATAGATAGTCTTTTTTAAATTTATTTGAGCTGTGAGAACGAATCTGGGAAATATTTAATGAGTTGTAACAGTTTTATAACAGTTACTAATAATTCGCTTTTTATATAATTTCAGATGTAACTATTTCAGGTACACCTTACACAATCAAAATCAAACCCTACGGTACTATCTTACACCTTTTCGCCTAATCCTTGAATCCTAAAGAATGTGTTTAATAATTTGAAAAACTAACAAGGTTTAACATTCATCTCAATAGACATTTAATCGTTTGATTTAATTTCTACCTTTTGATGTCTTAGCAAGTGCATTCGCTTCAAGTAATGTACGTAGTAAAATAAGATTCCTAATAGTTTAGTATTGTAACCCCAATTATAAATAATTAGCTCCTCCCCCGACTTTGTTCCCGTGAAATTGTTACTTTGAGCTAATACTAACAATCAACAGAATATCTCAAGAGGAAAAAAACCCGATTTTGAAACATTCTTCATTGGTGCTCCGTTCCTATTGGTCTTAGAGTGATGAAATATAGCCTATAAGCTTCCCCAATAAATAAGCTATATAACAAACACTGCAGTACCGGATTTGCCGTAAGGCCCAGGAGTCCCGAGCCTAGGGCGGCCAATCGTGACAAAAATTCACTGACACAGGGGTGACTGGTAGTTACTACATGACCTAGGGCGGCCAACACTACAAATCCGCCACTGTAACACTGTAAGAATTTTGCAATTCGGAACAGTAGTTCTTTAGATTACCCCCTACATCGTCACAAACTATACCTCTTTCTAATATTAGTATAGAAGTATAGATAAATGTAATGCCACGTTAAACTGTACCATCTTGTATTCCACATTAAGAAAATTTTAATTTATACAAAATGCTTCAAATATTAGCAAAAGATTAAAAGACATTTACCCTTTTGTTTCTTGATCATTCTTAACTTTTATTGTATTTTTTTTTAGTATGTGACCAGATCTTATAACTAGATTAGAATTTAGTCAAATTTCAATCATTTCCGCTACGCTTCGTATACCTTGAGATTAATATTGTAGACTAATGTATATATTTGTTTTATTGCCTACAGACTTCCGTGACACACCAATAATGTTTAGATCAACCACGGAAGTCGACTATTGTTAATTCGCTTACAGAATACTCTAAATACCGGATACGACAGCTTTTTTTTTTAAAAACAAAAAATAACACGATTAGTATTCAATAAATCGAACACAATAAAAAAAATTGACAACACGGACTTCAAAATAATGTATTCTAAAAATGCACCAGAACGTGTTTAATACAGCTTATCTCTGATTGTTACAAATCTACTTATATCATCATCATCACCCTTATACCACCTCAGTAGGGTCGGCATAACATGTTTTCTTTTTCTACTCTCTCCTGTCAGATGGCATTTCAGTATTCACACCTTTTATGGGACATATAATTTTTCACACAATCAATTCATACTTTTTTCGGTCTTCCTTTACTCGTGGATATATCCACCATCATACTCAACACTTTTCTAGTTACATGGTTTTCATCTCTCCTCATGGCATGCCAATACCATGCTAACCTATTACTCCTCACCTTCTTTGTCACTGGTGCTATTTTCAAACTTCCTCTGATATACTCATTCCTAACCTTATCCATTCTAGTCACACCACACATCCACCTTAACATTCGCATCTCTGTCAACACTCAGATGCGTACAGCATGACCGGTCTTATCATAGTTTTATAAACCTTACCCTTGAGTTACGCATATCAATATACAATAAAAAAATAATTTTCCAAACCGGTTAAAAAACGAAGAAGTTACGATGAGATAAAAAAATATAAGTTGTTCGTAAAGACACACGACAGAAGTGAATCTTTTGTATTACAGGGAAACATTTTAGTCTCAAAAAATCATCGTCACGCGGTATTCCAAGGCGGTCCCTCATCCAATAACTAACAGCACCTGACGTTGCTAACTTCGATGATCGGACGAGAACCAGCGTTTTCAACACTCTAAACTGCACAGTATTTAACGTCACCACTTTTCGTCACACAAAAAGGTTACCAATGAAAACCTGAAGAATTGAGAACCTCCTCTTTTTAACGTCGGTTATTAACAGACGAATAGCATAGTAATATTTCATAAATATCAAAACAAGTTTTTACTATAAATTACCCTGAGTATATTAAGTATATTATGATAAAAACTCTTGTTAGAACAATTTCAATAAAAAACCAAACAAAAGAATAACAAATATGAACAAAAACCATATCTATATAACGGAATATAACACACAGTCACAGTATAAATATGAGAGACAGTACGGAAACTAGGTACAAATGGTCTAAAACCGCACACTCACACAAACATGCACATCGACGAGAGGTTTTGAAAGGTCTATATGTACAGCACTGCGAAAACCACTTAGCGGTCTCGTCGATACGCATGCTTGCGTGAATGTGCCGTTTCCGAACATTTGTCCGTAGTTTCCGTACTGTCTGTTATATGTGTACTGTGACATAGTAGTGTTTTGTGTCGGATAAGACCAAATAAGGTATGATGAGCCGTTTACATCGCGAGATAAAATGCATTTATTTTACTAATTCTAGTAGATTGCAATTTGATATACAATTTAATAATCTTATTTCAGTTACCTAAAATACACAGCAAATGGCATTTAATCCTATTGTCATTAAAAACTAATTAACATTGACAATTACACCATCTTGCTGTTGTCAGCGTTTTAAACACCACTCACTGAGACAACTATGAAGTAATATATATTACAACAACGTTATTTCACGTAAGGCTTCACCTGTCATAGCTATGAAGAAAAAGCATTGCGATATTAGTCAAGAATAAATCCAAGTTTCATATGGCAATATAATTATTTAAAACTTTTATACACATCAGATAATCTATAGTTTGATACCATATCTATACTAATATTATAAAGAGGTAAAGTTTGTGACGTGATGTTGTGACGTTATAGGGGGTAATCTCAGGAACTACTGGTCCGATTTGAATAATTCTTTCAGTGTTATATAGCTCATTCATCGATAACGGTTATAGGCTATATATCATCACGCTAAGACCAATAGGACCAGAGCATAGATGAAAAATGTTTCAAAATCGGAATGTTTTTTCCTTTTGAGAACGCGAACGAAGTCGCGGGCAGAGGCTAGTTAATATTATAAAGCTGAAGAATTTGTTTGTTTGAATGTTAATCTCAGGAACTACTGAACGGATTTGAAAAATTCTTTCAGTGCTATGTATCGCCACACTAAGACCAATAGGAACGGAGTACCAATGAAGAATACTTCAAAATCATCAATTTTTTCCTTTTGAGAGTTTCCGCTCCGTGTTAACGTTAGCCTAAAGTAACTATTCCAGGCGGACTAAGTCGGGGGTAGAAGCTAGTACCCCAAGAATTACATAATCAACCAAACATATCTATTAATTTAAAAGGCCAATAATATTTCGAAAGATCTAGAATTCTCTACAAGCATCATGTATGAACTAGTATAAATAGATAGAGCATAGCTGTGACGACACATTAACACACCCACGAATAGACACAGCAATCTGATCAGTCCCAACATCGTAAACAAATAAACAAGTTCTAAAAATACAATGCTAGAAACTTC
>JACEII010000004.1:12106446-12126242 GCA_014332785.1 Antheraea mylitta | reverse complement strand
GCCCAAAGTAACTATTACAACGCAAACAAAGTCGCGGGCGGGGGCTAGTACTATATGATCGGCAGAAACATTCGTATCTAATAATACTTCTTTATTTACTTCTTAGTTTTTTGTTTTTACACGAGTTACACATATTTCGCTAAAGGCACACCGGCTACATAATTGCGACTTTTGTATAATATGTTTTAGTTAAATAAATAATCCATATTGTTCTTGCGTTAGCTGTGTAATAGTTAATTTATATTCTACTTTTACATTTGCATCAATATTATTTCTCACCAAACGGTATTTTATTACCCACGGGTATAAAAATCCCAAATAATAGTATAAAAGTGAATATGAGTTTATTTGTTTGTTTTCTTACGCTTCCATTCCTAAACTACTCAACCGTTCGTGATAAAATGTCGTATACTTAGTGTAGAAAAAAAAGGTACTGTTGTACAAATGGATCAGATATACATTTACGCGAGCAAAGACACGTACAAACCTTATCATATATTGGAAAAATGTTCTGCAGAGTTGTTCAATTTAATCCCTTCCTCTCCTTTTCACAACCGAACCACGCGCGCTGGTCTACGGAGCCACAGTTTTACGGTAAACCCTATCTGGTCACGAACTATAAAGTTCGCAACACCTATCTTTGCCGTACAGTGAAGCTGTGGAACAATCTCCCGGTTAGTGTGTTCCCTCCTTCCAATTTTTTTTTTTTCGAAATGTCTCGCTATTTACCCAACAAGGTCTTAACAGCTTCACCGGACTACTAAGGCGAGCGTTTAAGGCCCTCAGCCGATTTTATTTTGGCAACCAGCTCAAGGGTGCACGGCACACCTCGGCTTGGCTGTTGTCTGTTGCATGCAAAATCGCGACCTATCTTAGCTAACCTAGCTAACTATTCATATATGTATGAGTTGTTGAAACGTATATGTGTACCAAGCATACACACCTCAACAACTCCTCCATATATTTATTATCGGAAAATTGAGAGTTTTTCAGTTCGATAAGGGAAAAAGAAAATAAACCCTTCCACTTTCATGTGTAAGCGTGTAGGCGTGCACGTGTGTGGGGGTGATCGTGTAGTGTTGTAGCAGTGATGTATATTTGTGTGTCAACGTATCGCGCAAGCAACGCACTCAAGGGCTCCCTACCGAGGGATCGAACCTAGGCTTGAGCCGCTGCCGTGGGAGGCCTAATCGGGTAGGCCCTCCTTCCTATAATATGAGGTCTTTCAAGCGTAACTTGAAGAGGCATTTACGCAGGCCAGCATGACAGCGGCGACCGACGAAGGATGACGTATCTCTTGGCAATCGATTTTGGATTGCACTGTGCTTACCATCGGGCACAGTGCAGTCACTCTGCCGTGCTACTATCAAAAGAACATAGTTTAGCAGTTTCTATAACTAAATATATTGAAACAGTAGTATAATATAATAGATATCTTTTTAAACAGTTCGTCATTGTTTAGTGACCATGAAAACCGTGATTACAACCAACAATTTGAACTTCTAATATTTTATTAATGACTATCATTATATTATATCATGGCGGATCATAATAATCCCGCATCGTATAAATGTGACTTACGTAAATAGCCACTCGGTTGTAATTTTTTTATTTTATTTTATCTATACGCTGATCATAAATTCCAAATAAGCACTCATAATATGTCATTGATATAGGTTATATTGTTATAGATCATAAAATATTTCTAGATATATTTACGTTTCGTTATTATTCCACCAATAAAGATTAATAAATATATATGTAATCGCATGAGTAATAACTTTCGTACGAATAAATTATTTCTAAGATATTTAACTCAATATTACTTCATTATCTGTCCGATATTCTTATGATAAAAAGTGAAGTAAATTTTTGTTCTTTTTTTAAGTTAAGCTTTCATTAAACACATTACGCGTTTTTCGGTAGATGTGTTATGCGTTATGCGTTCGCATCACCGATAACTTCGACATGCTCTACACGTCTTTCTACGACTACATAGCAAAATAATATACTACTAATATGCCCATAACTAATTTTATAACATTATCATAAAGCGCCTTCTCAGGGCCTAAATTGAATAAAGAGTATTTAGATCTTGAAAAGAAAAAAAATTTTGTAGAAGAAAATCTTTAAAAGTACTCACCCGATTCTATAAACTCTTTTACTAATAGGAAGCTACCTTCTTGTTAAGTCAAAAGGATGTTTTATTATTACCTTATAATTGTGTTGTTACATTTCAAAATGAACCGTATCCAATTTTAGTCGTTCATATAACACATTATTAATTTTTTAATTTCCAGTTTTATACACCGAGAAAAGTACATATTTTGCATTGCATAAGGTTTTTATTTTTTTTATGATTTCTATATTTTACATACAAAATTTGAAGATCTTGAAAAGTAACGTAAAATGTGAGGAACAGCTAAAACTAGGATTTAACTCATGTTGAAATGTAATGACTCAATTACTTCGTATGAAATCACGGATGGTAACAATGCATAACAAGAGAATACATTCTCGGTGTTTGGACCCGTATCGTTTGAACATAACTGAATCAATCTGAATTCAGTTTTTATTTAATTCAGTTACTTCCTTATAAACTTCAATTATTACCAGAAATACAACTCATACGCATTTCAAGTTATATACCGATAAATGTAAGAATGATTCAACATGTCACCTCATAAATAACAGCCTATAATGGAGAATCCGGTGAACTTCGAACTGTAAAGGAAAACTCATTCTATAAAGACGCTAAAGAATGTATGAAAAAATAATTAAACAAATCACATATGAGCCATAAACGTACATAAAACTGTTGCAGATCCAATACACGTTAAAACAACAATGGAGTATTCGGTATTTAATGCGACAACTAACAAAGCACATCTTTTATTCTGAATCAACTACTCAGATATACAAAGATGTACTAACGCGTCAAATGAAAAAGTGTAATATGGAGCCTTCGCAGTGAGAGAAACAAGCAGCTAAACATCTAGAATGGAGAGCTCATGTGGCAACTAGAGTCCAGATTTACGAAGTACATCGACGTGCTGCAGTTCATATTAGACATGATGATTTGACAGACCGACCATCAATTATACCTACGAGAATGGTGTTCTCACTTAGGTACAATGTGCACGTGCACTTTCCGTAAGAACATCGGCTTTATAAGCCATATAAAAGCAGTAGACACACGAGCGTCAGAGTTGAAGCAGTAGGTGTGGCCGAATACGCAAAACTCAACATGTAAATGCCGCCATCTTTAAATTATCGTTTAAGGACATCCCTTGAATAACCCTCCCTGAAATAAGTCAAAATAAATATATATATTTTTTCTACCAGCCTCGGTTGACCTCGATGCCGATACCGGCGTTACGATAAACAAAGCGTAATAATTTAACATGCCATCTAGAAGGACAACATAACGTGGTATTAACAAAGCAACAGAGATGGTGAATTGTCGGTAATGGATTTAATTGGACCAATCAAGATTTGTAGCCACGCAATGAACTCTGTAACGATTGTATTGTGGCGCTTCAAGTATGCTAATAATTTACATACGGACATCAGCCGAAAACGATATCGTTGTATTTGATCTAAAATAACCTTTAAGAATTTAAAACATATTTGGCATAATCAACTGGTTTAATGAGTTTTCTATTTCCTTAAAATGAGATTAGTCATCTTTGAGTTTTTTTTTTTTTGCATAGATATTACTTATCTGCAATAACTTCAAAGCATTTATTGACAGAAACTAGTACTCGTATCGGGCGGTTAAAGAACGGGGTGCAGGAACAACTGTCAGACCTACTCGCACTATCATAAATATTGGAAAAATTAAATGAGATCCAGACCCATCTGGATCACACCGTCATTTAACACTAAATGAAAACATGGTCAATTACTATAACCCAAAGAGTAAAATACATATTGTACACTTACTTTAAAAAAGTTACGTTTTATATGCACCGCGCTCGGTGAATGTTTGCTATCTAGCTGTTTTGTCTCGCTTTGGTTAGGTTAGGTTAGACTTGCGAAAAAGGCTAACGCGAACTTGCATCGAGCATGCGTGGTGCATTTAGTACGAAACCTTTATAAAGCATGTATCTAATACATATTTAACTTTTTTGTAATAACAACGATAAAGTATACAAAATGTAAAATCCAAACACGATGTCCCAGAAACTCTCACTTCCAGAAGCTTCTACCAGAAACCCTAGAACAACTTAGGAAAGAACTTAGCAAAAAATAATCACAAGGTGATACGTAACGAAAACTGAAATTATCTATCTGTACATAATACAAACAGCACCATAATCATACTATATTTTTATTCTTTCCGCAACCCTATCACAAGGTAAACACGGCCATAAACAACATTTGACATTGTTAACAACATAACTGACTATGGAAGAGGAAATACGTTTGGGGATAAACAACTTCACGGAACGAAAACACTGAATAATTAATTAAAAAAATCCATATGCTATTTCCTAAATCTATACTATCTATACTAATATTATAAAGAGGTAAAGTTTGTGAGTTTGTGACGTTGTGATGTTGTGACGTTGTAGGGGGTAATCTCAGGAACTACTGGTCCGATTTGAATAATTCTTTCAGTGTTATATAGCTCATTCATCGAAAATGGTTATAGGCTATATATTATCACGCTAAGACCAATAGGAGCGGAGTTTTTTCTTTTTGAGAACGCGAACGATGTCGCGCGCAGAGGCTAGTATTTGAATAAAGTTGAATAACTCGTGGACGTGTGTGAGGGTATTCTGTGTAATGTTATTGCAGTGATGAATAAATTTTGTGTCGCAGTATTCGCGCAAGCAGCGTACTTAAGGGTTTCACACAAAGTCAACGGACCTAGGCTTGAACTGCTGCCGAGGGGGCGACTAGTCTGGTGTGCAGGAACGAAAATAACCCCCAGACCAAGGCGGCGTGATCTGTGGCTAATGGGAGTGGGTGTGCACACGCTCTATTTGAAGAGACAGGGTGGTACTGATCGTTCGCTGTCGTCATCGGGAGGATCGGTAAATATGTTTCTCGGATGTCTTTTATAATACGGGGCGTTAGGTACGGTCTTATAATTTGCGGCGGACACCATTAACGGACTGGGAGTGTAAGTAGTAAAGATACGCCTAATCCTAACTAATAATATAAATGAGAATGCAAGTTCTTTGCTTGGTTTTGTTTATTTCTTTATTACATTTTCATGCCTTAACCAAAAACCGATCATAATTAAATTTTGTACATATACATTGTCAAATCCCTAAAAATTTACTGTCCTTCGAGGATTATATCAAATCTACATTAACCTAAGCGTAGGACGCAAAAAAGTTAGTATGTTACTAAAATTAACTACCTGAATATAATTTGATACTTCTTCAAGCTAATTACATTTATAAAAGGAATCAATTTATATTCCACATTGTTATGTAATTTCCATAGACATTGCCAAGGAGTGTTCAGTTAATTCGCAGATTTCCGCTTGTATCAATATACCTGATTCGTTGTATATATAAGGAAGCTGACTTCATCGCATACTAAACAATAATAATGACTCGGCATATTAAAATAATCTGACATATTTAAAATTAAAATAAACCATAACATGATTGACATACGACCGTTTTCGGAATATAGATCCGGTTTGTAGAAACTGGCAGTGAGCCCGAGTATTGATGTTCACCAGAAGTCATGACCCCATACACTTAGAAGTAATACGCATAAACAAATATATTATAAACATTGAAAGTAAAATACGTATAAGTGTGTTTTCATGGACAAAATTTTCGTTCAAGACCGAGTTCTGTGAATCTATTTGTCTCTTTCTTATGCTGTCTCTGTCCTTATAATGTCATGTAAGATATATATGACAATTGATAATTTATTAATTTCAATGAATATGTTAAAAGATACTACAGACTTAAAATTAAGCGCAACAGAAAACAAGTTATTTGTGGGAAGATTCTTACATAACTCCTATTTTAATGAACTTTGAATATCAAAAAAGGACGAAAAAAAACATGATCTAAATTATTGAGACACTTAAAACGCCACCTTATTGCATTGCTCACAGGCAAATCCGGGGCGGATCGCTAGTAAGCGGGCTCGTCGACGCGTGTTTGTGTAAATGTGTAGGTACGAGTGTTTGTAGGTAGTTTCCATACTCTCTCTTATATTTATGCTGTGACAGATGAAAAAAAAATCTAAGAAACACTTGACATGTACACTACGAGTTATTACCCATTGCAATTAGTATTAGAACAGCAATCCTAATGACGGTTGGCTAAACATAGTAAAAAATTCCAGTAGACAGCATATTATTATATATGGACTTCGTACCACAAAATAGTACAAAGTTGCATAACCGGATTTATTATAAAATACCAAGTTACGAACGTTCGCACATACAATTAGAAACATAGCTCTTTATAAAATGAAGCTGAAAATAATTAAATGTAACCTTATATAATTTTTTTTTTTCGAAATGACTAGGCTATTGGCCTTACGGACTTTAACTGCTTCTTCAGACTACAGTTATATAATCAAAATAAAAAAAATAATTTAGGCCCTGAAAAGGGGCTTAGGAACGTCTAATCTATCACCAGTTCAGAAAATAACCAAGTTATCAAGAGGAACTGTCAAATAACTCGATCCAGTTTTATATTTCATATTTGTTTTTGTTAAATTAACAGAGGGGCGTCATTTCCAGACGTCACCATGGTTCATAATATTAGTTTAATAAATAGACTCATCAACAAATAACACATGACTCATCATTATTATCTGTAACAATAAGTGTAAAAACCTATACTAAATATATTATTTTTGAAATGGAATATATAATAACATATGGAAATGATATTCTCCTATCGCTGTCGTAGGCTAATTATGGGTTTTTAATTGTTTATTTTCCCGCGTACAAAACCTCCTCTTATATATTATAATACTCTTATTTATACTTGTACATCCCTTCAAATTAATTAATCGTCACTGACTCCGGATCGCAACAGATAAGTCAAATACCTATTATAAAAAAAAAAAACAATTGTACAAAGTTCACGTTTGTATCGTATCCGAAGAAACTTAATCGCGTAATTTACAAAAATAAAATAAAAAAAGACATAAAAACCTTCATTAAATCACGCCAACCGTTATGCAGAAATATATAATAAAAACGGTTAACGAAAAAATCGACTAATACCGATTACTTATTAAATCGGGTTTTACCTTAATAGAATCTTAGTGGTAACTAGGCAGGTTGATTCAGAAAAAGTCCTACCACCATGCTATTATTTAATCATGATTTTTTCCATCACTGAACGTTCCCATTCAGTTGCCAGGATTCGAACCTACTTCCATCAATGCAGTGTCCGAACACGCTATCACCTAAACCAGGGCTGTCCAAACCATAGCCCCGTGGGCCGCATGCGGCCCCGCAGTATCCTTTTTATTTTCTTTTTCCCGAAACTGACGAATTTCGGGCTAAAAATGGGCTCGATGATGAGCAGTACCTACCATTGTGAAAGCGCATATTCAACAATGAAGTTTATAAAATCGAAATACAGGCTTTCATTGACAGATACTTCACGTAAACATGTATTGCGTCTAGCTACTACTAACATTGAGGTTGATGTTGAAAGAATTGTAAAAGACAATTTAATGAAAAAGTTGATGATAAAATAATGACACCTATATTTTATTTTTTATAAGTATTATGCGGCCCGCCTATGTACTTAGTCATTTTTGTTGGCCCGGTGTTCCATCTGGTTTGGATAGCCCTGACATAAACCATCGTCGCTTCCAAAAGTTTCATAAAATTAGATAGTGCAGTCACTTTAAAAAAAACCTATTTACAGTAAATGGGTTGTGAATACCGGACATGTTGTTTTAGAAGTTCCGGGATATGTCGCAAATCTAATAATCTCGTATCTCAATACTCTTCTGTTTAAGATTATTCCCCTATAATACCCCATCGACAACCTACTCTAACTTTTAATTACTTGACAGGCATCAGCTAAAGAATATACAATTTTGAGATTGAATTATACAAATTACTTTGCCTACACTTTAAATAATGATAAACACATGGCTATATTTCATCATAAATATATGCCTTTTGTTTAATTTAGAAATTCCTCGAATTTCCAAAACATTATAAAAGTGATTTCTCATGGTTTAGGACTCTAAAAGTAATGGAAACCTCTCAAATATTCGCAACACAACAAATTTTGCCGTACCGTCAAGCTATGGAACAATCTCCCGGCTAGTGTGTTCCCTCCTTCCTATGACATGGGGTCCTTCAAGCGTAATTTGAAGAGGCATTTACGCAAGCCGGCATGACAGCGACTCCATCTCCTCATTGCACAGGTCCGGCGGATGATGGGGGGCAGCTGGTGTGTACCCAGTCTGCCTTTCTATGGGTAGGAGCTCGGCGGCCACCTTCCGTCGGGTGGACCGTTGGGGCGGCTTTACAAGGTTGATTAGCTTGAACGATCTCTTGCCGCCCCAACAACACGGTCGGTACACCGTGGGGGGAGGGGGGGGGGGGTCATGACAGCGGCGACCGACGAAGGATGACGTATCTCTCGGGGCTTGCCATCAGGCATAATGCAGTCACTTTGACGTGCAACGATAAAAATAATAATAATTTGGACAGTCCAGATACTAAAGAGTCATCCAACCAAGGCGATTCAACAATAGCCGCTTGACGACATATTTACAACTTTAGTCTGATAAGTAATTAGTAAAACGTTGAAAAAGCCCTTATACCATCATTGTTTAAACTTTATAATATAGCCAATTCAAGACATCTTCAGTATTAGGACATTTATTAATGGGCTCTTATGTCTTAGTGCATCGTTACCTATATCGATAAGATATTAACAATTCATAATACGATGAGTACACACGTACTTTGCCTACTTGATGTTCAATTATCGTTTAGAAAAGCAACCCCTAATTTAGTAAACTAAGTAGTTAAAACAGGGACTAATAAAGTCATATGAATGTATTAAGTCCATTTACTTATATACTTTCTGTCGTACTTAAGTCGCGTCGACATTCAAATTACAATATCTTTTGTTAGAGTGAACGGATTTAAATGAAACAAAGACTAAATGTTACTCGAGAATATACTTTATGCTTATCTTATCTCGTAAGGTTTTATCGCGAACGCAATTTTTCAAATTTTAGCGGTAATGCGTGTTCCAATAAAGAGATAGACATTTCTAAAAATGATTAAAATGTACTTTATTATTTTTATTACTAGATTTTTATTTAGATATATATATAGAGACACAACAATTACAAACATCTAAAGAGTACCGACACGTTAGATTTACGTTCTTCTTATATGTAAATAGATATACAGTAGAAAAAACATAATCATCACAGTTTGTCTTACTTATATATGTTTTCAGCGCTACAGAAAGAACGAACTACTAAAAAAGAGAGCTATCTTCGAAGGACAGACTTACATTAACGAGAGCCTACCGCGGCAAAAAGCTAGTAGTATGTAAAAACACGATTTTTTTTTTGCTTTCCGATTTACATGTTGTGTTTTTGAATCATGCAATTTTTAATTACAATGGTACTTCTTTTAGAACGTTCTTTACTGTACCACTGAGATAATTATAGTCCGGTGAAGCTGTTAAGACCTTGCTAGGTCAATAGTGTAGTTAGTTCGAGAGAAAAAACCGATATTTTTTAAAGTAATAAATTCCATTGGCGCATTGTGCGGAATTCTTAGCAGGAGATAAAGTTATGGTTTCGCGTCATGACATGCTAAAGCGTGACCTAGCGTATTGTGCTTATGTGGCCCGTTGCGTCAGACTATTGACGTGCAGTATAGCGGCCTGTGTATGTCTAATATTGAAGCTTTGTACTTAGCTTGTACAGCCGATCACGTATTTAATTAATTACTAAATTGTATAAAAACGTATATAATTATTGTTCAGAGTGCTAATACATGTGAAAACCAAACTAATTGTAATAATTTCAATTTACAAATTACGATATTTAGATATAATTCACACCATATTTAACTTAATATATATATGCTATTTTTTTAATTTAGAAATTCCTCGTGGTTCCAGAACGTTATAAAAGTGATTTCACATGGTCTAGGACTCTAAAAGTAATGGAGATCTCCCAAATATTCGCAATCTCCTATCTTTGCCGTACCATGAAGCTATGGAACAATCTCCCGGCTAGTGTGTTCCCTGGGGGTCAAGCGTTCAAGCGTAATATATATATATACATATATATTTAATAGTTTTGAGTTTTAACTTCTATCGGCAGCCCTTATGACTGTCTTAACTGTTTTTTTTTTAATTTCAATTCTGACAATCCCCTAAATGATTACTGCCATTATCAAGTACCTAATAAAATTACAATTCTCTTGTGAAAATTTCAATGTTCTAACAACATGGTGGAACCCTTGTTAAAACTTTCTAGGGAGTTATTGTAGCACCTTAGCATTAAGGCTCCGTTGCATTATTGCTCATCCAGATCACTTGTGCACAATAACCGAACTATATTTTAATACCAAAAATATTACTAAATATAGAACAACACAAGATTATGAATAAAATATTAAATCCATCACATGGCAACCCAAGATCCCGCCAAAATTTTGAAACATTCTTCATTGGTGTTCAGCTCCTATTGGTCTTAACCTATAGATATAATCTTCCTCGTTGAATGAGCAATCTTGACCAGTTCACAGTTTAGAGTAATTATTGTTTACGACATCGTTCCTAATGACAAGAAATGTATTTTAACTAACGAGTTTCTAATAAACAAAACAACGTTTATCCAGAAAAACAAAAGTAAGTCGCCATCTTGAATACCTAGATTGTGTGAATTAATTCGGTTATGTTTTATTTCAAAAAGTTCTGAGAAATACGTTCCAAATTTAAAAAATAACTTCCGCTTCCACCATTGTTTCGAAGCTTCTGTATATTACTGAATAATTATTAGTTTATTAAAAAGACTTCCCGCTAATGAGCGTTGAATTAAAATTTCAAATTAAAAAGGTTATTCTCAGTTTCCACAGAAGATATACAAACCAATTATAGTAGCATTCGTACGCGTTATACATCTATGGCACAGGATAATCTATAGACAGTACAGATAAAAAATCTCTATTAGCTTTATTATTAATGGTGCTATTATTTATTACATAACTAACTGACAGTCGCGATTTCGTTCTCGTGTAAACTGCTTTGTCGTTTCATCCGAACTACGTGTTTTATATATATTGATTGCAGACTGTATATTACTGATAAACTCGAGAATAATATATCGATGCCTGCGTGACATTAAATAATTAATTCTAAATCTGCTTAACATAAATAACTTAGGCTATTAATGTACAGTTCAAGTCGACTCTACGGTACCGTTCTTCCTCATGCAAAACACGTAACACAAGGTCGACTACAAATAGTTTTATGGCGGCGAATACGAGTCTGTTTGCTTGAGAATATACATTCGGAAAATTGGAATATACAAGGAGATATACTTTCGTTAAAACTGTAAAGGTTCAAAGGTTAATAAAACAACCTAAAATACCATTTCGCATAACATTATCAAAATTTACATAATTAAGGTATAAGAATTTACAGGGTTTTTTTTAATATTTAAAACTTGGTTTACGTTTTTAGGATTAAATTATCTTCACTTTTAATTGCGCTATCTGTTCCCGTAGATCATTTAAACTATTCAACGGATTTTAATACAGTTTTCAGCGATAGATACAGTGATTCAAGAGGAAGGTTTATATGTATAATACATACATATTACAGTTCAAAAAAGCTTAAAAATTCAAAAATTTGTAATGTGATGTCGCAACAAACATATTTTTGTGAGCGTAGATGGCAAACCCTGGCTAAACCTATGAGATAGTTCAAATTAATGTACTACGGGATTGTATATTTTAACAAGATTGATAAAAAGACCTGAATTTTTTTCTCGATCTGACTACGCTATTGACCTAGCAAGGTCTTAACAGCTTCACCGGACTACAAGAATACCGGTATATACTTATATCTAAAGGGTAACCTACAGTAACCATTTTTATCTTTTATGTGTTATTTACCAAGCTATTGTATACAATACAGTATTATTCCTTATCCAATTAAATATATTGTATATGTTGTACATGTCATGTAGATAAAAACTGCCCTTAACAGCACTTGGCGTGTAAGGGGTGTCGAATAACATCATAAGACTTGAGACACCCAAGCCAACCTCACCTGCACGTGGTGCACCCAGCTGAATAACGAACGAGGCAATGGCGATAGCGAGGTGGTAGGGTTTTACAGCCCGACTGTGTCACAACCACCATGCATATGGCGAAAAAACCCGTAATAGTGATTCGCTTCTACGGGACGCGTTTCGGGATCAACCTGTGCATATCCAGGGTATTACAGGCCGGCATGATAGTGGCGACCGGCGATGGACAGTGTGTCAATCGGTGGTCGCTATTATTTTTGGATTGTACTGTGCTTACCATCAGGCATAGTGCAGTCACTTTACCGTCCTACATTAAAAAAAAAAAATTAACATGGATTCTACATTGTACCCGTGCGAAGCTGGGGTGGGTCGCTACTTAACAATAAATTATAGATCGAGGTCAATGATTGTATATACCAATAAAAAAGGATAATAATGGAATAATTCCATATTAAAATAATTCCATTTAATATTTGAATTTTTTGACGACGACAACTTCTGAAGGTCAAGTCATGTACAATTACAAATTAGCGTAAATTAGCATATAAATTATTATTATTAGTTTATATTTCGAATAATTTTAACACGAATTTCATCATCATTCAAAATCATGTCTAAATTTAATAATAGTCTTCAACTTTTGAGAATATATTTATCAGAATGATAGAACATAATAACCTTGGGACATCTAGTGACGAGTTATGGTAACATGTATACCGTAAAAAAACACTTAACTCTTATATCATTTGGTTAAATTGTATAAATTTTATTGGTCCTAAGTACAGTAAGAGTATATTCATACTAGTAATTTACCGCTGCTTCACACGCGTTTCCTATGCAGGAATTGTTTCTACTCTCTATTTTATCTTTGTATATTCATTCTTCTGAACGTGTGTACGAATTATACACAAGTTTCAAACTATAACATACTAGCGGCCGCTCATGACTCCATTTGCGTTTTTATCTTTATAAATTGTGACGCATTACATAGTCTGCGTGAAACTCTTAAGGACAAACAACACTCATGTAGCGATAACTCAGAGGCGGCAAATTTATTAATAACTTACTTGACAATGACCATTATATGTCGACTAATCAAAACAATATTTTTATAATTTAAATATCTTATTCTTTATTCTGACCTATAAGCTATATTAATATAAGCATTCAACAAAATTCGTTCAGTAGTTTTTGCGTGTAAGACTACAAAAAAACATCCATGCTTACAAACTTTCACGTTTAGAATATTATCTGTACTAATACTACAGGGATAAAGTTTGTGAGGTTGTAGGGGATAATATATATTTTGAAAATTCTCTTACCAATAGAAAGCCACGTTATGTGTGAATATCATATGCCATATATCAACCCAAAAAATGAAAAGACTTTATTGTGATAGTCAGATTTGCAAAGCAAGTCGGGGAAAGAACGGTCAAACGAAAATGTTTCTTACGAATGCTGCCTTATCGATGAGAGATGTATGATTGTGTAATAGAGAAAAGCTGTAAAGCTTGACAATGCCTTCAAAAAAATCGGCGACAGCAATCTCTAACTTATATATTGAAATTGTAAAAAGTAGTTTTTTTTATGAAAAAAAAAAAGTTATATCGTTATATGATGTTTATTCGTCATATTATCAACAACAATTATGAATTCATATCAAAATACATAGCACTCAATACTAGCCGAATCACACATTACATCACAAGTAAAAATGTTTAACGCCCAACGATGCGGGTACGGGTCAGCTAGTAAAGAATAGAAAGAGATTCAAAATAATCCTAGAATCAAAACAATTACAGATACACCCATGTATGAATACAAAGTAAAATAGCTAAAACCCACCTTCAAAATCATAACGTTGGCAACAAAATATGCAATCATCAACGTTTTGTATGAATCAAGCGATTCAAACGTTCATCATATCACCGCGAAACAATAATACGAACAAAACAATACGTGATATGCAACAGTTTATAAATAATTAACAATAAATATTGCGATTGCAACATTATAGTTATCTCTTGTTGAAGGAAAGATACACTTTCCTTCTGTATTTAATTACTGATAACATAAGGTCCAGAGAAAGGTTAATTTTGAAATAAATAAAATATAATATAATATATAAATTTAGCGGCGGCACACATATAGGAGTTGTCGAGGTATGTATGCTTGTTACACATATATGTTTCATAAGTATGAATATGTAGCTTAGCTTAGGTTAACTCAAATAGGTCGCGAATTGCATGAATCAGGCAATAATAGCCCAAGCCGAGTTTTGCCGTGCACCTTTATCAAAATAAAATCGGCTGAATGCCTTAAGCGCTCGCCTTAGTGGTCGGGTGAAGCTGTTAAGATCTCTAGCTAGGTCAATAGCGTAAACAGTTCGAAAAAAAAATAGCCGCGGCACATCCACCATCCAACCTTGTCGATGATCTATCACTCTTTGTGGTCAATTCATTACATGTAAATACATCCAAGGACAACATACTCGATTATAACTCATCCAAAATAGTCAACCTCGGGGTATATACAACCAACATTAAAATTTACAAACTAAAATTCAAGAGCAGCCAGACACGAACAATCAAGAACAAGTAGCATACGTAAGATAATCAAAAAAATATTGTTTTTTTTTTTCGTTATAATATATCTTATTTTATTTAACTAATGCGTAGATAAATCTCATCTTTATGTAGTCTCCGCTCTGTGTATAAAACTTAAACCCCTTTGGCTCTAAAGCCTCTTGCATTATACAACGACAGATAAGAGATATACACACAATAATAAACCTCCTTACATTTTCAACTAAAAAGGAAAAATAATTTTCAATGAATATTAAGCGTTAAAACAAATGAAAAGTCTGAATAGAATATATTTCTATGTCGCATTGTTGTAATATTTGAAAAGAGATATTATCTCTAAACCATGAAGAACTAGAAAAATCTAGAATTATCTACAAACATGACGAATAGATTCGTTAAAAACGGAGAACAGTGATAAGTCACCGATGCGCGGAAACGCATACGTTGAAAACTTATCGCTCTTAGTATTACTATAAGCAAACAAATAATTTCTAAAAATAACACTTGAAACTTCCTTGAAACGTCAGTTTTATAGATAAACTGTTTAAGTAGTTGCATTCTAGAAACTTCAACCCTTTAACTATACCTAATCGATATTATAAAACTAAATAGTTTGTTTGCTTGAAAGCGGTAATCTCGGGAACTACTACTCCGACTCGAAATATTCTCTCAGTGTTAGATAGCTCATTTATCGAGGAAGGATATATACATCATCACGCTAAGACCAATATGAGTGAAGCACCAATGAAGAATTATTCAAAATCGGGATATTGTTTTTTTTTCTTTTGAGAGCTTCCGCTACTAGGAGCGAATTTTTAATAGATATGAAGTGAACCGCAAGTGGTGATAGTTTTATTCTGGACATTGAAAGGGGTACATGTAGCGAAAAAAGAAAAAAAATCGACAAGTGGAACGTAATCGCAAAATAGTTTAAGATTGTTTTCCGTGCAATTGTGTTCCACTTTGAACTTTGTGTGTACGATTAAATTTCTTACACTGATAACGACATTTAATAACCCACGATTGTAATAAAATGAGATCCTTAGAAATACATCTAAATTTATATTTCTAAAACACAAGAAATAACGGCAACAAAGCAAAGGTGAAGCGACATTCCCAAGATAATTTGCAAACTGGAATCTCATAACTTTACGTCTCAGGTCAAATTCCTAATGAACTAGAACGACAATGACGTCATCATGACGACACTCAAACACAGTACCCTCACCCGGTGACCCAGTTTCTGTTTTCAGCGTCCTTCAGGAGTTATTATTGATAATACCACAATTTCAATCGTCCCTTGAAAGTGAATGGAAAACTGGAGAAAACATTTACAAACGTCTAATAATAAAGTTGCATTTGTTAACAAATTTAATGATATAATAGAAATATACTAAATCTATAGTCGTCTGTACATTTAACTTATTCCGAAATTTTGTGATAGATAACCAGAGTCACTGACCATGAATATGCTTTAAAAAACTTTACCCGTTTTTACGTTCGGATTTAGCTTAAAAACCCATATAATTGCTGAATTGATATTATATTAGAATTGTCAGAAATATATATTTTATAGGTAGTAGAGCCACGCTGAAGCTATTACTGGTTTCAGCATGAATGGTTCGGCTCATCCGGGGTAGTACCACCCTATCACAAAAAACCGACGTAACGTAACAGTGTTTGCATTGTTACGTTACGTCATTGCAACGCAAGCTAGTAACGCACTTGCGACTCCTCTGGTGTCGCAAGTGTCTATGGACGGTGGTGATCACTTAACATCAGGTGATCCGCCTGTTCGTTCGTCGTTCGTTGCCAACAATACCGAAAGTACTTTCACATTTCGCGAAAAAAAAATTGCGCCGTCACGGTACGCCTGGCAGATGTGAAAGACAACGAAGTAAACAACACTACACTATAGGTATGCGAGCTCAGTGCGGTAAGAGAGACTGCGCACAGTCGCCTGTGCATGGCATCGCGTCGCCACGTCTCACACACATCGCCACGCCAACAATCCGGTTTACTCTCGTCTATAGACGCTTCTCATCACAAATTAAAAATGTGTTTATTCTATACAGCGTATTTTGATGAAATTTAGTACACAATAGTATGCCATAACAAAGTTCACAGCCCATAAAAAAGTCATAAACACACAGTTTTATAATTAATAAAACATACTCATTTTTTATTAATATGAAGTAAATTAACAAGTCGAGAATAATTACTGCTTAAAAACCGTGGGCAAGGCCGCGGGTAGTTGCTTTTTAATGGTAAACTTATTTAATTCATTATTGTATGCAAAAATAGGTTTTTACAGAGTTTATAAAAATAAGTGACATAGGTGACTCATTTTTTTTTTCAGATAATTTTTGTTTTATTACCAAAGTTGAAGTTAGCAACCACTTAATTATAAGTCGCTGCTAGATTTAGTATTTAAATTATAGGAAAATAATTATAATGATAATTTGGGGTGTAAGGGGTGTTGAAAAACATCATAAGACTTGAGACACCCAAGCCAACCTCACTAGCACGTGGCGCACCCTGTTGAATAACGAACGAGGCAATGGCGAAAGCGAGGTGGTAGGGTTTTACAGCCTGACTGGGTCGCTACCACCATGTATATGGCGAAAAAGCCCGTAATAGTGATTCGCTTCTACGGGACGCGTTTCGGGATCAACCTGTGCATATCCAGGGTATTACAGGCCGGCATGATAGTGGCGACCGGCGTTGGGTAGTGTGTCAATCGGTGGTCACTATTATTTTTGGATTGTACTGTGCTTACCATCAGGCATAGTGCAGTCACTTTGCCGTGATATAATAAAAAAAAATTAACGAGTGGTATTGGAATAAATAGCTTCATTTTAATAAGAATTTAAAACCTATACTACTAGTATTTTATATTTGTATTACCACTTTCTTAAAAATTTGGTCTTATTAACTCTTAATCCTTATGGTTGGCGAGAAAAAAATCATGTAATAAAGAACACAGCAGAAAACAATTATCTTGGTTCCATACTTCATGTTTCACTGGGATTTTGCGGTGAGGTCATTACGAAATGTACAAAATAACGATGTGAAATAATACAAACATAAAAAAAAAAACAGGAAAATATAGAGGACAAAAAACAATAACGTTTATAAATCCTTGAGGTTAGATTTACAAGTATGTTCCTAATAAAGTTAACCAAATAATAAATTGTGTTAACATTTGTAAACAAGCAGTAACTCAATAAGATTTTCTTGAAACCAGAAACGAGGACGCCGACACTTCGAGTTTATTACGAAATTAAAATGTATCTTTTAAGTAAGAAAAAAACATCACCCTGTCTATAAAATGCATCCGTATCCATATAGTTGTTCATTTTTACGTAAAAATGGTCGAAGACATAAGGTCCTTACATAAAAAATTGGCGTTTAGTAGAATTGGTCACTTAGACCTCACATTTATGACGTTTGAGTAGGAATTCCAAATACATTTTTTATTTTATTTTGACCAACAATTTTCTTAGATTATTACTGTCATTGTCGAGTAGGTAACAGTAATACAATCGTCTTATGATAATTGCAATGTTCTAACAAGATGGCGGACCCCTTTTTAGAACTTTCCATGGAGTTTCTGTGGCATCACAGAATGTGCACAATAACTTGACTATATTACATAAAATACCACCAACATTTCAGAAAATAGACTCAAACGACAATATGGATAAAGTATAAAATCCACTACATGACAGACAAGATCCTGGCAATAACTCTATAGGCTTATGTGTTTGTAATTCGAATGTAGTGAGTGATTCATTTGTTTTCACATTTAATTTGTCTTCGAAATCGTTGCTATTCCAAAGCAGAAAATTTGAAAATAGAAGAGTTTTTGGCGGGATTTTAGTCTGTCATATAGTAGATTTTTTATTTTATTCATAATCTTGTGTTATTTGACTCTATCTTTTGTAAATTTGGTGGTGTTTTATGTAATATAGTTAGTTTATTGTGCATAAGTGAAGTGAATGGAAAATAATGCCACAGAGCATGAAATTCTGAAATGCCACAAAAATTCCCTGGAAGGTTCTAACAAAGGATCCACCATCTTGTTAGAATATTTATTCACACATTGCTTAATATTGAAATGATTGCACAACGCCTGTAATATTATTGACTACATGACAATGGCAGTAATAATCTGAAAGATTGATTGCCAAAAATAAAGTTATATATATATATATATATATATATATATATATATATATATATATAGATAAAAAAGATTTATGACCGTACAAAAAACCACGGCACGTGGAGACCCTAATTCACAATTAAGAATGAAATGCGATCATGGAAGTGGATCATTCGCAAATCATGTCATAGTTAGCGGGAGGTATCGTTGTGAGTGATAAAACGCGAGAAATGGGTACCGTATGAATTGCCTGAAGCACACCAACAAATATATTGATTAGCGCCATCTACATTTCCATTTAGACTATTTCTTTTGTGGCTATTTCTATGGAGGATTTAATAGAACAACATTTGCACCTCGGTCAACTTTTTTTTTCTCGAACTGACTACGCTATTGACCTAGCAACGTCTTAACAGCTTCACCAGACTACAAACCTCGTTCAACTGTAATACTAATTTGTTAACATAACTTTGATTTATATGTATGTAATCGATGATAATGTGTACGTAGCTGCTCTATTAATTAAAAATGTATATTATATTCAGTTTATTGACTCAAGTGTCTTAATTAGAAGCCAATGTTTATATTTCACATGTTATGTATTAAATAATTTGGAATAAAACTGAGATTTACAATAATTTTAAAAATGTTGTATAGAAATTTCATTTCTAAAATCCTAACAGTCACATGTTACGTATTAAATAATTTGGAATAAAACTGAGATTTAGAATAATTTTAAAAATGTTGTATAGAAATTTCATTTCTAAAATCCTAACACTCACATGTTACGT
>JACEII010000004.1:12066693-12106436 GCA_014332785.1 Antheraea mylitta | reverse complement strand
TATTATTTACACAAAGAATTACGAATCGAAATCAAAACCCGTTGAATTCAACCATATTATTTCACGAAAACCTGTTTTATTTGTTTCAATGATATTTAATAACGTAATAAAAGTGCGACCTAAAAAACGAACTGTTAAGAGAATGTAAGGATTTCATATATTTGCAGGTTGTTTGATCGACTTATTTATTTTTACAAGTGCAGACTCATTTATCAAAATGAATTTATGACTTTTGTGGTTGTTTGATCGACTTATTTATATTTACAAGTGTAGACTCATTTATCAAAATGAATTTATGACTTTTGCTATTAGATACCATATTATAACTACCTGGACGACCGAACCTAGCTCGGGTTTTTAAAAAGACATTTTTTTAGGTATTTTCAGGCATGTTGAAGGTGTTACAAAAATTCTAACGATCATCACTGTTTTGGATACCAATTGCTTAAAAAGGCTAATAATTATAATAATAATATTATTTTTTAAATGAAAATAAACTGTTAAGTTTGCGTCACAAAATAAGCATGTTTCTTAAAAAAAAATAAAAAAGAGACTGTTCGGTTTCGAACTGGGGTTGAACGGATTTTCAAAGCGCTTGATTTCCATCTGAGCTACTTTTGTTTTTTTAAATTTCAAAGCAGGCAAACGAACTGGTGGGTCACGTGATGTTAAGTGATCACCACCGTCCATAGACACTAGCGTCATCAGGGACGTCGCAAGTGCGTTGCCAGCCTGTATATGGGAGAAGGGGGAGGGGAAGGAAAGGGAAAGAAGGAAAGAGGAAGGGACGTGGGCCTCCGGCTCTCTCACTGACCGAACGAAACACAACAATGCAAGCACTGTTATTTCACGTCGGTTATCTGTGAGAGGGGTGGTACTACCCCGGAGGAGCCAACCCATTCATGCTGAAACCAAAAATAGCTTCAGCGGGGCTCTACCACCTACAACCTACTTATTTTGACAGCGACGGCGAAAGTTACTTTTATATTCTAGCTATATTTTTTTATTGCCTGAAAACTCGGATAAGTTTTCTATGGATTAAATCTAGCCAGATCAATTTATCGTCTCCAAAACCACATGCATACTAAGTTTCACGAAAATCGCTGGCGCCGTTTCCGAGATTCTGAATATATAAAATATACAAGTATTGCTCGTTTAAAGGTATCAGATAGATAGATATACAACTGTAGTCAGATTAAAATGATCACGAATTCACGTTCCAAAAGCTAAATAAAAAAAATATAGTGTGCGTCAAATATTTTGCCCGCTTTGAATAAACATACCCTGCCGCCATAAAGGTTTTAATAATCTAAAAAAAATCTAATACTTGCTTACTCATAAATAAAATAACAATGGTTAAGTAAAATGATATCAATAGTTACGCAGTGTATAAGCTGCACTACATTTAAAACGATTTTTGTTATCATACAACCCGGTTAATTAACATATTTTCCATTGCCATTACATCCTTTGAATCATATGCCTATTGTAAAAAAATCTACCTACACATAACTGTAAACACGAAGCGATAGCAAAATTTGCGTTTTATCATAAAACATGTAAAGGCATTTTATCAGACAAATATTTTACGAGCGTAAATCACTCGTACTAATCTTACTCTGAACTGAAGCGTCATCGTGTATTTTATCCACAATTCACAGAGTTAATTAATGTTCGGTCATTCCAACACCAATCAATACCAGATTTATTAAAACAATTACAAGATTAACACCGGATATTTTAATTAATAGAGAAGTTTAAGCAATGAACGAATGAATTGTTCGTAAGTTTGAGGAAAAACGAGGTTGATTCGTATTCAATATGCGAAATCGGGACAATTACAAAATGTACTACAGTAGATTGTGATATTAGTAAAATTATTATTAACTAGGCCCTGCCCACGACTTCATCCGCGTAGGTTACTTTGGGCTAACGCTAACACGCAGCGGAAGCTTTCGAGAGGAAAAAATACCGATTTGGAAACATTTTTATCGGTGCTCCGCTACTATTGGACTTAGCGTGATGATAATATATAGCCTATAATCTTCCTCCAACCCCATTTTACCCCCTACAACGTCATAAACTCACAAACTTTACCTCTTTAAAATACTAGTATAGATTATTGACAAAATCAAAAATATTTAAAAACCGGATGGATGAACGTGACGCCATATTGGACTTCCGTTGCATTGTCGTCCAGTTACTTCCTAGTCGCGCTTAAAGAAGTTTTGCTACAAAAAAAAATTGTTATCATTTAATTACCTTCACAATATTATCATTGTTAATTATATATACGATTTACATACATAATCAATGCTGAAAAAACAAAAGAATGATAAACTCGAAAAAAAAAACCCACATACAAATATCTAAGACACATACAGAATATCACTAGAATCTACTATTTCAGATTCAATTTATGCTTTAAGAAAGATTAAGACAATCTTTAGGAGGCACGAACTCTACAAACATCACGTCAATAGCTCTGACAAGATACAAAATTCAACATCATGTTTCAATAATGATACAATAAATTTAGAAAACATGAGATAAATGCACAGTTCACTAAACTGGGGACAAAATAGGACATTCGAATGTTAAATAGAGTTTGTGTCAATTCCTAACACTATTATTATTCACAAATTCATAGTATAAATTAAGGAAACGAGATCTCGGTGTTGTTTTGGAAAAGAGATACTTGCGTATGTATCGAATATAAAGAAACTGGGCGATAACGTGACTACTTTGAAATGACAAATTTGAATTGAAAAAAAAAAACAGTGAATAAAGTCTTCGTTTCAGTGTATGCAGAAATAAAATACATAGTTTTCAGTACAAAGTAAATAAACAGAACCTGCAATAATGAGATAAACAACGACTTATGATGTTGTGAACATTTTTTGCGAATTTGGAGGGAACGAAGTATCCTAGATATTGTGATATTATTAAGTTTTTTTTTTTACTTGAACGCGCTAATCTCCGCTAATACTGCTCCGATTTGAAACACCATTTCAGTGTTAGATAGCTCATTTATTGAGAATGACTAAATATCACCACGCTAAGACCAATAGGAGCAGAACACCAATGACAAATGTTTAAAAATCGGGTAAGCACAAAAAAAATATTGTACGTGGACAAGGACAAAGACGCGGGCAGAATCTAGTCTTATGACTTTTGTTAATTCGAACGAGACGAACAGAGAAAAGTATATATATTTCAGTGCTAAAGGGTATCACTATCTGCCTTCATCTCAAAATCAAAAATACGTTATTGAATTTAGGCTCTGAGAGGGCGCTTATGAGTGTCAAAATTACCGCCGAAAAACAACCGAATCATCGAGAAAAACCGGCAAAAAACTCGATCTGGTTCATATTTTCATAATAAATATTTTTACAAACATAGCTAGTTAGTTACATTCGTGTTTAGTGGATACACAGAGAGGGGCGTCATTTCCACACGTCACCAATACTAGTTATATTGATCCATCCTATAATTATCTTTGAGACATTAAAACCCGCTTGAACTTAGTTGCCATCAAATCGGTAATCTGGTTTAGGACTTTGTTATAAAACCTAACACTATTACCTAAAAAACTGTTACTGGTTTCTGTGGATTAATTAAAGAACTCATAACACAAAATGACTGATCTTAGTCTTTCCTGTATTCATAAAATACCATTATTTTACCCTATTATATACGTTTTTTTAGAACTGACAACGCTATTGACTTAGCAGTGTTTTTTTTTTTTTTGAAATGTAAACGCTGTTGACCTGGAATGGTCTTTACAGCTTCACCGAACTATTGAGGCGAGCGCTGAAGGCACTCAGACGATTTGGGATGTTTGGGCGACTAACTCAATGGCGGACGGCACACCTCGGCTTGAGCTATCGCCTGTTTTGTGCAAAAATCGCGACCTATCTGTACCTAACCTAAGCTATCTAGATATACGTATATGAGTTATTGAAACATGCATGTGTACCAAGCATGCGTGCCTCAATAACTCCTATATGTATTTTGCGTCGGAAAAATTCCTCTATTGTATATAAGATAGGATAGGGAAAAATAAAGGTAGAGCTCTTTCTCGTTTATTTCTCTGAAAGGCCTAGCGAGGTCTTAACAGCTTCACCGGACTACCCTACTATATACCTAATGTAATATAATTACTATGCTCGAGCAGGGACTATGAATTCTGACATATCACAAAAGCTGACTGGAAAAAATTGACAATGGGCCGCCATTTTGTTCGAGCATTCCAGTTGCAAGACATTAACTTCACTAGACGCAATAATTATCCACTCGATGATTGCAGTAACTAATAAAGTAATAAAATAAGGCTTCAAAAAAATCTACCTTTAAAAAAATGAAACAACATTTTTGACAATAAGGATACACTGAGGCTTTGATAGTCATAAATCTACCAATATATCAATTTATAAACAATTTTAAGGATTACCCTGGTGAGTCTTCAAAATCCAAGATACAATACTAAGAAAATGAAACTGGGATATCTTAAAAATATCATCATTTTTGCATTAAAAAAATATTTTTCTAAATCGTATGCAATGAAGAAAGAAATGGAATTAAGATAGATAGAAATGGAGGAACAATGAAAAATGTTTCAAAATCCTTTATTTTTCCTTTTGAGAGCTTCCGCTATGCGTTAGAATCATAAAGTATATCCTCGAGTAACAAAGTGATTCTAATTTTAATGAATTAAGTACGAGATAAAAGTGATAAGCAAATGGACTTAATAAATTCAGATGAAAACATGCGAATAAAATTATTAATCACTGTCTTATACATAGATTTCCACAGCTAGTATTCCATAAAATGGCACCAAATATAGAGTCAAATAATATAAGATTATGAACAAAATATAAAAGCCACTACATAACAGACTGAAATCTCCACAAAAACTCCCAAATTATTATGAGGCAACATACATAAAAAAACATGTACAACTGCCTTTAGAACATCCTCATTTTAAAGTCGATTTAAAAACAGGAAAATACTTTTTAATATCCGTCCAAAGTAGGAGTGGAGAATATTTTCACAAATAAATACACAAATAACATTGTATAAACAGAATCATTCAAGTAACATTGACTTCAAGAATTGTAAATGTCGAATCAATATTAAACGGAGAGCAAAACCGTTCGAGAAATCTTTGACCCGAGTTTAATCATTGGTGTCGCCGAGAATAAATGTTGTTCCGAACGTCGATTATCTTACATAAGCTTACCCCGTTTTAAAATGGCGACTGTTATTTAAATTAATATTATACAAAAAACCAAATATATTATACTAGATGAGCCCTCACCTTCAACAACTTGAAACCTTTTTTTTATATCATATAGGAGGCAAACCAACATGCGGGTCACCTGTTGTTAAGCGATCACCGCCGTCCATAGACACTAGCAACCGCAGAGGAGTCGCAAGTGCGTTGCCAGCCTGTGTTTGGGGGAATGGAGAGAAAGGAAAGGGGGAAGATGATACACTTGAATATACAAATTAAAATTTTTCTTTACCTACAATTATGTTACCAGTTTTCAATTACTAAAACTCCTGAAATCTGTATGACGTCATAATATTAGTAACAGAATTAAAAGAGGAAATTTAACATAGCATAAATAAATATCTATTGTTCATTTGTTTTTTTTCCGTATTCGAAACAATGTAATTTATTCTGCCTTTAATTAGTAATATATTATTATGCTAAATTATGCAAATATTTTTTACAGTATTTTGAAAGCTAAATCAGTGGTTAGTCGTTTATATTTTTACTGTATCACGACCAAATGACTGTAGTGTACTCGATGATAAGAAGTGTAGAATAAAATTAATGACGACTACAATTTGTTCTACGATCTATCGAAACGCCGCTGTGGAGTCGGCAGAGTCACTGTGACTAATTTATACTAATGCCCCGGAGATACAGACCTCATCAGTTTCCACATATTTAGGTCGTGACCACGACGTCTAGTTAGTACATATCGAAAATACCAAATATAAAAATAACATTCCTTTATGTTAGACTAGCCTCTGCCCGCGACTTGGTTCTTTTTTTTTCGAAATGTCTACGCTATTGATCCAGCAAGGTCTTAACAGCTTCACCGGACTACTAAGGCGAGCGCTTGAGGCACTCAGGCGATTTTATTTTGGCAACCAGCTCAAGGGTGCACGGCACACCTCGGCTTGGCTGTTGCCTGTTGCATGCAAAATCGCGACCTACCTTAGCTAACCTAGCTAACTATTCATATATGTTAACTATTCATATATGTATGAGTTGTTGAAACGTATATGTGTACCAAGCATACACGCCTCAACAACTCCTCCATATATTCATTATCGGAAAATTGAGAGCTTTTCAGTTCAATAAGGGAAAAAAAAGTAAACCCTTCCACTTTCATGTGTAAGCGTGTAGGCGTGCACGTGTGTGGGGTTGATCGTGTAGTGTTGTAGCAGTGATGTATATTTGTGTGTCACCGTATCGTGCAAGCAACGCACTAAAGGGCTCCCTACCAAGCGATCGAACCTAGGCTTGAGCCGCTGCCGTGGGAGGCCTAATCGGGTGTGCGGGAGCGGAATTAACCCCCAGACCACGGCGGCGTGATCAGTGGTTACGCGAACGTGGGCGTGAGCACGCTCTGTTTCGAGGGACAGGCTGGTACTGATCGTTCGCTGACGTGATTAAATCAGGAGGGTCGGTAAAAGACTTGGTTCGCGTGGAATAGATACTTTGGGCTAACGATAACACGAAGCGAAAGCTCTCAAGAGGAAAAGACTTCCCAATTTTGAAATATCTTTCATTGGTGCTCTACTCCTATTGGTCTTAGCGTGATGATATATAGCCTATAACCGTTCACGATAAATGAGCTATATAACACGGAAAGAATTTTTCAAATCAGACCAGTAGTTCCTAAGATTACCCCCTACAACATCACAACGTCACAAACTCACAACTCACAAACTTCACCTCTTTATAATATTAGTATAGATTAGTATATCCAGGTCTTTTTGTCACTTCTTTTTTTGGGGCACGCTAATTTTCGAAAATTATATTTCCATATTTTTTTACGACCTTTGCTACAGAGACGAACCACTGTGTGACGCAGGAACTATTTAAGAAAGATAGATTAGACTTAGTATAGGGATAACTTGGACCTATTAAAAAAAACCAAAACTTTTTGCATAGGTTACCAAAATAATTTATGTTTTAAGCTCTCAATTTTTCGATTCTTGCTTACCCTCGTTCCTCAACAAAAAATGACCAGACTATATCTATGTACACTAAGGTACATGTGTGTGTAAGGTAATCTTATTTTCAAGTAGCAGATTAAAGCGTGACCGTGAATTTCAGTAAATGTCCGATACGTCACCAAGGTAAAAATAATTTGAGCATGATAATACATACTTTGAATGTAAATATTAATTTACGATCTGCAAGAATCTTGTATTTTTCTTACAAAAACACTTGTCTTGCTTTATCTATCCCCACAGAAATTATTCGAGTAGGCTCTGATGAATACAGAAAGCTGTTTAGTGTATAAATCGATGGAGGGTTTTAAAGGGCCATTAACACGACTTGTACAGTTCAAGGATACGATATTTTATTCCAAATGCCCTAACATCAAGATTAATTAAAAGCGAGCCATAAAGTAAATTATAGTAAAAGCGAAAACTTGTAAGTGAAAATCTTTTTAAACACGCAGGTTTGTACAAAAAATCATTGGGTAATTCTTTACTTTTTTCTTTGTAATAATATTTTGAAATATGTACAAAGTAAGATATATTTAAAATCGAATCGCTACCCAACAACATGCATAACACATAATCCTAATAAGTATAATTTACTCGATCTTGACAGTTGTTAGTAGTGCCATTTCAAATCAAATCAATGATAGGCCCTAAGAGGCACTTATGAACATCAAAAGTACCACCGGTTCAGAAAACAACCCAGTCATCGAGAAGAACCAGCAAGAAACTCGATCCGGTTTATCTTTCCATGATATATATACTTATAACACACTAGCCTCTGCCCGCGACTTCGTTCGCGTGGAATATATACACTAACACGCTGCAGTTCTCAAAAGGAAAAAGCATTACAATTTTGACAGATTTTTCATCTGTGGTCTGGCATGATGATATATAGCCTATAACCATTCTCGATGAATGAGCTATATAACACTGAAAGAATTATTCAAATCGGACCAGTAGTTCCTGAGATTACCCCCTACAACGTCACAAACTCACAACTCGCAAACTTTACCTCTTTATAATATTAAGTATAGATAAATTTCATTCGTTTTTTAATAGATGCACAGAGAGGGGCGTCATTTCCAGTCGTCGCCGTCATATTGATCTACCCTATAATAATATTTAGACATCAAAACAATTATAATATACTCTATCCCTAGGAATGTCTCTACCAGAAACAGTATATTAAAAAAATTTGGTCTTAACACACTAGGCATCTGACTTATCAGTTGTGAGGTCAGAAAAGCGTTGCATTGACGAAAAAGTTTGTACGTGCAATAGAAAAGAGGAAAAATTGATGATACAAACAATTAGATACTTAAAAACAATATTGACTTCCTTTGAAAATCAGTAATGGAAGAAATAACAACAAAGAAATAAAAGACAGCCTATATATAATTGAGATAATATTTTACAATTTATTTTCCTTCAATATGACTTAAAATGATATTAATAGTGTACGAACGCATACATCGCGATTATTACGTAAAAACCGCAAACCCCACACAACAAATCAATATTTAGCTAACATAATGTGATATCAGACGTAAACTGGTTCACATAAAGTTCATTCTGGTATGTACCAACGATTTGACATATACTTGTTTCATTTCACAGCCACGGACGGGTTTATGAAGTTCGTGGTGATAAGTTTGCGTCATGAGATAACAATTAAAAACAAGATGATACATCATCATCATCATTACCCTTATCCCACCTAAGTAGGGTCGGCACAACATTTTTTTTTCCAGTCTCTCCTATCAAATGTCATCTCAGTATTCACACCTTTTACGAACATATCATTTTTCACACAATCCATCCACACCATTTTCGGTCTTCCTCTACTCGTATATCCATCCACCATCATACTCAACACTTTTCTAGTCACATGGTTTTCATCTCTTCTCATGACATGCCGTTACCATGCTAACCTATTATAACGCCTGAGCTTCTCTGTCACTGGTGCTATTTTCAAACTTCCTCTAATATACTCATTCTTAATCTTATCCATTCTAGTCACACCACACATCCACCTTAACATTCGCATCTCTACCACATGTATTTTCCTCTCAACAGTCTCTTTCGTAGCCCAACACTCGAACGCATACAGCTTGACAGGTCTTATCATAGTTGTATAAACTTTCCCCTTGAGTTTGAAAGGCATTCGTGGGGCACAAGCTACCCCAAACACATTTCGCCATTTCATCCATTCCTCTTTTATCCTATTCCTCACATCCTTATCAATGCCACCGTCGTTCTGTATCAGTGAGCCGAGATATCGAAAATTGGAGCAGGCTGGTAAGGATACACCATTTAAGGCTATGGGAGAAAAACTAGATGTACCACCGAAGTCGCAAAACAAGTGTTCAGTTTTTGTTCTACTAACCAACATTCTCCAGTTTTTCTCGCCATTTTTCAACAAAATGATACATACGGATATTAAAAATATGTTTATTGAGTGCAAGCCTCATTTAACCAAATGCTCGAATATTATTATGATTTGCCATATCTACACATAGAAGATAATATTGAAATCACTATCCTAAGCATCCTAAATGAACAAGTATCTATATAAACAATCAGAAATTAAACTGGATCATGCAGGAAACGGTGTTTCAAAATCGTGGTGTTTTCCCTTTTGGGTTCACCAAAAGTAACTATTCTCCATGGGCGAATTCGCGGGCAGAAGCTATTTGACCATATAATAACTGAGCCAAAGCAACGCGTGGCCGCGCAAGCAAGTAAATAATAACAAACTCGTCCGGAGCCCCAAACACAGTTAGTCCAAACTAATATTATAAATGCGAGCATAAGTTTTTTGTTTGTTACGCTCTCACGGCTGAACTACTCATTCGATCATTATTAAATGTTGCATACATGTTGCATGAAGTTCAAGAAAAAACATATGGTAACTATCACTTAGAAAAACAATACTGTTCGGAGTAATAGACGAATATATTTTAGACGAAACAGAAACCACTTTATCACATTTATAACTGTAAAACTTATAAACAGAATAAACTTTAAAAAAACCCTTAGTCTGGTGAAGCTGTTAAGACCTTGCTGGGTCAATAACGTAGTCAGTTCGAAAAAAAAAAAATGAAGTCCACAAAATAAGGCAATATATCGATGACAGGATCTCATTCAACAAGTGTACGGGAATGGAATACACAAGAACACTTTAAAGTGACCTTGATTACGTAACTCACGTACGAAACGTGCATCAACACAATACGAACCGCAATAGATCGTACATAATTACGTAGATTTAATATACGAATTAGTGCTATGCTAATTGATAGACGGTACCTACTCTTCTGAATGGAGATCGAACAAAATAAACTCTGGTACTACTCAACTGATTTGTTAAATTATTTCACTATTTTAAAGTTATATTATCCAGATAGACTTAAGCTGTCTTCTTCTTACACTTGTCCCACCTAAGTAGGGTCGGCACAACATGTTTTTCTTTTCCACTCTCACCTGTCCAGAAGTCATCTCAGTATTCATAAAAGATACACAACACTTTTCACACAATCCATTCACACCTTTTTCATTCTCTCCTTATTTCTATATTCCTCCACCTTCATACCCAAAACTTTTCTAGTTGCATGACTTTCATTTCTTCATATAATATACCCGTACCGTACTAACTTATGTACTCCTCAACTACTCTGTCACTGGTGCTATTTTCAAACTTCCTCTGTCATACTCATTCTTAATCTAACCCAGTGTTTCCCACGTGGAACCCACGTCCCACAGGGGGCAATTTGATAGTTAAGGGGGGCAATTGAAAAAAGGACTCGACACGACTTTAACCCTTTCGCTCTGGGTTATTTAAATGCAATGCTAGATATCGGTGACAAATTTAACAAAAAAGGCAGATAAAAAACAATGCTGTAAATAATTATCTATACTAATATTATAAGGAGGTAAAGTTTGTGAGTCTGTGAAGTTGTGGCGTGGTAGGGGGTAATTTCAGGACCTACTGATCCGATTTGAAAAATTCATTAAGTATTATATAGCTCATTTATCGAGGATGGTTATAGGCTATCCTACCATCACGCTACTATCAATAGGAGCGGAGCACCAATGAAAGATGTTTAAAAATATTTTTTTTTCCCTTGAGAGCTTCCGCTGCGTTTTAGCGATGCCTAAAATATCTATTCCACGCGAACGAAGTCGCGGGCTGAGGCTAATTAGGTATAATCTCGTTTGACGTTACCAAAATATCAACTGGGTAATTAAAGTCGTCAAGTAAGTTTTTCATTATATTTTTTGAAATTTTACTTACTATGTTTTGATAACAATTTCATAGGGATTTCTTCCTAAAACATGTCATTTAAATTTTTAAGGGAACAAAACAATTTTTTAATGTTAAAAATTATGTATAAGGGGGACAAAGAATTTTAGACATGTTAAGGTTCTTAACCCATTCTAGGCACACCACACATCCATCTCAGCATAGGCTATCTATTATAATAGCATATACAAATTACGTAGTCTTGTTTTGACTCTTCAAATAATTAAATTCTTGGCTCCCTCAGCAAGAAGTGTCTGGACAATTTTATTAGGAAAAGTTAGAAGGATGAGTTTTTCGTGAGATCTTAGTTTGTCATGTAGTGGAATTAATATTTTATTAATAATCTTGTGTTATTTGACTCTATGCTTTGTAATTTTTCGTGGAATTTTTCGTAGTACAATTTTTTTTTTTGTTATTTGGTTAAAAAAGCAATGCCTAGTTATCTGTTCATAAAGACCCAATTTAGATTTCAATAGACATATTTTTTATTATATATAGAAATTACTTTGAAAAAATCTAAAACGTAACCAAACTCTGCTGTCTTTGTTACAATTATTATTGTTGTCGTCCCTGGAGAGGACAAAACATCGGATATCCGGTCACAGATTTCTTATTAATAAAACATATCACAGATTGACAAATGAAGGTTGTGTTCATCAATAATCAGAAATATATAATCTATGCTAATATTATAAAGCTCGAGGGTTTGTTTGTTTGGTTGAACGTGCTAATATTAGGAACTACTGATCTTGTTCGAAATTCTTTCAGTTAGATAACTCATTTATCGAGGAAGGCTATACATCATCTCGCTAAGACCAATAGGAGCGGAGCACCAATGAAGAATGTTTCAAATATCGAGTTTATTTTCTTTTCGAGAACTTTCGCTGCGTGTTATCGTTAGCCCAGGGTAACTATTCCACGCCGACGAAGTCGCGGGTACAGCTAGTATTATTTATATATATATAAATCATTGTATCCGCTTTTATGTCATAAAGCGAATAATGGTGGCTTGGTAAATTTGAGCTCGTGTAAAATTCTATTGTTTTTCATGGGAACTACGCTTTGTAATCTGAATTAATTGTGAACTGTCTTTCATTTTTCAATTGCAAATTCATCGTTCGTACTTAACCAGTATTAACGAGTGAGTATTTAGCATATTTTAGGTTATTTCTGTTCAATTTTATCATTACTATTTAGCACTTATGGGAAATCAATGTTATATGTAGCCTAGAAAGTCCTATATAACTAATTCGCGTCAAAATCGCGTGTTGCCGTTCAGAAATGAGCTCAGATAAAGAACAAAAAAAACTTTTATATATACATATATATAATTGAAATGAACTGAATTTTTCAAATCGGATACTACTGGTCCGATCTGAAAAATTCAGTTCAGTTCAATTTCAGTTTTAGATGGAGTCATTTATCGAGGAAGGCTATAGGCTATATATCGTCAAGCTGAGATCAATAGGAGCGGAGAACCAATGAAGAATATTTCAAAGTCGGTGTTTTTTCCTTTTGACAGCTTCCGCTGCGTGTTAGCGTTAGCCCATAGTAACAATTCCACGCGGTCGGTGTCGCGGACAGAAGCTAGTATTATTATAGCACATGATATCAATGTATGTAAAATATCCATCTCAGTCAGCTATCTCAACCTCAGTGTTTTGATGCAGTTAACATTTTGTACAAAAACACTAAAAGCATATTAACCTTGACTAATGTAATTACAAGGAAACTAGTTATTATTCCCCACACAGCAGCATGAAGGTAGTGAGCGACAAATACCGGTATCAACTGCAGAGTTTACATCCGCAATGGCTAATGACATGCATAATAGAATGTTCTTCCAAAACAAAGAAGTAAATAAAAGGTACTTTTAAATCTATTCTTTTTATAACACAGATAATAAGTCATTTTTTTCTCGAAATGACTACGCTATTGACCCAGCAAGGTCTTAACAGCTTCACCGGACTACTAAGGCGAGCGCTTAAGGCACTCAGCCGATTTTATTTTGGCAACCAGCTCACGGCACACCTTGGCTTGGTTGTTGCCTGTTGCATGCAAAATCGCGACCTATCTTAGCTAACCTAGCTAACTATTCATATATATATAATTGTTGAAACGTATATGTGTACCAAGCATACACGCCTCAACAACTCATCCATATATTTATTATCGGAAAATTGAGAGTTATTCAGTTCGATAAGGGAAAAAAGTAAACCCTTCCACTTTCATGTGTAAGCGTGTAGTGTGCACGTGTGGGGAAGGGGGGGTGATTGTGTAGGGAGATAATAAGTCTTCTATTTCTAACGTTAAAATAATTAAACAATATCTAAGGATATACAGATCTTTTATGATTTTACAGCTGTTTATTTTACAAAATTAAATAATCTTTCTAATAGCTTACTCGAGAATCAGACGTCTCTAGGGCTAGTATCTTTACAATCTTAGACATTATCATCATTACATAGTATACAATACAATCCTCTACGGCGTCTGTCTGTCTATCTATTTGCGATAAACTCAAAGAGTACTAAACTAATTTTCATGCGGTTGTTACCAGCAAAAAAAAAAAGATTCATGAGGATCATTTAGGTATATAATTTGTCAATGTTTTTTTATAACCAGGGCGGGACAAGATATGCCGGGCTCGCTAGTTTAACATAAGGTCAAATTGTGACGAAAGGCTAAAATCTATAAACGAATTAAAAAAAAAAACAATATATTGGCTGTAATTTCATGACCAATGCTCTGACCTAATTACAATAGCCCTAGGCCCCAAAGAACAATATAGGCTATATTTAATCCTGAATATATCAACAAACACTCAGACAAAATCATGGGAATAAGCCAATTAATAATATAACAAATCCTCTGATATATGTGAAAAATTAAAAAATAAACTCCTAAGAAGTTATTACTCGAACCAATGTTACTATTATTATAGAAGTAATAGAGTTAATTTTCATTAATCAGAACACAAATATGCCATTAATGATTGACTACAATAATTCCAAGACATAAATTATCAATTTCAAGTCTGTCTAACAAAAAATATAACAGACAGATTTTATTACATCACTCAAAGACCACTACAAGCTTGATTCCAGACCAATGAATAGTTTATTGATTTAAATTAATCTTAATTGAACCATTTCATGTTAATATTGACATGCACATCAAGTCTCAGTTTGTTAGTTGACAAGGCTATTAAACAGAGATATGAATAAATTGATACAATGAATATAACAGTACCCAAATAGCCAGTGAACTGAAGTCGATTTTTTTATAGAATAGGACAAGTAATTTTAAGTACAGAAAGCAATATTGATTTATTGTAAGATAATTATTTGATTATACATTAAAATAGGTGTGCCCACGTTGAAGCTAATGTAAAAAAAAGTAGTAACTAATAAGATTAAGTCCATTTACTTTTCTCTCCTACTTAAGTCATCATTAAAATTACAATAACTTTTGATAGAGTGAACCGATTTTAATGAAACCAGATTAAATGTTACTCTGGGATATGTTTTGTGATTTTCTTGGTGAGGTTTTATCGTGAATGCAATGTAGCAGCACAGATGCATATTCAAACAAACGGACACGGAGATATTTCTAAATATTTTTGTCATAAAAATCTAAAAAGTACAGATATGTTAGATTTATTAGAGTTATTCTTATATGTATATATAAATAAGACTTAAAAAAATTTAAATCTAAACAAATTCACCAGAAACTAGACTTGAATTGCCGTAAATCTGCCAATATCATAATCACTATATATTCCCATTTGATTTCGAGATGTTGTATCTTTAAAAAGTCAAGGGCCAATGCTAATGAAATTAAAGTGTCCTACTTCAATAAATAAGAAATTGTAATACTTTGTAACTAATGTTTTAAGGTAGAAAACAAAAAAAGGCAGTGTTGACAAACTCCTCCTTTCTTATGCAAGTTAAAAAACTTTCAAAATAAAAGAATACTTTAAATAAAAATCAAAATAAAAGAATACTTTATACAATTTAGGCTCCAAGAAAGCACTCATGAACATCAAAACTGCCACCGGAAAACAACCCAGTCATTGAGAATAATCGGCATGATAGCAACGACCCCCATTGCTTTTGATGTCCGACAGTCGCCAATATTTGTGGACTGTAACAGTACAGTCCACAAAGGAAAGTACAGACTTTCCATCAGGTACTGTGCAGTCATTTTGTCGAACCAGTTTTAAAAAATCTCAGTCTGATTTATCTCTCTATACTCTATAGTGGAATCTCTTTCAGTTGAGACATGGGCATTATACACTTAATAGTTTCATGAATCACTTTGAAAAACTGCATTCTTAGTGTTATTTCATGGATAATATTTTATGAGTAACAACTCACAACTAGTTATCTCTATAGGGGATCAACTACTATGTCACTCAATTGATCAACATGGCATTTGGTATGTATAGATATTTTTAGAATGACAATAACATTGAAATCTGTTATAAGGATACCAAAAGAAATATTCATATTTACTTGTGAAGAGGGATTAGTCATAATAACTAGTATGAAATATTTTTAACATACTTTATCTACACATAAATCACTATAGAATATATATATTCATGTAAAAAATAAGCTATGTTGAGAAAGACGCCACACAAAATGCAGTAAAGTGCTTAGGAGTAACTTAACATCTTCTAAATGCATTTCAAATTACTTATTTATAAGGTAACCATATAAATAGTTGCAGTGATTAGATTCTAGATCATTGTTGCATGAAACATAGATAGTTTTTGTGATGGCTAATAGTTATTGTGATGTGTTCGTTTTTAAAAAACATTTATATACAGGGGCATAACCTACTGGAATGACAACAAACAAGTACTCCTAACAAACCTGTCGCTTACGAATAATCAGGGACCTCCAAACTCTATATGTTCATATTGTCATTATGTATATTTATTTTGAGTATATTGTTGAAATTGTGGAGAATATTTAAAAAAATTTATACAAATGTAGTTCCGGGGTCCAATATAATTGATAGGGATCACACCAAGTAGCTACACCCCTGCCTGTACTCAACATGTTTTGGATTACTTTGAGATCTTATGTTGATCATTATACTGTATCAAATGCGGATATTGTTATGTGCTTAAATTGTTCAAGTTGCATTTGCTCCCCTTAATGGATACATTTCTTCTAAAATAACATATTAGGAATTCATATAACAATAAGCCAAAACCTATGATAATAGCTAGGATGGTGTTATTTTTAACATAAACAGATTTGACCACATTTTTATAGTAGTTATTTTGCTATAACCTAAGTATTTATTGCAATAAACAACAATACTTGGGTGGTGGAACTGTGACTTGTACAAACTACATGTAACAATGAAGTAATCTGTAATCAATTCATGCTTGATTACTATAGTCACTTATCTAATCATTTATTAAACAAAAAACATAAAATGTTTTCTTCTGATATAAATTAGATTTTATGTTTAAATTAACCATCAAAATAGTTTGTAACTGTAACTGAAATGATAATGAATTTACGCAAATTCAACATTAAAAACCTCATGAAAAACAACACTGTACTGTACACAGTCATATACTTAAGTCCTAAACTGTTTTTTTGTAGATAAGGGCCAAGCACCTAAGAAATAAAACTAATAAGAGTAATTATATCCAGTAATATTTGTGTGATATGCAAACAACTATTATCCCCTGTCACAGGCTTTGGGCTAACCCTAACATGTAGGAGAAGCTCTCAACAGGAAAAATACCCTGATTTTGAAACCTTCTTCATTGGTGCTCCACTCCTATTGATCTTAACGTGATTATATATAGCCTATAACCTTTCTTGATAAATAAGCTATATAACACTGAAAGAATTTGTCAAATAGGACCAGTAGCTCCTGAGATTACCACCTACAAAATACAAACTTTACCTCTTTATAATATTAGTATAGATTGACAAATGTGGATCATAAAAGAGGATTATTATGGGAAGATTCAAGTACATATAACTTAATACAATTATCACATATGTAGTATTTGTAAATTCCACAACTACAAATTGATGTAGTTTTAATTATATAGAAGATTTGGTTAATTATTAAGGATAATAAAAATTATAACTTAGAATTTATTTTCACCCCTACAAAAAGTACACAATAATATGAATAATATAGCTATGTTGGACACTTATTTATTTATTTTTATATATTCACATAAAAGATAGTAAATTTATCAGCAATTTGCATGGTATAGAGAAATAAGATTGTCATAGATATGTATATTATTGAACAATGAATATCCATATCAGTTATTTATCTATATCTCAAGTGTTGAATAGAAACAATTGATAATTAAGTGTTTTTAAACAATTATTGGATAAATTATCTATAAGAATTATTTATAACACATGCTTTGAAAATGTAAATACATTTCTTTATAATATTAAAGCAAACCATAGTAGTTTGTATACATAAGTAAATAGTTGTAACTGATTGCCCCTTTGACATATTTGTAAATTAGGGTGATTTCTTTCCAAGGTTTTAGAGGACCATTTTATATAATAAAACAGATTCCCGTGAAATTTTCAATTCCTCTTTTTACATTTTAATGTTTCTTCATTCAAAATATATAAGAATTTGTGGTGTTTTTTTTTTCAATTTCTATAACTTAGTGACACTATGGATCTAAGTGCTATCTGTAGACAAAAAGTATTTACAGTTGATTGACATACGAAAAAACGGTAGATAAACTACATTCCTAAGATGTTATATTACAAATAACAATATTTAGCAACCCAAGGACAAATTTGTTAGAAACAATGCAATCACCATTCTCAAAACAAGCGAGCAAAAATGACTAACGAGTTCACTAAATTATATTATCCTACTTGTAATTACGAAACCAACAAAATCTACTTGTATTGATTTTATTAGGGGCTAAATAAACGACTAGCTAAATTTCTCTTGTCCGCTTTCCACAAAGTAATATATTTCAAAGCATTGCAAAATCGCCAACATGTCGAGAAATTCAATGCCGCGGGACACAAAAAAATTAGTAATATAACAACACTTACGTATATTGCTAATTGCAACAGCAGAAAACCAAAGAAGGAAGGTAGAAATCGATGTAAAAAAATTCCGTCGCCAGCCATTGTTCTTCACTATATAAACACAAATTTTACTAAAAGCAATGTATTATCATATCATAAAAGATACATTAGAAAGTACGCCCCATAAAATGATCACAGGATGTGATCGTGCACTAAAATAAATACGAATCTGTCCGACGCACTTTCATTACAGTTCAACACGTTTACACGGAACAACGGATGATGACTAACTTGTCTTTGAATGATGATCGAATATGACGTCTTTGACAAACTATGACAACCACCTATCAAACAAAATGGCGGACTTGATCTTTTTCCTGGTGAAGTGTGGCCATGGACATAATATACTACTAATAAGTCCATGAGTTCGAGTTTTTGGCGGGATTTCAGTCTGTCATGTAGTGGATTTTATATTTTATTCATAATCTTGTGTTACTTGACTTTATATTGAGTAAAGTTGGTGGTGTTTTATGTAATATGGTTAGTTTATTGTGCATAAGTGAAGTGAATGGAAAATAATACCACGGAGCATGAAATTCTGAGGTGCCACAAAAACTCCCTGGAGGGTTCTAACAAGAGATCCACCATCTTGTTAGAATATTGACTCACACGACGCTAAATATCGAAGTGATCGCACGACGCTTGTAATATTATTTAATACTCGACAATGGCAGTAATAATCTGAAAGATTGATTTCCAAAAACAAAGTGAAAAAAAAAAGTCCATGAGTAGGGCTATAGATCATTCATATACATACTGAGAAGTATGGCTTTCTGATTCAATATCTGACAAACCAGTTCTTTTAATCATTAATATTACCTATGGTAAAATACAAAAAGCCTAAGAGTACATCGATGAGAAATTAGAAACAGGGCACGTCAAGCCACATTTAACTGTTATGGCACCAAATGAAACATTTTATAAGTAGTATATTTTATTGAGTTCGTAACTACTTCTGTGTAATATCTACTTTTCCTTATAACTTAAATAATTATGTATTATGATTCAGGTTGAATGAATGGTCCAGGTTTTATATAATCAAAATTATAAATTATCATCCTCATCATACAAATAATAAAAAGAGAAATAATTATATTTCAATTCGACTAAGCCCAATATTAATAAATTAAAATTAAAAAATACATTGGAAAAAGTAAGATTTTGTATGCCTTAGTTTCACTTTGGAAAAGCTTAAAAGAGTCAAGACTGACTTGCTGTGTTAGTAAATTTGTAGAGCGTAAAATAGACTATTTTATTTTAACTCTATATATGGTATTCATAGTTACAAGAGACCATTCAATTGTTTGAATGACATGCAATAAATATCTAAAAACGATGACATTCTCGAGTCGTAGAATCATCATATTATTTGCTAATTTCAATTAAATGATTCATTATTACACGATGAGGATAGTCCTTGTATTACACTTCATCATAAGGATCGTATAGATAAAATACCAAGCCAGAACATTTCTATAATGTAGGGAAAGTATGATAACTCATTTCTCGGGATAGAATGGTTTTTAACGATATATTTTCTTTTATTGCTGTAATCATTTACTTTATTATTTATTCTGTTATTTTGTATATATATTAATCCTTTATGTATTGTGTTTTAGGTTTTTTTTTAGTTTTGTATTCCATTTAATGAAAATATATTAATTAGTCTTCAAGATTTACAAGACAAAGCGAGGAATCGGTCTTTTATTCTATACTGTGATATTAAGAATACACTATCTTACTTATGGGGCGGACGTTGTTTCGTTCCGGAAATTGATAACTTTATATAATATACTAATATTATAAAGAGTTCAAGTTTGTGTTGTGACGTTGTAGGGGGTAATCTCAGGAACTACAGGTCCTTTTTGAAAAATCTTTTAACCTTATATAGCCCCTTTATCGAGAATGATTATAGGCTATAGATCGCTAAGACCAATAGGAGCGGAGCACCAATAAAGAATGTTTAAAAATCGGGGTTATATTTCCGCTTGAGACTTTCCGCTACGTGTTAGCGTTAGCATTCGTATTTCACGCGAACGAAGTCTTCCTATAACCAGCTATACAACTAATAACCATTATTTCGTTATATAGCGAATAACCGTTTCATAATTTTGACATTGTATCTACTTCCTTTGTAGTTGACGTTAGCTTGACAGTTCACACAAATTGTATTTGTTGTTGTAGGTGTATATATAATTTTTAAGTTCATAATTATTCACAATTATCTTCGACACAATATTATATATCGAATAAAGTAATCGTTTTATGGATTCTGGAAACAAACTCCATTTTTTCGTTAACTGTTACGCAGTAATATTTATAATCTTTTAGCATGAAAACGAAATATAAATGGAAAGATTTTAGTTATTTGTTTTATACAAAAAACCTCTCAATATAAGAATATATTTGTTTCATTAATTATGGAGGGAAGAAGATTGCATAGAAGTGTTTATCCAACGGCAAAGCAAAAAAAGATACTAATAGAAATGGTAGCTAAATATCCTGATTTAGTTTCGTGCAAAGTAAGACAAGGTTTTAACTACACAGATGCGCATAAACTATGGCAAAATATAGCTACAGAGTGTAATGCAATACCTGGAGCTAGGAAAACTTGGAAACAGTGGAAAAAGGTTTGTCATCTTATACTAACTTGATTCAATATATCTGGTCTTTGAGTTTTTACAATTTGTACCATAGTAAGGAGGTTAAATTAACTAAAAATAATGTGCTTATATAATAACTAGCCTCTGGAGTTTTTGGCGGGATCTCAGTCTGTCATGTAGTGGATTTTATATTTTATTTATAATCTTGTGTTATTAGAAGCTATATTTTGTAAATTTGGATTTTATTGTGCATAAGTGAAGTGAATGGAAAATAATACCGCGGAGCATGAAATTCTGAGATGCCACAAAAACTCCCTAGAAGGTAACAAGGGATCCACCATCTTGTTAGAATATTGACTGACATGACGCTTATTATTGAAGTGATTGCACGATGCTTGGAATATTATTGACTATGTGACAATGGCAGTAATAATCTGAATGATTGATTGCCAAAAATAAAGATAAAAAAAAACTAGCCTCTGCCTGTGACTCCATTTGTGTGGAATAGTTACTTTGGGCTAATGCTAACATGCATTGGAAGTTTTCAAGAAGAAAAATACCCAGATTTTGAAACATTTTTCATTGGTGCTCTGCTACTATTGGTACTAGTGTCATGATATATAGCCTATGAACTGCCTCAATAAATGACCTATATAACACCGAAATATTTTTTTACTCTACTGAATATTTTCAGACCTGGCAAGATATCCGATCAAAAATAAAGAGGCGACATTCTTCAAATGATCTTCCAGCTTCATTAGTAATACTTTCACAAGCGGAGAGAGATGCATTAGGATTTACGAATGAACAAGCAAATGCTAATTACCAAACTGAAGAAGAGACAGAATTTGTTACGTTACCACAAGATAACACCCATGAGAATATAAACAATGAAGTGAATTCTGTAGCGTCATATAGTGAAGCGGAATCATTATCAGAAGAAAAGTTATTCCCAGAAAATAAGATACAAAAATTAAAGAACTCATTAAGAAGAAAGACTGAACAGTCAAATAATTGTTTTTTCAATTGTGATGTATTATCAGTACAGGAACAAAGAAAGTTACAGTTAAAGGAGGACTATATTAATTTTAAGAAAGATTACTTGAGAGAGAAATTGAAATTAATGAAAGAACAGACTGAAGCATTGAAAGATATTGCTAGGGAACTTTCCAAGTAATTTAATTAACAGACTATTATTTCAATATAAAAGTTGGCTATTGAGGTGCGCTCTTAAGTTGGATAACTTATTTATCTCAGAAAATATAGGTAATTTAAGATATTTGAAAATTGTATAAAGTAATTTTAAAAATACAATTTATCTATGCTTGGGTCTGGTATTATCATCATATTTTAGAAAAGTGTAGTTTATGTATTTTTTTGCAAAAAAAATGAGTTGTGGGACATATTAAATAGATCGCCAATAGATATGGTAATTAAGAGAAAAGGTGTCAATTTTTAAATTATATTCTATGTAATAGGAGATTATATCTTTTTCTTTGCAGCTTATTGTAAGATAAGGAAAGATATAACCAGTTTGCAAAATTGAACATGGTCACTGTCATTAGTAGACAACTTAAATTCTCACTTTGAGTATAATTTACCAATCATTTAAAGCGTAAAGCATTTTTTTTAAATATGAAGAGAATTAAAATAAGAAATTATTTTTCATAAAAAAAAATTTGCTGCAATACTTCTATATTTTAAGAAAGGTACTAATTACCACTACTTATACCAGTTTCTCTTCTACCCACTGAATTGTATTTGTAATGTTATACAAAGCAAATTCGTACTGCTGCATGCGATGTATGCTGTTGCATATCTGACTTGTAAATTAATTTCAAAATTGAAAATAAATGTAAATAGCTGTTTATGTAAAATTATATCAACTATATAAATATATGTGTGAAATACATGTATTTATTTTCAATATCATTAACATATTAAATTACTATTGTACTAGAAACCTGATTGACCTACATAGAACTATAATGTCAAAATGTAGAACTGTTATTTTAAACGGAAAAAGAATAGATATTTAGCGAAAGTTTAGTAATACGTAAAATTTGTTTTGTTTAAAAGGTTTATATAAAATTAAACTGTCTTGCGTTAAAAAGTAAAAAAAAACATTATTTAAAATAATAAATATATCTTATAAAAATACTATTAAATTATAGTAATTCATTTTTGGTAATTGATGTATTTTGCGTAATTTTAACTTTGTAACGATAATAAGTATATCCAACAAGACAGTTTCTAATTTATTTGTATGTCAGTGGGAGTAAGCTGCAGCTGTATAAATAACGTCTATAGTGTATAATAAAAATAGGTTGAACATACCTATTACCTATTATAGATTTAATACATTTTTTTGTATTTCGGTCATTTTTATTTATCTATGGTTATAAGGTATTCTGTGGTTAATAGAGCCTTTTCTACTCGTGTATGATTGGTATGATGATGTAGTCTGTTGTAATTAGTGATGCTACATCCATATTACGACATGTTTCATATATTTAGAAATAAGAAAATATGATAAAAAAATTATATTTAAACAAGATAACTAATTTTTATTTATCGAAATAAAATTAAAATCGATAATTTTGTTAGGCTTAAGTCGAGTAAGCCGAAGTTCTTCGTAGTGTTAGCTTATAAAATCAATAAGTTGTTGGATGACTGACTGAATGAAATGAACAAAGAATGTAACAGATCTGCCGCGCAAGTTATAAACGCAGTACAGAATATGTTAATCTCTAATGTATCTCGAAACCAATAAAGGTTCTTTTGTTTTTTTTTTACTGTGTATATAAATTGCACGGTAAAGATGGTGCTACAAAAAAAGAAACTTAGTTTATAATGAGCTGCGTATCATCAATGTTAGGAGTATCAATAATGTTAATGAATTATGTTGTATAACATCGATAATAATTTATCTCTAGTGTATGGATTACAGCCACAGACAATTAGTCAAATAGTGAGATGTTCAGCTAACAAAAATATTGATATTTTTATTTTTTTGATATATTGTAATATAACATGTTATCCGTTATATCGAATAAAAATGATTTCGATATTATTGAAAAGAGTTCATATTTTATTACTTGATATCAAGAGGTAAAAGGAAAGAATATCAAAAGCCTTTATTAAGAATTTAAAATACAGTCAGTATTATGAGAAGTGTTAACATTTTTTTAAATACTTGATATTTCTTATTTATATCTTCCGTAATAACTACACACATGAATATATTTAAGGGAACGCAAAAAAGGTAAAACAACAAAATTCATATATTCTTATTTCCTAATGTAATTCGAAATAACAATTTTGAGTAGAATTTTGTTTTTTTTTTTGCTATCTGTTTATTTGTTTTATATGTAATTTATAAAATTCTGCAAGTTTCTGTTATTTATTATCAATTATGTTTCTGTTTATTTGATAAAAAAAAACTATCGAGTCTATTTGATACGTTTCAGTGAAATATCGATCTCAACGTTGCTGAGGTGTAAGGTTGTACAGCTTACAATGAAGTGCCTCAAACAACATGACTAAAATGGCATCATTGAGTAAATATCGAATGTTCAATTTGTCGAATAAAATATACTGATATTATACCTATATTGAATGATTTGATATTTCTAGTTAAATATATACGATGCAAATACCAATGTATTTTTGAATATCGATATCTATCAACAACTCTATCGGTAATATTACTTAAAGTGTAATAGGACTAGTGATTCTTCGCTAAAAAATCGATTATGATAAAATAGAGAATAAGATACTCGATTCTACAAAGAGTGATTTTTTAAATTTTTCGTGTAGTAATAAGCTTTTTTAAATATTTTTGAAATCATATGATTTTATATCAGGTTTTAATTAATTTAGAAATAATTGAATCACGTTGTTATTATATCAGAGAACAGTTCGATGTTTAGAATCGATTTTTCTATGTTTAAATATCAATTATTTAATTAATCATTTTGAAATTAGCGATGACCGATATTAGAAAAAATTCGATGTACGTAAACATCGATAGCAAAGCATCGATGTTTTTGCATGCTATTAAAACTATCTGTAAAAAAACTAACTTTATCGGGTGTATTCCATATTGTCACCGTTGCTGGTACACGAGTTAGCCAGCGTTGAAAAAAAAGGGAAATAACTATTCATACGGCTTATTTCGATAACGTTGATTAGCATCGTCTGATGTAAAATATTTCAATTTGATAATGTAGCGGCGGTTGCGTGACACGCTACTTATATTCGTGAACTTGAATAAAAGAAATCCTAATTTTGTTATATAATTTTAATGCGTATAACAATTTGTTAATGCGTGGGAATCGGATAACGTTTTGCGAGTGTGAAGTTCATCCGGGTGCAACTTCGGATTGGTTGGCGTTTCGTTCCGAAACAGATAATTATCTAGTCTCTAGCTAGTACATGCAATGTTAGATAACCCTAAAAATATATTTACATTTCGATATTTTTTTCTCATAAAATCGATGTTATCGAAATGAAAACGTCTATGTTATCGAAATGAAAACGTCTATGTTATCGAAATGAAAACGTCTATGTTATCGACATCAAAACACCGATGTTTTTCAGTTACATGTCGATATTCCTTTAACATCGAGCATCCCTATTTCAGATCACCATCCCTAAAGTGTAATTTTGTATATATTATAATAACTATGTAGTCAAATAGATAAGAATTAGTTACATATTTGTAAATCTATTTATTGTTTCGTTTTACATAAAATATTAAACTCGCTAACTAAGACAATGTCAAAAAAATATATTAATTTTGTGTCACCAACATCCGCTACATCATATCAAAGGCTCGAACGAAAATTATTAAGTGGTGAGGAAGCAGCAAAATTGTATTTAGAAGAAATCAAAGAAGTTAAAAATACTATAAATGTAAAAATTTATTACTGTAACTATGATCCAAATAACATGAAAAGCACAAAGAAAGTAATAGACAACCAATTGTTGGACAGTAATTTGTTTCTAATTGTTCAAAACAATGATGTAAATACATTGAGAGATATTTTGGATACCTGTCCAGATAAACTAAATATATTAGATGAATTCGGATGGAGTTTATTAATGATAGCGTGTCAAGCAAATTCTATAGAAATTGTGCAAGAATTACTTAGAAAAGGAGCAAACACATCAATTAGAGATAAGGCTGGAAACTCCGCCCAGAGTTTAGTTATAAAAAACAAAAATTATGTACTAGCTGACATATTGCTCAGTCATAGGTATAATATAAACGAAAAAGCGACACATAATCCAAAAGAAGTTCAATCCAAATCGAAGGAGTTTTATAAATGTGATGTTTGTAATAAAATGTTCCGGGACAGAGAAGATCACTTATCATCCACATTGCACAATATAGCTGCAAGCAGAGCTATAGAAATTAAACCAAGCTATGCTATACCACAATCAAATAAAGGATTTCAAATTATGCTCAAAGGTGGATGGGATAGAAACAAAGGATTGGGACCAGATGGCTCAGGAAAACCGTATCCAATCAAAACTGTGCAGAAGAATGATAAAAAAGGTCTAGGACATGTGAAAAGAAAGATTGAAGACACGAAAGATGATGCAGTGAAACATAAAAACAAAAAAGTGTTATGTAATAACCATTATAACAATAGAAAATTTGAAATAAAGTTTAGAAGAGAATTTTATTGAAATGTAAATATTATTTACTGGACTGTTTTCCACAAATGTAATTTTACAATAAAACTTTTTACTGTGTTGCAGCCTTTTATAAGCTTACCTGTTACCTGTTATAAGCTTAGCTTGAATTGGTAACATGTTACCCACCAGCATATCTGTTCTGGAAGGTCAATCTTCTTCTGAATTTAATGTGTTTACTATTTGAAACAACAGCATGATTTTATATTAGTGGAAAATGTAGTCAAAAAACTGATGAATTTATTGAAAATAAAGTCAAGAATTTTGTTGAATTATTCATGGTTACTAAAAATAAATGAGTCCAATCACATTACTTCGTAGTTAGAGAAAGTGGTGTACAATGTAATGGAATTTCAATTATATAAATCAAAAGTAATGAGAGTTTTGTAACAATAATTATGTAAGATTTATTCAAATATCTATGTCCTAATTGTGTACATTTTAATGATTGTAATTAGGTTACTCTTTAACTACTCTTACCCAGTCGAAGTTTTGTTTGTTTGCGTTTGTATATTTATGACAATAACATATTAATCTAATTCAGTATTGTATGTATACAATGAACTTATTCAGTATCTGTATTTAAGGAAATGATACAATAACACAAGGATGTTGAAAGTAGTAATTACAAATATATAATATATATATAATAAGCTTTTCATACTAAATGAAAGGCAGAATTTAAAATGTTTTATTTACTCATAAAAGGCACTGAACACATTTGAACTGGTGTTTTATATTAGTTATACAGGTATTAATTCAGTAAATACTGTAATTATTTGTTCATTTAAAAAAATATATAATACATTAAATTGTGCATAGCTATATTGTTTAACCTCAAACATTGTCATTTATGCAAAATTTACAAGAAAAAATACTGTAGTTCGTAAACTATATCCTAATGTTATTTTTATAAATAAAAATATTGGAAAAGTACATATAACTTTTAACACAAAACTTGTGATATATAACAGTAAACTGACAGTATTTTTTAAACTACAATAAACCTTAAAGCTTACTGATATAACACTATATATTATCTACAGATTAGATATGATAAAAAATAATATTATCATCAAAGATTAGGTGCGACCCAGTCAAGAAATTTAACAGCTAATTCAAAGCCAACAAAACAAGCTGCATTTGCTGGGAATGCTCGAATCATGACTGGAGTGACACCCTTATAAAGAGCTGTTGGACCTTCCCTTTCCATTAGTTGTTTAAAGACATCCCTCATTCCGTTAGGATATGTTCCTTCAGGTGCCGTCTGTAACCGACTTTTCAATACATCAGCTGGCATGCCCACCAGCCAGTTAGCTATACCAGCACATCCGCCAGCAACTATTGTTGCTAAAAACTTGACTTTGCTTGTAGCATCTTCTGGAACTAGTACTTCTTTAATCCATTCATAAGTCATAAAATACATGCCACTGGCAGGCACATCCCTGAGGATAGTTGCTACACTTCCTTTGTAGATACTTCTCATGCCTCCCTCTGCATATAGCTGCCTGGCACAGTCGACCATGCCACTGTACTTCTGTGGAACATTACCTCCTTGCTGAATCTGTAATAAACATTTAATTCGTTCTCCAGGCGCCATTATGGATGTTGTGAAGATACCTGAAAAAGCACCAGCAGCGAATAGCTCTGATTTTGAAAGGACCTGTTCCTCATCACTCTTTATAAGTTTTTTACCGAGACCGAAACCAAAGAAGCTGATCGCGAAAATCGGAGCTACGCCTGTAAGTGGCGCAGACATTCCTTTGTATAGACCTCGGAAGCCTTCCTTCTGTACAGTTTTCTTAAAACAGTCCCATGTGCCACCATACAATGCAGTTTCACCCGGCTTAGGTACAGGCATAGTTTGTAATCTTACTTTAATCGTGTCCATAGGATGTCCTGATAACACGGTACATACTCCGCCGAAACCACCACATAGAAAATATTTAATTGGACTACTTTTTTCAGACATTTTCGTTTCGCTAGGTACTTCGGTCGAAAGAGAAAGGTTTATCTTTATTGTAATAACTTCTGAAACTTGTTCTAAACTGCCTCTCACAGGTCAACAGCTGTATTTGGCATTGAGTTAATGTCAAAGTCCACCTTACGTTCCAGCAACCAGATTTTTATACGTTAGCTTTATGATGTTGACCTTGATCTTTTATAATTTACTACATATCATCTTAAACTTTTTACTGATTTTATTCAGCTAAATATGGAATAGAGTATAATAGTAAAAATATGTTTTATGATTAAAAATATAACGTTTGTCATAGATATTCCTAATAAATTATCATTCACCCTCCTCCACATATAATTTAAAATCACACATAAATACACATGTATAATTGTATGTATGAATATGTTTTTTATCTCGACTGATGTAAAATACGTATTGTAAATTCAATTATATTTGGATTACTACCTTGAGTAGAGTTATCAGTCTCCACAAAAACTAGACTAGCAATTACCAACAACTCTATGGTGTCACTTTTCGAAATGCAGCAAAAGAAGTATAATTTCAATAATATAATCAATACCGCAACAAATTATTAAGACTGGAAAAGACCGAAAAACCATATGCAGATCGAATAGCAAAAATAAATATCAGGCAACACTACCGATAGTGGTATTGGTATATGGTGGTATTGGTCAGAAATAGAGTAAATGGATCAAAGCCGTAATAAATCTAATTTTAGTAAAAGTCGACGTAAAGTTGATGTTTCGTCCTTACTATCCATCCCTATATAAACATGGCGTAGTGATACGTAGAAGAAAGTTTTATTGTTTAGGTTACAAACAAAATCTAAGATACATATAAAGTAAAGCTAAAACAAACTTCTAAATGATGCACAAAATACAGATTGGTCACAGATCGTGGGTGTCGATGGGATTGATGATAAAGTTAGTCTCTTTAACGAATTTGTATTAAAACTATATGATAAACATGCCCCGTTACGTCCAGTGCGTATAAAACGTCCTTCGGCACCTTGGATGAATGATGAAATTCGTTCACTCAGGGCCCGCCGAGATCGTTTAAAACGGAGGCATAAGAAGAATCCTACAGATGAAAATTGGAGTGCTTTCAAGAATGCTAGAAATCGCTGCAATCAGATAGTTCGAAACGCTAAACGGAGATTTTTCCACGCAACAGTCGAAAGCTGTGATTCAAAGGATATCTGGAAGTTTTTACGCACCTTAGGCTTTGGGAAAAAACAGCACGCCACAAGCATTACTTTGGATGTAAACGATTTAAATAGTCATTTTTCAAAACCAGCTCACGTCCTCAGTGATAACATTAAGGCTTCATCTATTAGTAGTATCCTAGACACGGATTCGTCTAATAACTTATTTACATTCTCCCCAGTCATTGAAAAGGAGATTTTAAATATTATTATGTCTATTTCAAGCAGTGCTACTGGTTACGATGGCATTGGACGTAATCTTATAGTTCCAATATTAGATACTATTTTACCTTTCATAACACATATTATTAACTTTTCTCTTTATTCTGGTACATTTCCCTCGTTATGGAAAAACGCACATATAATCCCCTTACAAAAACAAAGTCATCCTACTGAGACCAAACATTATCGCCCCATCGCTATCTTACCATTTTTATCTAAGGTTCTCGAGCGAGTAGTACATCGTCAATTAGTTGCCTTTTTAAACTTTAACTGTGTCCTTAATACTTTTCAATCTGGTTTTCGCCCGGCTCATAGTACTTGCTCTACATTAATTAAAATAACTGATGATATACGCCGCGCTATGGATAATAGTAAGCTTACTCTTCTAACTTTAATCGATTTTAGTAATGCATTTAACTGTGTCGATCATGATATTTTATTATCACTTCTTTCTTCTCTTAATATGTCTCAATCTGCTGTTGAGTGGTTTTCTTCCTACCTGAAAGGACGTCGACAACGTATCAAGATTAATGATTTATTTTCTGATTGGTGCGATGTGGTTGTCGGCGTACCTCAAGGGGGTGTTTTGTCACCTCTACTTTTTTCTATTTTCATTAATACGCTTGTTACAAAAATACAACATAGTAGTTACCATCTATACGCAGATGATGTTCAGCTCTACCAACATTTTGAACTTGATGCTGTTTCAGAGTGCATACGAAAGATGAACGATGACCTTAACTGCGTTCACTCTTGGAGTGAGGAATACGGTCTTTTTGTAAATCCAATAAAAACACAAGTCATAATTGTCGGTCGCCGAGCTGCCCTAAGCCGGTTAAATATCGAAACTTTACCCAAAGTTACGTATAATAACATTAGACTAGAATACTATTCTCAGGTTAAAAATTTGGGTCTGCACATTTCCCAAGACTTATCATGGGCTGAACATATCAATACAATCAGTAAAAAGATTTATGGAGTAATGCATTCCTTTAAAAGAATGCAAAATTTTTTACCAATTTCAACCAAGAAAACACTTGTCAACTCGCTGTTACTTCCCATAATTGATTATGCCGATATAACTTATCCTGACCTTACAGAGGAGTTACTCAATAAACTCGACCGTCTACTAAATTTGTGCATTCGCTACATTTTCGGGCTTCGTAAGTACGATCATATCTCTCAATTTCGTGCGCAACTAAACTGGCTAGATATACGTTCTCGTCGAAATGCTCACATATTGCATTTTCTATATCGTATTTTATTTGACCCTCAATCTCCACAATATCTCCAGGAGCGATTCATTTTCCTAACGGCTCATGGGCGTGATCTTCGTTCGGCATACGCCAAAACTCTGGAGATACCTCAGCACAGATCTAATGTATATTCGAACTCCTTCACAATAACTGCCATACGATTATGGAATTCATTACCGCGTCGACTTCAAGAAGCTGAAACTATAAATAACTTTAAAATTCAATTACACCGACATTTAATTGAGAAAAAGGAGGCAGAGTGCTCATAATTGTGCAATGTTTATTACTATCTTTGTTATTGTTATATATTTGTATGTATGTATGTTTATATGTGTATGTATATTTATACTATATATATATTTATTTATTTTATTATTTAGGTGCATATATGTATATATTTATGTATATATATTTCTTTATCAATTTTCTTTTGCTTTTTATTGGCACTACCTACAAAAGTCTTTGACATCAATACCGCTGGTTAGCTGGAAGAGAATGCCTCATGGCATTAAGCTCGCCAATGTACAACCAAATGTGTGCAATAAAGAATTAAAAAAAAAAAAAAAAAAAAAAAAAAAGTAATATTTTGTAAGTAAAATTTTGATCATTCACGGATTCTTATTTGGCTCGCAACGTAGATAGATATTAAAATATAAATTATGTGTATTTTTATTCTGTTCCATTCATAGATTTTGATTTATTATAGAACTAGCTGTTTCCCGCGGCTCCGCACGCGTTTTTTTTTAAATATATTAAATAAATGTAAAATTTTGATCACATATCTAGTGTAAATTACAATAATACTCTTTCAAAAATATTTGTAAGTATCACACGCACATCATCTACTGTAACAGGTAACATGTACTTGTACATTATATATGTGAATACGAATAGTGAATCGAATGGGAAGAGATTTATCATCAGCCACATAACTGGAACTTTAAACTGCTATATATGACCCTTAGTGCCCACTTACACTATATAAGAAAGTAATGAAAATATTAAGCTATACATTTTCGAACAATATGTGTTAAATCTTTTATTATATAGATATAATATGTCCATAGTGTCGATATAATTAAGTTATTATCATACCTTGCTATAATTTAAATCACATATAAACATATGACTTTCAATTACAACAGCGATACCCTTGGTGTTACAGTTGTTCATAGGCGACGTTAACCACTTACCATCAGGTGGGCCGTCAGCCTGTTTGCTGCCTTTTGGTATAAAAAAATCTTGGAGTCCAGTACAGCTCGTGTATGTTTACAGTGAACAACATATTTTTGATTAATTTCACATGGACGAAGGCACGGATAACAAAAAGTAAGAAAAAGTCCTGTTCCACGTCTGTCTATATGTCTGTTCGCGATAAGATCAAAAACTACAGAACGCATCTTCATGCCGTTTTCACCAATATGTAAAATGATTATTGGGCAAGGTATAGGTATAGTTTGTCTTATTATCAGGGCGGGCAACGTTCCCGCTAGCTTAAAATAAAACAGCTAATTAGTTACTTATTTGTCCGTAAAATTCCCGTTCAAATATTACTTGTAGTCCGGTGAAGCTATTAAGACCTTGCTAGATCAATGGCGTAGTCATTTCTAAAAAAAAACCGTTCTAATAGGTCCAGCCGTTTCGGAGATTACCCGTAACAAATAAAAAAAAACAGACATATCCACAGAATTAAAAAAAATGTTGGTATTTGTAGCATCACGGATATTTTTAATATAAAATACACTCACTTTACTTTTATTATACGTAATATATCACAAATCAAAAATTGGGTACAAAACTAACGTAGAATAAAGTTTTTGAGGAGTTTTTGGCGGGACTTTAGTCTGTCATGTAGTGGATTTTATATTTTATTCATAATCTTGTCTTACTTATCTGTATATTGTGTTAAATTGGTAGAGTTTTATGTAATATGGTTCGTTTATTATGCATAAATGAAATGAAAGATAAATAATACCGCGAAGCATGAATTCTGTTGTCTTGAAAATTAAGAAGATAAAAATTTACGAAATATTACATAGAGGATTTGGCGCTTATACCTTTACATTATCTTGGATATAGAAAAAAACTACCTATATTAACTACTTCAAAACTGGCAGTATGGATTAATTCCTTTGACTATCTTATTGGATGAATATTATTACTACTAAACTTTTTGAATAGCGACACAAAATAAACTTTAGAAATGTTTGCGATATAAACGTACCACGTATAATTAAAAATTGGAAACAAAAATAACGTAGAATTAACTGTTTTATGAACACAAAATAAACCATGAAAATATTTGCGAGAGATTGTTATCGCGTTACCATGGCAACGCATATAGTACTGACATTAACACGCATCGAAAGCTTCCAAAATAGCCCGATTTTGAGACATTCTTCATTAGTGCTCAGCTCCTATTGGTTTAAACGTTATGATATGTAGCCTATAGCCATCCTCGATAAATGAACTATCTAACACTAAAATAAACTTTCAAATCAGATCTGTAGTTCTTGAGATTATCGCGTTCAACCAAACAAACAAACAAACAAACTCTTTAGCTTTATATATTAGTATAGATGTGGAAGAGTTTTTGGCGGGATCTTAGTTTGTCATGTAGTGGACTTTATTTTATTCATAATCTTGTGTTATATGACTCTATATTTTATAAATTTGGTGGTGTTTTACGTAATATAGTTAGTTTATAGTGCATACGTGAAGTGAATGGAAAATAATACCACGAAGCATGAAATTCTGAGATGCCACAAAAACTCCCAGGAAGGTTCTAACAAGGGATCCATCATCTTGTAAAAATATTGAAATAATCACTCGAATCACTTGTAATATTATTGTACTATCCATTGAAAGAAAACATTGACACTGGCAAGTGCTTCCGCGGAGCCAAAACAAGAAAAAGAAGAAGAATGTGGAAACGTCAAAGTCGAAGTAGATACCTACGTACGATATGTATGAAAATAAACAATAACAAATCGTTTTTTTTTTTTTTTGTTGTAGTTTGGTTTCAAAACAACTGCGCACCTACAACCTACACCTACTTGTATCTTACTTTTTTATTTCAAATTTTGGCACAACTATCAGACATTCATACAGATACTACGTAAATGAAAATATAAAAGAATAATGTGCAGTAGAGAAGAAATTGAACGTAAGCGTTTAGCCGCTATACAAAAACGGCAAAATAAAATAATTTCCAATTCAAATAGAAATGGAGAAGTTTCATTTGATCAGTTACATGCTGGACCAATAAGAAATATATCTGGGAGCCTTCATAAAACTTTTCAACCGTACACCAAATCTAGCCCCAATAAACAGCCAGAAGTTTCCGTGCCCGTTAGCAAAGTTGTCTCGGGTACTGTTTACCTTCTATCCGAAGATAGATTCGAGGTGAATCCTTCCGAATTTTGCGCACCCCTTATCAACATTTTCAAAAGCATATCATCTAGGACTTACGGCAAGTATTAATATTTTCTTTTAATTCTATTGTATCAAAAATAAAAAAAACTTGTTGAAACATTTTTTGCTTATAACAAATAGAATGAATGTGTCTGATTTTATAAGAATAATAAAGTAAAATTAACTGTTGTCTTTGAGAAAAAGTAAATATGTTTATTTGGCATACATATAAAGCCTTATTTGCTTTTACTAAGGGCTTTTATTTATATTATACTGTTGTAAGTAGTATTATTAGTGTGATCAGATATTAGCAATTTTATTATGAGTTATATTTGTAGTTTATCTTTTTAGTAGATTTACATGTTATACACGATTGTAGGTGGTGGAGCCTCGTTGAAGCTATAACTGGTTTCAGCATGAATGGGTCGGCTCATCCAGGGTAGTACCACCCCTCTTACAGAAAACCGACATGAAATAACAATCCTTGCATTGTTGTTTTTCGTTCAGTCACTGAGAGCGCCGGAGGCCCACCTCTCTTTCTCTTTCCTCCTTTCTTTTTCCTTCCCCTCCCTCTCTCCTATATACTAGCGGGCAATGCACTTGCGACTTCCCTGATGTCGCTAGTGTCTATCTATGGATGGTGGTGATCACTTTGCATCACGTGACCCACCAGTTCATTTTACTCCTATATAAAAAAAAAGATAAATAATAATGAACTACATATGGCGTTGATGTCTTAACACTTCAATTTTAAACTTTTTGTTTCTTATGAAAATTACTATTGATTTAAAGTTATTTATTGGTCATAGCGTGCTCATATATAGCCTATAATCATTCTCGATGAAGGAGCTATATAATATTGAAAGAATTTTTAAATCGGAACAGTAGTTCCTGAAATTACCCCCTACAACACCACAACGTCACAAACTCACAGACCACAAACTTTACCTCTTTATAATATTAGTATAGACAATAACTTTTTTTTATCTACTGTAATTTTTTGTTAAAGGTATGAATAATAAGGATGTAACTTAATTTTATTTGTCCTTGTCAAAGTCTTTAATTTTTTTCTGTTGCAGTAAATTTTTTATAATTTGTTACATCTTCCAAATGCTTTATAACTATCCTGTAGACAGTTTTTCACTATTTGCCTCCATCATGCCCATTTTATTTTCACTTATATATCTCTTTTTCTTTCATTGCATAGACAAATATCATCTAGTTGGAAACTGGAAATATGTTGTGGTTATTAGGTATTTATATGGTATGGATTTAATGGTAAGTATTCGTCTAGAAGAATTTTTTGTTTTTTGATTATTCCAAGAAGTCTTAATTAAACTAGATATCTGAGGATGTTGTTTTGGAGTGATTTATAGTATAGAAGGCTCTATTAATATAGGTATAAATATCTTGTGTTTTTAATGACAATAAACAATGTAGTAATGACTGTAGTAGTTACTATAACAATTGATTTCTTTTGGTCTATTTATAGTAGTACTAGCGGGCCTGGCAGATGTTGTCCCCACTGTTATAAAAAGTCCTTGACTAATTATATACCAAAACCTTTCTTATTAATCACTTTATCTTCTGGTCAAAACTGCATGAAAATGTATTCAGTAGTTTTAGAGTTTATTGTGAGCACACAGATGTGGTTGGAGTCTTTGTTTTATACTATACTAGCTGACCTGTGCAACTTCGTCTGCACCAAAATGGTTATCACTGTATCTTCACTTGGTTATCAATTGTATTTTTAAACATGAAAATTTAATAAAACTGATACCCGATTGCAGCCCCAACTACCGTTTCCAATTGTGAATTGAAACAATGCACGGACTCACTCAAACATATTCCCAGATTATATGTGATTTTTTTTTAATATAAGCCTAGAACCCATTCATAGCATCATCTACCAGGTTTAATTAAGATAAAACCTAACCTACATAAAACTAAATAAATATCTCTACCACTTTATCATAACTATCTTCAACTTGTATTAAAACCTTTTTATACTCCATTGCATTGAAGAAAAATTTATGAACACCATGTTGAAGCGTCAACTGTCACTTGCTTGTAACTATTGTCTAAGAGTTAGAAACTATAGCGAAAACAAATTTTAAATATATTTCCAATATATTTTTATAAATAATCTCTATACCACTCACAACATAGTGCCTATCACCTTTTGGTAATTTATCTATGTTGATATATTTCTATTGTAGATTATTGTATTTAGTATTGTACTGCATATTTGGCATTAAATTTATAACGTGTATTTGTCACAGTTGATATTGGTGATATTGCTTACATAGGCAGAGGTCATACTGGAAAGAATCCAACAAGTCAGCTTTATATATTATATTCATCCAAAATACATCCCAGTTACCTGGCTGCCTGTAAACGTTGCGTTTATTTGTGCATATCGTACCTTTACAGACCAAAATATTGACTTTTAAATAATTTTAGATTTTTTTTTTAACTAACTTTGAAACTTTATTAAAATGGAATTATTATTGAAAGACATTATGATTGACAATAATGTGCTTGATGCTATTTTTTAGAAGTAAAAATAAAAGTGATTTTAAACCATGTTGAAATAGCAGTAATTTTATCATAACTATATTTGATATAAATAAGTACAAATTTCATCTTTCAGACTAATTCAGTTATTTACTCATTATTTGGACCGATTTATTGCTATAAAAATAATAACTTAGCTATAGCTATAGTTTAGTGCAGTACTGGCTGCACGATAAAGATAGTGATAATTATGGCAGCGTATGTTATCGACGCATATATTTAAGATGGTATCAGTCCCAAGTCATACGTTTACGTTTGGCGCTGTTTATTGTATATGGTAAAATCTTAATATCAATAATGTTTAATAAAATGAAATTTGTTCTTTGCTATAGAAAAAATAATTGGTTTGAAATTAATTATTTTTATTTATAAAATATTTTAGCGGGCATATGATTGTTTATAAAAAATGTGTCTGACTATGATAAATTCATGTTTTTCAATGCATTTAAAAGTTACTGAAAAAAAACCTAAACTTACGCTTAAATCAAAATTAATTAAATCAAAATGCACATTAAAAATACATTAACCGGCTACCAGGTGTCCTAAATTCTGTCTATTGATATATTGATAATTTGTGTATGTGGTAGAGCCACGCTGAAGCTATTACTGGTTTCAGCATGAATGAGTCACCTTATTCGGGCTAATACCATCCTCTCACAGAAAAACGGCGTGAAATAACATTGCTTGCTTTGTAGTGTTTCGTTCGGTCAGTGAGAGCGCCGAAGGCCTACCTCTCTTCCCCTTTCCTCCTCTTCCTTCCCTTAACCTCAGCCTCCCCCATATACAGGTTGGCAACACACTTGCGACACCCCTGGAGTTGCTAGTATATATAGACGATGGTGGTCACTTAACATCACGTGACCTACCTGTTTGTTTGCTTCCTATGATACAAAAAAATATAGATTGATATATTATAGAACCAGCTATTCTAAAATTCTTGTTCTTCCAACGTTGCCGGCTCTTGTACTAAGGTGTCGCAAAAAAGTCTAGTTACGTTAACTAAAAATGTTTGTTTTTCGTTATCCTGGAGAAACCCTTGCGTTTTATGGGACAAAAGGTATCCTGAATGTAGCCTTATAATATCAGTTATCACTGTGTTAAGTTTCGTCAAAATTGGTTCAGTACTTTCAGAGTAATACGGGTTTAGATTCTAGACTTTAATCCTTCATCCTGGAGAACCCTTTGCGTTTTATGGGACAAAAAGTATATTTGATGTAATCTCGTAATATTAGTTATCACTATGTCAAGTTTCGTCAAGATTGGTTCAGGACTTTCAGAGTGATGCGTGTTTATAGGGACAGACAGACAGAAAGACAGACAGACAAAAGTTATAAAAAGATTATTTTTGACTTCTATATCGATAACATAGTCTATCCTGATTAAAATTTTCAAAAAATATTTAATGTACAGATTTCGACTTGTTACAGTTTTATTATAGTACTAGCTGACCCCTGCAACTTCGTCTGCACCAAATTGGTTATCACTGGTTTCCATTGTATTTTTAAACGCGAAAAAATTGAATAAAACTGATACCCGATTACAGCCACAACTACCGTTTCCAATTGCGAATCCAAACTATCCACGGATTCACTGAAACATATACTCAGATTACATGTAATTTTTTTTTAAATAAGCCTAGTACCCGTTCGTAGCACCATCAAACACTCCGTTGTTTGTAGTCCGGTGAAGCTGTTAAGACCTTGCACGGTCAATAGTGTAGTCATTTCGAAGAAAAAAAAACATCTACCAAGATCAATTAAGATAAAAACTAACCTACATAAAACTAAATAAGCATCTCTACCACTTACTTTATCATAACTATTCTCAACTTGTATTAAAACCTTTTTATACTCCATTGTATTAAAGAAAAATATATGAACACCGTATCGAAACGTCAAACAGCGTCGTCAACTGTCACTTGCTTGAAACTATTGTCTAAGAGTTATAAACTGTTTCGAAAACGTATTTTAAATATATTTCCAATTTATTTTTATAAATAATCTCTGTACCACTCACAACATAGTACCTATCACCTTTTGGTAATTTATCCATGTTGATATGTTTCTATTATAGATTATTCTAAATTGTTACACTAAATATTTGGCATT